>CM076572.1:1271962920-1272362598 GCA_034641835.2 Pinus albicaulis | reverse complement strand
AAGGCAGAATTTTTATCCCCTCCTTGCAGCCAAAGCTGTCTCAACTTTATTCTCCATTTTTGTTCTTCATCTATGTTGGCACGAAAGAGCCAGAAATAGAGATCACCCTCTTGTGCTTTGTAATCCTAGGAAAGCCCATGTTCTTCTATATTTCTATGGACCTTTTCTAACTTGTTTTTTATTTCTGTTTTGACTTTCTCCAGCTCTTTGTAGTGACAGTTTTCCCATTCCTTCAGGGCACATTTGGTCCTCTTCAGCTTGCTTTCCCAAATGTATCGCGGAGATCCTTCTATATGCTGACGCCATGTGAAGTTGACAATCTGATCTACCATCGGATCGCTGCTCCAAAGAGAACTGTATTTAAAAGGGATTGGCCCCAATGGGCAGTGTGCCTCAAGAACAAGACTTGTAGGATAATGATGGGATGCCAAATAGGGAAGGAAAGCAGCATAAGCCATGGAGTAAGTTGAGAGAAGAGAGACGTTTATCATGATCATGTCTAGTTGCTCCATTATATTATCCTTGCCTAGCCGGCGATTGTTCCAAGTGAATCTGTGATTTTTTGGAGCAACATCAACTAAGTCATGTTCCTGCATAATGATTTCCATTTTTTTTCTATAAGGATCTTGGGTAAAAATGCCTCCTCTCTTTTCATTGGAGTGGAGTATGAGATTGAGATCTCCACCGAGAATAATATTATTGTTATCTTCATCCGTTATATCTGTTTTGAGAGAGGCCTAACATTTCTATTTGTCTCTGAAGTGATTCGGTGCATAGACATTATAAATGACAATCTTCTTGTTATCTACTTTGTTCTCTAAATTGATTTTAATCCAATACTGATTGATTACATTGGATATGCATGTCCATGTGCTTTGGTTCCAAATGGTGGCTATTCCACCGGAGGCTCCCCTTGACTCACAAATGCAGCCTTCATACTGCTTGAACTGTTCAATAATTCTTTTCATTTCTTGCTCACCTTGTTTTGTTTCTTGAAGCATTAGGATTCCTGGTTTCTCATGGTCTATCAAATCTTTCAGAGCAGTAATTTTGGAGGGGTGCCCTAGTCCCCTGCTATTCCAGGATAGGACCTTCATCATTGAGAATGGGGTATACGGAGAGTTGCTCGCCCTCCCTGCTCCTTATGTGCCGGTTCTTTGCTATTTTTCCCCAGGATATAGGTTTATATGGGTTTTTGAGTGCCCATAGCTATGTCTTTTTGGGCATTTTCATCCCTATGTTGCTTTATGGATTTTCTGTCAGGCCTATGTTTTTTATGCACTTCCAGATTTACACCGTGCTCTTTGGAAGAGCTCCTGGTTGTTCGAATAGGGGGAGGGTCCTGAGAGGAAGAAGGGGATGTTTGTGAAAGGGGTATGGGGATGGGGGAATCCTTTTCAAGGGGGTTGGGAATAGGAGGGTCGGAATCAGGGAGGGAAAGGGCACCAAAGGGGTTGGATGATTCCAAGGGAGTCTTAGAGAGAGGAGCGGCAGCAGAAGTGTTAAGAAGAGGATCAAGGGAGGAGGTGGAGCGGTTGGATGGGCGATTGGATTTGGGCGGAGCAAATTCAAGGATTATCTTAGAGACAGGAGCAGTCTTCTTCTTTTTTACAGTTTCCCATTGTTCATCTTGTGATGCATTATCAACATCAACTAGTTTAGAGCAGCGATTGGAAAAATGGCTGTATTCGTGACATACCTTGCATTTAAATGGGATTTGCTCGTAATCTAGTTGCTGAATGTGAGTCCAATCGTCCACTTTGAGTTTGATTACTTCCGGAAGACCCTTGCCGAGATCAACTTCAACACAGATGCGCGCACAGGCTTGCATGTTGTCCTTAGGCTCACTATGATCAATAAACTTCCCAACAGCATTACAGATGGCTCAAACCGATTCATCTCCCCAACAATGGAGAGGGAGATGTGGGAGCTGGACCCAGACTAGAACAGCATTAGGGACATCAAGCTCGGGATCGAAGTCCAAAGTCCATTTATTTAGATACAATCCTCTAGAGTCCATGAAGTACGGTCCGTTTTTGAAGATTAGATCCTTGTCTTCTCTTGATTCAAAGTGAAAGGTGAAATATCCCTTCCCACAAAAACAAATAGATATTTTTCCGCTTATTTTATTAGCCCAGTTCCGCTCGATCCACTTTTGCACTATCTTTGGGGAAGGCCACAGGCCAGTGAATTTCCCTATGAGGCCTCAGTCAGCCAAAGAAAGGGCTACCATGCGAGGTAGAGCAGGGGGGAGCACAACTTCTTGCAGACCATCCAACTTCTTCACGAACTTTAAAATTGCAGGGCGAGGGCGCTGGGGTGGAAGAGAATGAACCAAGGCAAAGAAGGCCAACTGAGCAGTAGCCGCCTCCGGAGTTGCATCCGGAGGGGCCATGGCGGACGAGGCCGAGGAAAGGAAGACGCAGGCTCTGAGACCTAGCAGCGCGCTCCTCTCACTAATCCTCCGTGAAAAAAAAAAATATTCCTCATTTGGGAATTTTTAAAGCATGTATTAATAACAAACAAACAAAATTATAATTTTTTTATATTATAAATGTGTTAAGAAAACAATAAATCTATAATTATTTATTTTATAGAAAAATAAATAATTTAAAAATATATAAATTTTATTTTAAATTTTATTTATTAATTATAAATTGATAATAATTAATAGTTATTCAATATATAATTAATTATTTATGTCTCACATATTTTTTAAGTTTGAAAAGATGTTAAATATATCAAAAACTTATCACCATTTATCCAAAACCCACATATAAAATTAGAGAATAAACCATATATATATATATATGAAAACATTTTAAGAATAAAAAAAAATGGAGTAAGTAAATTTTAAAGTGAATGGACACTTTTTACCGTTTGTTTATGATTCATAATGGAAATAGTTAGTTATGAAATAAATTTAACTCCTCTTATTTTTCTCATTATTTAAAACTTTATTTTATGAATCAAATAATTATAAAATTATTTAAATTTGAATTTAAATAAAATAATTAAATAAATAAATAAATCTAAATTAACCTTTAAATTAAATTTTTATGGTAATTAAAATTCATTAAAAAGACTTTTAAATAAAATTAAAAAATTACATATTCAAAATAAATTATTACAAAGTGTCTTCATTTTTATAAATGAAATAGTTTTTTTTTTTTTTTAATCATAATTTTGTTATACAATTTCAATCAAGATTCTGATTTTTTTTTTATTGTTTAAAATACCATTTTGAATTTATAAATGGATGTGGCACTCTGAAAAAAATTCAAGGAACTGGAATTTTATAGATTAGACAACTAAAACTCATGTTGTGATTATTTGTTGTTTAAAATACATATTTGAATACATGATTAGATTTAACACTCTAAAAAATACTAAAAAAAGGTTGTTTAAAATACATATTTGAATACATGATTAGATTTAACACTCTAAAAAATCCTAAAAAAAACCTGAATTCTACAAATTAAACATCTTAATCTCAAATTTTTAAAAATCTTTTATCAAATTTCAATTAAAATTAACCAGAAAAATACCCAAAAATAACCATAAAACCCATTTTATACATTCGTTAAACTACACTTCATCACAAAATTAAAATTAAACATTTCATAAACTTCACAGAAAAAAATACCATATATTTATTATTTACAGATTAAACATACAAATTAATTAATATAATTTTATGTGGCTGCCGACGCAATTAATATCATTTAATGTAGTTACCCTCAAGTAAGCTTATTGTTAGTATGAATCTTTTGTCGTAAAAGATCACTTTAGCTACGCATAACAAATAGCCCTAACATCGATTATGGCGGCAAAATACCTTTAAGATTGCTGCACAAATTCAGATCTAAGCACAAAAGATATTAAGCAGATAAAAAACAACATAGCTCCATAGATCCAATGAACAAGACAAGAAGAACGTATATGAAAGAATTTTGTATTATATTAAAGAATGGGGCACCTGAGAGGAAAACAAGAAAGGTGTTTTCTGGTTCTCCTCAATGGGATGGGTTCTTGGAAGTCCTCAGTGTTTCAGATCTAGCATTTCTCTCTCTTATGGATGTGGAAAAGCAAACATAGAACTCAATGGGAGTTCACAAAGCAAAATGGAAAAATGGTGACCAAGAGAAGATCTAGAGTGATCTAATGCAATGAAGGTGGTTAATGAATGGGGAAAACCCCCCTATTTATAACAAAATATTGGGGTGGTCTAGAACTCGGTGCATGAATAAAATATTATTAATCGAATTCTAGAAGCACCTTTTAGGAATATTTTATTATATTTGTTGGAGGGAAAAGGGTTCTTGACTTGGGTCAATTCTTTTATTTATAAATAATAAATAAATAAATGATTTATTTATCATTTTAGGGGAATGATGGGAATATAATTAAATAAATAATGGTTTATTTAATTATTTATCTATGATTTAGTCAAATTTAACTAAGAATATTATTTAAATAATGATTTAAATAATTTGTTCTTAGGAAATAATTAAATAAATAAGGATTTATTTAATTAATTTCCTTGTTTTGGGTTAAATATGACCAAATAAGTTATTTTATATGGTGAAAGCAATTTTACTTAGGGTAAAATTGGTCTTACATGGTGTACTTGGGTTCATCTAATAATAATAGGTTAGATGACCAAAAAAATGGTGTAACACTTATCTCGACACCTATTCATCTATTAACTGAATTTAGTTATTTTCCACGATAGATTTTTCGAGGCAATTAGCATTATTGTGTGTATTTCAACCTTCAACAACATTAACAAACAAAGAAATCGTTAAAAAATAATTGAGATGATGAACCTACCTCGACACCTATTCATATGTTAACTGAATTTAGTTATTTTCCATGGCAGATTTTTCGAGGCAATCAGCATTATTGCATGAATTTCAACCTTCAGCAACATTAACAAACAAAGAAACTGTTAAAAAATAATTGAGATGATGAACCATAGGTTGGTTCGAAAAGCTTGGACACAATTTACTTTGATGTGATTTTCAAAAAAAAATTATACATAAATAATTGAAATGTTTCTTTTTCTTGCAATTATTAAGTTACATAAAATCACTATAGAGAAAGATAACAAAGAGATTTCATTTCCCTGCAATATTCAAGAACACCCAAATATAACAGCAACATCATAAAACTAAATGGAATGTAGTCATTCAAAAAAAAATTGTCAATGAAATCAAGTCAAGCAATCAGAATTTGCAATATTTAAGAACACCCAAATATAACAGCAACATCATAAAACTAAATGGAATGTAGTCATTCAAAAAAAAATTATCAATGAAATCAAGTCAAGCAATCAGACTTCTGAGATTTTATCAAGGATTGCTTTAATTAGAAATTTACCCAATTCGATATACAATACAATAAAATACATGTAGCAGTTCTTATTTAATGAAGTCAATGAAGTGAAAATTTTCACCCAACATTTTAAACTAGTGTGCAACGAACTGATCTCTTCTGATAGTATAATGGCAATGTTCATACTATTAGTATCAGTGTTATAACTATTCAGCTTCATTCAACCGGATGTAGAATGCTATAGAATATAAACATCAAAAAGTTCTAAAGGACCTTCATTATGAACTAGTTCATAAAATCTTCTAGAGATATCTCATCCGAGCCAAAACTAGGGATGGATTCCAGATGAATTGAATCGACAATTCTATGTTGAATTCCTTAGAAAATATATCTTCTACTGTAACCAGGGCCATCTTTGTATCTTCAATAGAGACACTATTTCCACTTCCATATGGTGATTCGCAACTCACCTCATTCTCTTTGTCACTATTTGATTACTGATTGCTTCTCTCTTCAAGCAAAGTTGGAGAGGAGTAAGGGCCACTTTGATCTACTGAATTGCTTGAAGTTATCATAGTTTGATCAACTGAACTCCCTGAAGTTATTAGTTCATTCATAACCTTCTTGGCTTTCACTATCTGTTGTAAAATTGCAAATTCATGTTAGATAAAAATGCATTTTAGGACTATGAATGAATAAATTAGTTAAGGAAAATTGATCTAATAGCTAAATTGTGATAAATGCACCAATGTATTTACTACTCACATATTTCTCGTTCCTCTCATCTTTATAAAACATAATAAAATCTCCAAGTCGAAGACCATATGTTTTGACAAATTCACCTGCATGAATGAAACCAAACCAAGTATTGCATATTTTTTAATACAAATATAAGAAGATGGTCATCATATTCTTTCATCGAATAAAATGAACTGCATACCACTTACCAATGTTTTCCAAGACATACATTCGACTTTTGTTGTTTGGCCAATACCTAAAAAATAAATGACATGAAAGTTGTTGGTAGATTTAGATGTAGAAATTAGCTTGGGATGGTATGTTAGCACACATTGTATGCCCAGACAAAACTCAGTTAAAATAATTGGCATAACCATAATATCTATCCTTTGAAAAGCACAAAGCCATCTTAATCTAAAATTTCAATGCAAGCCACTTATTAGATATTGATCTATTAACTAACTTCATCAACAACCTATATTTGAAGTTCCAATTTTTGGAAGAGTACATATCTTCCATGCATAACTGCATTCCTTCCCTTTCAGTTAGTGTTGGAAGATTTGCCTCCACCTCTTTCTACACAATTATAAGGATGTGTGGTAAATACATATACAAGATCTTGGATATCAACTTTTATTTTGTAAAAAAAACATTTAACAAAATGGACTGTTGACTACCTTGTTGAACATTGTCCTCTTTATGAGAAAGATAAAACATTTTTGCCATAAATATATGAGGCAAAAAAACAAGTTGTTTCATATAAATGATATGTAAATTTTATTAGAATGTTTTAACTAAAATATATAAATGAAATATTTCACTATCTATTATAGATTTTTTATCCACCATTCCAACGCATATGAAGGCTTCTTCTAAGGTGATTTATTAACAATTAAAAACATTTAACATTGTTCCACCAAAAATTAAACCTTCTTGAGAGGTGTTCTTTTTCTTTTATAATAATGACAAATAATGAATATATTCAATCATGCAAAATAGCTCTACAATATAACAAATAAAGACATTTATAATGCAAATTGCTCTAGGATATTCAAATCAACGAAAGGTTTTAGCATATAAAGCATGCCAATATGTTTTATTAAATTGTAGAAGAACTTCTCTAAAGATGTAGAACAGTTACTTGCATGAAAAGTTGGGATTTATAACAAACCTTGGGAAGCACCATTCTTCTAGAGATCCCACATCACTGTTCCGTAGCTCTTTTTGGAAAAGAAATTTCAGATTCTTAATCTTATGATCCTGGAAAAATAAATAAATAAACTATGCATTAGCAAATATACCAAGAAACTGGAGGTTTAATGTCTTTAAAAACCTGCAATACCCATAAACACCCCTAATTTCCATATATAAACTAAAAGTAAACTATCACATAGACCAAGAAATGGGAGCTTTAAGGCTGTCTGAACCTGCATTGCCCATAAACACCCTTAATTTCAATAAATAAACAAAAAAAACAGTTAAACTAGTTTCCTTTTAATGTGTAAATGTGTAAAAAAGTGTTCCAAATGAGGACTTTAAAAACTATGATCTAGCTTACCTTGTAGTAAAAGACTCTTAAAAATAATAAAATGATAAACACCCTAATTTCCCCAAGTAGTTACCCAATGAATGAGAAAAACTTAAATTTCCTATAGTTTAAAAATTGTGATCTGGCCTACCTTGTAGTAAAAGGCTTTTAAAAATAATAAAATGATAAACACCTTAATTTCCCCAAATAGTTACCCAATGAATGAGAAAAACTTGAATTTCCTGTAGTATCTTTATAGTACCTCTATCAACTAAGATGATTATCACCCACAATCACACAAAAAAATTAAAAATGAATTATCTAGTTTCCTTTTAATGTGTGTAAATGTGTGAAAATGTGTGACTAAAGACTTTAAAAACTGTGATGAATTATCTAGTTTCCTTTTAATGTGTGTAAATGTGTGAAATTGTGTGACTAAGGACTTTAAAAACTGTGATAGAACAATACCTCATAGAAAAAGAGTTTTAAAAATAATAAAAATGACAAAACATCCTAATTCCCTTAGTCACCATGAATAAAAATTTAATAGTATTTTTTTATAATTATTTGAGATTTTATACCAGTCTATACTATTATATACTATTAAAAATAAAGAGAAATCGAATCTATTTTGACATAAAAAAAAAGTTTGTAACTTTTGATAAATTTAAAATTAAAATAAATTAAAATTAATTTAATTATTAATTATAAATATAATTATTATTTACTTTATTTATTTTAAGTAAATTAATGCAATCAAAATATTTAAACAAACAACGCAATACAATATCTCGATTTTTATTAAACTGGTGAGCACCACATGAAATAATAAGATTTATAAATAAACCAGTCAAAAAAACCGTGCACGAGTATAATCTGTCCCCTATCAGCCTCAACCATGGATTCTGTTGCATCACACTAATCGATGAACTGGGTATCACAGATAAAGATATATGGAATAATAGAGTACAAAAAATGTCCGGGAACCAACTCCAAAGGGAACCGGGAAATCAAGAAAGGGCGAAATGGATCGTAGCAGAAATGAAGGCATTGTAGATGTAGAATCCTCCCTCTTAGGACAACTTCAGGTGCGGGAATATTGCAGATATAGGTATGAGCCGTCTTTCCATTCTGCAATATGACTACAGAGTGGAATTTCATATATGTTTCTCGGTCTTCTCAATTGATAAAATGATAGCTGGTACCCGTTGAGATCAAAATTGTTGCTTCTGGTGGCTTTTGTGAGACTGTAGTTGTTCATGGTTGCTGGTACCCTGATTGGGCGTATTAGGTAGATTTGGTGGCTAACATTGTAGCTAGAGTGAAACTATGTTATATATTAGCTGGTACCCAAATGAACAATGACGTCGCTATTGGTGGCACACCCTGGCAATTTGTAGTTCTTACGTTCATAGCTGGTACCCAGACTGAACAATCTGATGCTCATGGTGGCTATTATCTTTTGAGGGGGCGGTATTTCATATGTGAATGCGGTTATGATTTTTAGATTATAAAAAAAAGATGACAGACAATTCTACCACAACTACAGAGGCCGGAATGGAATCTACTATCTTTAGCAGCATATGGTATAAACGATGGTGTAAACTATCGGATTATATTGTTATTTCTCAACCATGCAAAAGTTTGGGATTCAGATTATGCAAAAAATGGTGGTCACTCCCCGGATGCATATGCTGCTGTTGTTGTCAGTTATAATGCTCCTAAGACGCATCTGGTTCTGTCCATTGATGTCGCTGGTTTTCATCGGTTTTTCCTACGATCATCGGAAAATTTGAATTTTCCTACGGTTGGGTGATATTTAATGTTATGCTTTGAGTTTGGTCAGAGGCTGGTGGGTGGACAGTGACGGTTGTAGGAATATATGGTGCGACAGTCCAGGCATTGATACTGCAGGGTATTTTTTAGGTGTTACTATTCCTCATGTCTTAATGCCATTTATAGCGTTTTGCATATCCCAAGAGGATTATTGATTAGCCTGTATGGTTTGGTGTGGGATGTGAAGGGGATTGTTTTGATCAGACGTTCTTTCAGAGAATAACATTTATTATTGCCAGTATATTCATCATACGAAGCTGGGCCTCTAATGAGGTGGCGGACCTGGATGTGGGTGTATGCTGCCACGTCGTGATGTTATGAATATATTAGGTTTTATTAGTGACGTGGGTTGCAGGAATATCAGTTTTTTATACTGGCGTGGGTTGCTCGTCTATCACTGCATCTGAAGGTGGTTACAGGATCGATGTTTTCTGACATTCTGGATACTTTCAAGGTGATGATCATTCGATCTTCCATAGATACACCTGCAGTGACGGCATTCTGAATCATCTCGGGAGGGTGATTACTCGTACATGTGTTGAGCTCATGCATGGTTGGCACTGGGCGGGTGATCGTTATGGATAAAATTTCACGCGCCAAGGGACACGATGGTAATAAGGATTTTGAGTTAGACGACGGTATCATCAAACAGGCTCTTCATCACTGTGCTGGCTCTCAGGATATTCTTCATCATCGTCCCAGCTGGCATAAGCGACGAGGCGGGGGGCGGGGTAAAAAGAACATTTATAAACATAAAATGGAGATCAGAGAGGTTGCTCTGGATTATGACGACCTATGTTTGAGGGTGGCGAGCTTAGAAAAGAGGGCTGTTATTGGCAGATGGATGTTTCCAGACAGGGAGGACTTCGACACTATATCATGGATAAACCAGAAATGGAACCCTATCATTGGATATTCTCCCAAGGTCAGCTCGCTGCTAAATGGATGGTTTAGCATTCATTTTTTGGACGAGAAGGATGTGTCCAAAATTACTAGCAGGACATGGGTTCGGGGCAGATGCTATATGCAGCTTATTCCCTGGTTTTTGGGCTTTAACCCTGTTACAGAGGCACCAAGATGTAAGGTTGTTTGGGTTAAGCTCCCGGGCTTACCTCTGGAATTTTGGACCCTCAAAACCCTTACGTCAATTGGGGATGCTATTGGTTCTATAAAGTTTATTGACCCAAGTATTGTGGGTGCGACAGACAAGAGGATAGCATGGCTGCTTGTTGAGCTGGAGTACGTGGGTGGTCTCCCTGGAGATGTAGATCTTATGTGGTGCAATAGGAGGCATAGGCAAAGGATTGATTATTGGGGAATCCCGTTTAGGTGCCTCATTTGCCATAAAACGGGCCATTTGAGGGATCATTGCCCATATCGACTGAAAATTGCGAAGGCGGATTACATGGGGCGGTTTACAGGAAGGCATCGATGGGGTGATGACAATGCTGGTACATTGACGGGTCGGCAATCAGGTAATCCTTTATCTTCGTCTTCTGAGGATGATGTATTTAAAAATGACAACGGTCCACATGAGTACTGTGTTGCTCAAGTAGCGGCTACTCCAAATATAGCCTCATATCCTTCTGTTGATCGTAACCTTAGCAGAATCATGGACCCTCAGGTTGATAATGAAATAGGGGTTACTCCTTTATCCCCTCCTATTATGGGTCGGATGACCGACCCTCCGATTCCATGCCCTTCCTATGCTCCAGCGGAATCCACCTTCCTGCATGATAACCCAAACATTACTATCTCTCGGGCCTGTTTAGGGAAAGACAACAAAGGGAAGGGACCATGCAATTCCATGGGGGATGCTCTCACTTAGGATTCTATAAAGACTAGTTGCAATAGTGACCCTAGGGATGACCCCCCTTTGTATAAACTTTCTATGGGCGCGGGTCAATCATCGTGCTCACAAGAGGGGAGAATGCCAATTGAAAAATCACCGATGACTGCTTATCTGATATCCTCTGACAATACACCCGTTCATTCTGGTCCATTTCATTTACCAGAATCTCCAACGAATTCTGTTGGGAGTGACATTGAGGAGCTTATAGGCAACCCAAACCTGGACCTGGCTGCACTTACTGTCTTTGAGAAACCCAATATGTCTTCTGCCAAGCAATCATCTACCTTATCGTCTGCCATTATATCTATTAAAAAGAAGGCCAAGGCTGCATGTAGATTAAACAGAGGGAAATACAAGTCCTTATCACTTTTTTCTGACGAAGATGCTTGTCTTACTGAAGTTCCTATAGCAAGATCAATTTCTCTGGACAACTCTCCTAGGGCGCTTAGAGCACGTCACCCTCCCCTCCCTTCGCCATGACCCACATCATATCCATGAATATTAGGGGGTTGGGCGATGACTCCAAATTCCATTGCCTGAGGGACCTTATAAGATCAAATAATCCTATTTAATTTCTAGGACAAGAAACAATGACGGACAGATCAAGGGCTATCAATTGTTTTCTCAAAATCAAGAAAGGTTGGCATGCTGCGGCTATTAGCTCATCTGGCAGATCGGGGGGTCTTATCGCTATCTGGGACCCTGGAATGGTTTCTTTCAGAGCTTATAGCTTTTTTGGGGGTATGCTGTTGTCGGGACGGATGCGAGGTTTTCCATGTAAGTTCAATATTATTAACTTATATGCTCCATACTCAAACAGGATGGCTTTTTGGAACAGAATGATGACTGCTGGGATTTTGGCTCTTCCAAACATAATTATGATGGGTGATTTTAATTCTTCTTTAAATGGGGACGAGATTTGGGGCTGTTATGCGCGGTTGGATCCCCATGCTTCTTTCATAAATGATCTTTTCTCTCAACTGGGTCTTGTTGACATTAGGCCTCGTCCTATATCTCCTACATGGACCAATCGGCGCACGGGAAATGAATATATTGGCAAGCAGATTGACAGAGTTGTGGTCCAAAGCTCAGTGATGCTCTTATTGGACCAGCCTAGGATGAAGATTCTTTGCTCTGATATTTCGGATCACATGCCCATTATTCTATCTTGGTCGGTGTCGGGGACGTTCTGTGGGAGGCCTTATAAATTCAACCGCATATGGCTTGAAGACCCAGAATATGTCAAATTGGTTGAGGGGATTTGGAAGGATGATTGTGATTTGGATGGGCGGATTGCATGGGACAGGTATCATTTTCGTTTGCAGAAAATTAAAGTGGCTACTAGAAGTTGGGAAAGAGATAAAAAAAGGGCTCTAAGAGCGGAATTTGATGATATACAACATCAAATGGAGAGAATCATAAACTCTTTTTTAACGGTCTTTCCATCCAATGCCACTCTGGAGCTTCTCATGCAATTGGGTGTGAGGAAAAGGGAGATTTTAAGGATCGAGGAAGTTACATTGCGCCTCAAGAGTCGGATGACATGGCTGGCGGAAGGCGATCAGAATACAAAAATTTTTCACAATTCTGCTAATGAGCGTAGATGCAGGAATTCCATATGGAGCATTCTGAAAGATGATGGTTCTATTGCTTTCGACAGTCAGGACATTCGTAAGGAAGGTCTGGCATACTTTTCAAAGTTTTATAAGATACAAGAAGGTATTGATGATGATGCTCAGGTATGGATGCTAGATCACATTGATCGTTTTTTTGAGGATGATGCAATATCAAATCTGGATAGACCCATTTCTGGGAATGAAGTCATTATGGTCCTGAAGTCTTTTTCTAGGGACAAATGTCCGGGTCCGGATGGCTGGCCGGCCGAGTTTTTTATACACTTCTTTGAGCTTATGGGCGAGGAGTTGACTCAAATTGTTGATCTCATCCGGATTAATGGGGTTATGCTGGCAAATCTAAATTCTACTTTTATTGCTCTCATCCCAAAATCGGATGCCCCTCTTTCATTTGCGGATTATAGGCCAATATCCCTGTGCAATGTCCTCTACAAAATTAATTCTAAAATTATTGCTAGCAGGCTGAAGGATACATTATCGAGATTTATTTCCAAGGAACAGTACGGTTTCTTAAAGGGCCGTTCTATTCATGATGCTACTGCCATTGCTCAGGAGGTCCTGCATTCTATTCATACTGAGAAGGAGGAAGCCTTGGTGATGAAGGTTGACCTTCATAAGGCATATGATTCAATTGATTGGGCATATATCAGAAGGGTTCTTATGAAAGTTGGTCTTCCCATATGCATCATAAGATGGATTATGGCGTGCATTACTACAGTTAGATATGCTGTCCTCATTAACGGTATTCCTACTTCCTTTTTTTCTCCTGAACGTGGCCTTCGCCAAGGATGTGCTCTATCTCCGCTTATCTTTATTCTCATAATGGATGGTTTCAGTCGTATTATGCATAGGGCTGAGCAGAGAGGGTTTATAAAAGGATTCGCTTTCTCAAACACGGTTACATGTTCCCACTCATTGTTTGTCGATGATTTGCTGATATTTGGCTATTTGGTCCGGAACCACTGGTTTTATACCCACTTGATGCTCATGAGATTTCAATCAGCTACTGGGCTGGGCATTAATAAAGGCAAATCTTTTATCATCTACGAATATGGGGACCCTAATGAAATAGCGTTCATTGCTGACTTTATGGGGGTCGAATTCAAAGATGCTATGAGTGGGTTTACATACCTGGGTTTCTTCATAAAACCATGTGGTTACAAGATTAGGGACTGGACGTGGCTGGTTGACAAGATGAGAAGGAGGATGACGAAATGGACTCACCGCTGGTTATCGTTGGGTGGAAGACTTATTATGGTACAAGCGGTCCTATCCCAAATGATGGTTTATTGGGGCTATTTATACTATATACCAGAGGGGATCATCAATATGATTAATCGTGTCATTACAAATTTTCTCTGGGGAGATTCTGGTGGCTCTTATAAATTTCATCTATGCAGATTAGAGAAGCTCAGCCGGCCAAAGGAACATGACGGGTGGGGAATACTTAATACAAGGAACTTTAATATTGCTCTGCTCATTAAATCTGCTTGGCGCGCAATACACGGGAATGGGATCTGGAGTGCGGTTATACACAGTAAGTACATAGAGGGCGACTTTCTTCATCAACTTTTATATTTGCAGGTCATTTATCTGCGGTTCATTTCGCCCATATGGTCGAGCTTTAAAAAGGTTATGGGAAGTATATCTGGCTGGCTGGCATGGCATTTTAAGGATGGGAGTAGGATCCCGTTCACTTTCACCAACATCATTGGCTTTCCACAGGATGTGCAGCCATCACAGGACTTGCAATTCGTTTTGGCTCGAGCTGGGTATCATTTCCTTGCTCAGACTATAAGGGAATGGGCTTTTGACGCCCCTATATTCAAATCAGCTGATCAATTAGGTTTGGAGGGCAGATGGGCGATTGAATGGGATCAGTTGCGTGACTCATTTCGGACTGCGGGTTTTTGCTGGGGGGCTGAGGTGGATTCAATCGTATGGGATGGATCTATGAACGAAGGGGGTCTTATTGTTAAGGATATATACAGATCGATTAACATAGCATCCTATTCTGATCAATTCTCTAATACTTTTTGTCCTTTCTAGAGGAGAAGGATTCCCACTAAGATCGTTCTATTTGGGTGGTTAGTGTGGAAGGGTTGGATTCTCACCGGGGAGAATCTTATTAAGCGGGGGTTCTGCGGCCCTTTCAGATGCTGTATATGTGGGTCTGATGAGGAGACCATTAGCCACCTTTTCTTTTTATGCCCTGTTATCAAATGCCTATGGAGTCTTTTCTCATCCCATCTCATGGGTCAGGGATGGATTCCTGTTGATTTTATATCTTCTGTGCTGGAATGGGATAAACTTCGTGGAAAATACAAGTCCCTCCCATTTTTTCTCATCTGGGAGGTATGGTTAGGGAGAAATAATATGGTTTTCCAAGGCGTTCCTTTCCATATCCCTAGAATCTATGCTGCTATCAAAAGGTGGATTGAAGATCGACCATCTCCACAATCGGCTATAGTGGATTTATCCTATCGTCTGAGGCCTCATGAAATGGGTATTCCTGCTATTTATTTTGATGGTGCATGTGCTGATGGCGTCATGGGATGTGGCGCGTGGATTAAGCTCTCGCAAAGGGAAAGAATTGTCATATATTGGAACGGGGGCATGGGCACAAACAACAAAGCCGAGATTTTAGCACTATGGGGTGCTCTGTTGGCTGCCACAAATTTACAACTGCAGAATGTGAATGTATATGGTGATTCTCAGCTCGTCATTGGCTGGATTACAAATAATATGGCTATGAATTGCCCGGCATTATCTGGATGGATTGGGCGGACTAGGAGTTTATGGAATCGGTTGAACAAACCTCCAATCTCCCACATCTTCCGCGAGAACAATACAAGGGCAGCTGATCTTTCCAGGAAGGGGATTATCTCGAAATATGGGATTATGTATGTCAAGCATATTAGAGACGGTCTCCCCATTTGGCAAGACCAGATCCACATTCCATAGAGGAACACTATCAACGCTGTTGGATCGATCGGATGGGTGGAGAATATTGAGCCTATCAAGCGAGCGTGACAATTGACTTTCCAGGCGAGGTTATTATTCAGGGTGACGAGGATCTTTATGGTTTTTGAAGACATGGTCGATCAAGCGAGCGGGTATATTATATGACAGGCGAGCCGGTTATTATTTTATCAGGAGTATATGTTGTATCTTTCAAGCGAGCGAGTTATTATAATTGCAAGCGAGCGTGATTATATCTCAGGAGTATATGCTGTATCTTTCAAGCGAGCGAGTTATTATAATTGCAAGCGAGCGTGATTATATCTCATGGTGAATTTGAAAGTATCACACAGTCACGTTTTTTCTTATGGGCTCTATTTATCTAGTTTACCATCATCTCCTTACTATCATTTACTAGACTTTTCTACCGAGCCTGTAAGAGACAGTGCCTAATCATGATGCTTCTTTCCTCTTGATGAATCTTATTCTGGAGATAATATATATCAGCATCTCAAATTGTATATCCAATTATGTTTCTAATCCATGATTATGATGATTTGTATTGGGTCGGATCTGGCCCTGGAATGGGGAGACCCATACTATCATTCTCTGTCTCAATACATGAGCAGCAATACTGGGCATATGTTGATTCTCGCTGAGACTCTTTATCAGCTGAGACTATATGTGGTATATGTACTGTTTTTATATTATCAATATAATACAGTGTTTTTTTCTCCTGAAAAAAAAAATAGAGTACAAAAGATATAGTATCCCACCGTAAATCAACTAGATTAAATACTGAAACATAATTTGTGCGTAACTCTAAATGTGTTCAGAAGAGACCACAACCAGGAACCCTATTTTTTATAAAACTTGGTGAATTACACAGCTGTATTATCACAATTTGATAAAATTTGGTGAATTATCACAAAATAGTATTGAATATCAAAAAAATTCATAGAATTTAATGCATTGGGATACTATAGACAAACTATTAAATACACAACTTAGTCATTTAAGGGGTGAGAGAGATACAACTATGGTCCTATCACAGAGTAACAAACTATTTTTCCTTTCCAAGAGAAGTTAACACTTGATGTTCAGAATCTCATAGATCCTTTTCCACCCCTCACACACTCATTTATGGTTTAGTGTCTTGGCTAGATATCTAGGTTAATGAACAATTTTCATATCCAAATTTCAAAATCTTCCAAGTCCAAATTGGCGTGCAAGAAAGTTTACCTGCATACATAACACATGAAAGTTCCATCATAACAAAGAAGTTGAAAGTACTTTTCAAGATTCCCAAGTTCTTTTCAAAGAAACTACTTTGAAAAATAAGAATTGCTTTACAAGTTTTCCAAATTGGCTTCAAAACTTCAATTTAAAAAAAGAAAGAACACTTTCCAATTTCCCGTAAAAAAAACTGAATTTAAAAATTACGAATAATCATAATAATTTACCATCCATGATAATGTAAATCATCAATTGTTTCAAGGTCTCTTCCGATTGAAAACATCTTATACTGCATTTGGCACCTAAATTTTCATCTCTTGCTATATTCATTAGGGCTATCCCACATTATTCCTTTGGAAGAATGCAAAATCCTTCCCATTGTGAAGGAGAATGTGGGAGAGAATAAAGAGGAGAAATCCTAGGTATTGTTTTATTTGACGATAGATCTGGAAGCAAATTGAGGATATGGCATTAAAAAACCATCAAACCAAATGGATATAAAAATTAATAAAAAAATAAATGACATTTTTTCCAACTTTCCTCAAAATATTGTCAAATTACAAATGAGTAAAGATATTGATTTAAAAATGTAATGTGGCTGGAAGCAAAGTCACAACAATTAAAATTAAAAAATTTGGAAAGGAGTAATGAAGTTTCTCATCCAAAGAAGGAAAGCAATGACGTCATTAGATAGATTACTTTCACATCACAAACCAAAAGAGAGTAACAACATAATAATCCATTCTAAAGTATAATAATCCATATTAGAGTAGATTAAAATATATTAGGCAACTTGACACAAGTTAAGCAAAACATGAAGGAATTATTAGATATGGGAAAACATGATAATAAAGAGATTAAGAGATCACACAAACATGAAATACGTGGTAATATTGATAGTAAAAATAAGAAGACCCAGTTAAAGATCTTGGCTTAAACTTGTATCTATTATGAAAAGAGAGTAAGATTTGGTTGAGAGCATATACAAAGGAAGTCATTATTGAGTGATTCGAGAAAGGATTTCTAATAACGGAAGAATTGCAATCAGGTGAAATTTTCATGTTATAAAGTTATAATAAATGAAAATGAAAAGATTATTGTTTTAAATAATTTAAAGAGGAAAAGTTTTCATGGATAGAAAATCTTAGGATTTTGATAAAATATGGTAGAAATTTTTGGAAATTCAGGTTATAATTGTTAAGTTTCAGAATTTTAGGTGTTTTAAAGGTTTTTGATGGTGTTGAATCCATTTCCTTAAGAAAAAAATACTAAAAAATTTTGTTGTCTAGAAAAAATTTTAGTCTAACTAAACCTCTATCTACCATAATATTAAAGTAATTAGGGTGATTGGGATTTATGATATTTTAATGTTGTCTAGAAAAAATTGTAGTCTCACTAAACCTCTATTTACCATAATGTTTAAGTATTTAGGATGATTGGGATTTATGATATTTTAATAAACTCTTTATCGAGCCTTTTTCTTTTTACCCTCGTTTTATTGGAAATTTATATTGATGGGCTCCATACCAGGAATCTTGCTCTACTCTCTCTTACCTTCCTTATTCTTAGATCAGTGTTCTCCTCTGCGATAACTAACTTATCCCAACATGATATTAGAGCACATAGGAATGTGATTGCAGGTTTAGCAAAGAAAAATATGAATAACGCTGAGACAATGGTAAAAAAGTTCATGATTTGGTTTTAACCAAAAACATATGAATGGTTTGATATGGGTTTGTCTGTGGACCATTTTTTTTTGTGGGGGTGGGCGTGGGCGGGGACAGGGAAGTCTAGGTATTTATCACATTTTTGTTTTGCTTGTAGTTGTTTTGCTTATAGAACTCAATTAGGGCTTTCATGACGATAGTCTATTAGTGTTGGCACTGTTGGAAATTAATTCCAACTGCAAACAGAACAAAAGGAAGACGAAATTCAATTTTTGATGTGAGTTTTTTTGAAGGACAACAGCAGCAAAGTCTTGTTCTATCTTTGCACTCCACCATGCATTCAATTCTGGGTTTAAATAAACCTGCAAAACCAAAATTTTGTTACAAGGTCGTAGCCTCCGTTTGAATGAAAGTCGTGGTTTAAACACCACGCAACCCCGCCAGTTATCCATTCACCTACCCGCTTTAAACTCCACACTAACCATGTTTACTCCCGCGCTTTGTTTTAAGTTTGAATGCCCCCACGTCACTTCATGTGGAGCCCACCATTCCACGTCGCATCTCCTGCTGACCAATCAACGTTTATCGCAAGACCTTGGAGCTTACGTCACCACCTCCAAGCGTGCGCGACAAGCCATCCCCACCACTGTTCCACGTCAACTGCCCGCAGCCAATCAGAGGCATATCGCATAGTTTGGTGTCGACGTCAATCCCTCTCCAAAACGGTGCGATAAGGAGGACCCACCATCACCAAGTCACCAAGCGCTCAACCAATAGCACTCTTTCACATTGTTTTGATGCCCAGTCATCGGGTGGGTTGATCGATGCGATAGACCTTCACAAAATCACTCTTCGTTTGTTTATCGCATGGATTGACGATGACGTCATCCAGCACATCGTTCGATGCGAGAAAGTCCATCGCATGGTTTAATATGATGTTTTGTATTATGGTTGAAATCTGCGGAAATGTTTCATAAGGTTTAAAACCTTTGGTTCAATGTTTTTTAATGTTTTTTTTTTTTTATATATATACCACGATATGATTTAAACTTAGGATTAAAACGTTTTTATCATATATATATTGTAAACATGAAATGTTTACAATATATATATGATGTAATAGACAGCAGTATAAGCTAGGGTAAGCGAAAAAAATAATAATGTGATTGTGTGTATCCCGAGAGCATCAGCAGAAGACTGTGTGCGAATGAGAAAAGGCAGTGTATGCCGAGAACATAGAAATTTTGCTTTTGTAAACCAGAACAGCAGTTCTGAAGGGAGAAAAGTTTTATTTTGTAACATTTTAGAGTTTTAAATGAAATAGTGTTTTACTCCATCTGTGTGCACATTTCTTTTATTGTTATCTCTGTGTTAGAAGAAGAATTTTTGTTTCTTCTCTGTTGTTCAGGAATAACCAGAAATTCCAACATGGTATCGGAGCTAGTCCAAGCTCTCAGCAGTTGCTGAAGAAGTTGAAGGAAGAAAAATTTTGTTGAAGTTTTCTCCAGTAGTGTGAAGGTTCAACAAAGTCATGTATTTACCAAAACAAAGTTTTTTTTTTTCTTGAAGATTACAGTCCAGATCGCTGTAAAAGAGAAGTATTAAGAGTTTTAAAGACAGAGTTTATCTCTCAACAGTGAGAAGGATTTGCTTAAGAAACACAGTCAAAAAAAAATTTGCATAGTTCTGTAAAGCTAGCAATGGCAGGAGCCAGCACAAATGCAAGTATGGGAAATACTCAACTCTTACAGTCCAATGGGAAGAACTGTGACTACTGGGCAATCACAATGATAGCCATGTTTGCCTCTCAATATTTATGGGAACTAGTTTAATATGGTTTAGAAGAACCAGCAGATGAACAAGCATTTAATGCCTTAACACAGGCAGAGAAATATTTGCTGAAGAGTAATAGGAAGAAGGACTCAAAATCTCTCTTCTATCTCTATCAAGCAGTGCATGAAAGCATATTTCCAAGAATTGCAGCAACAAAGAAGTCCAAGGATGCATGGGATACCCTCCAGAAAGCCTACCAAGGTATGGAAAAGGTAAACACAGCAAAGCTTCAATTAATGAGAAGAGATTTTGAAGTCATTTGCATGAAAGAGTCTAATACAATAGACTCATTATTCAATTTGTTGATTGGGTTGGTTACCCAAATGAGATCTCATGGAGAGACAATAGAAGAAAGATGAATAGTGGAGGAAGTATTGAGAAGCTTACCCTCAAGATATAGTGGAGGAAGTATTGAGAAGCTTACCCTCAAGATTTGATGTGATAGTAACAACCATTGAAGAGACAAAGGATCTCTCAATTTTTACTATTGATGAGCTTCATGCATCATTGATGACACATGAACAAAGATTGAGCATAACAACAAACTCATCTTTGGAGCATGCCTTCAAGACACAAATGTCCTTAGGAAGAGGAAGAGGTCAAGGCAGATCAAACTACAGAGGAAAAGGAAGAGGCAAAAGCCAAAACAGAGGAAGAAACAGCCCTGCAAGTACAAGTGGAAGGGGCAGTAATCAAAATCAGAATCAAAGCCAAGGCAGCAGCCAATAAGGTGGACAAAATCAAGCACATGGACAAAGGTATGATAAATTCCAAGTCCAATGTCATTACCGTAAAAAGTATGGGCATTATGCCAATGAATGTAGGAAGAAACAGAGTGACATGGGTAGTAGACCCAGTGAAAATTTTACTAAAAAAACTCTCAGTCAAGAGAATTTATTTTTAGCATGTAATATGGCTGAAGAGAAAAATGAAGATATATGGTTTCTAGATTCAAGATGTAGCAACCATATGACTAGAAACATATCTATGTTTTCCATGTTAGATGAAAATGTGAAGTCTCAAGTAACATTGGGGACAGATAGTAAAGATTCTGTCATGGGAAAAGGCAGAGTAAGTGTTCTAACAAAGAAAGAAGAAAGAAAAATCATATCAAATGTATACTATGTATCTGGTATGAAGTGTAAACTTTTGAGCTTTGGACAACTCATTCAAAAAGGCTACAATGTATTCTTTGAAGATGATGTATGTACCATCATGGACATACCACCAAGCAAGCAAAGGATTTCACAAGTGAAGATGACAAGAAACAAAATGTTTCTTCTCAAGATGAGAGCAGATTTGAAGAAAGGAGATGCAATGGCAACAATGACACAATAGACTTACCAAAGAGAAGCAAAAGATGAAAAATGGTTATGGCACTTGAGATTTGGACATATCAACTTTGGAGGTCTGAATTTGTTGCACAGAAAAGGTATGGTAAAGGGATTACCATTGATTGAAAATCCAGACAGCCTTTGTGAAGGTTGCATCTTGGGCAAACAACACAAAGAAAGCTTTCTATCAGGAAAGAGCATAAGGGCAAAGGCACCCTTAGAAATAGTCCATTCAGATTTGTGTGGACCAATGCAAACACCATCATTAACAGGCAGCCACTATATGCTGACCTTTATCGATGATTACACAAGAAAAACATAAGCTTATTTCTTGAAACAGAAAAAGTGAAGTGTTTGAGAAGTTCCACCACTTTAAAGCTCTTGTTGAGAATCAAAGTGGACAGCATATTAAATTCCTTAGGACTGATAGAAGAGGAGAATATATCTCCAAAGAATTTTTGTGTTTTTGCAGAGAAAATGGAATTCACAAGCAATTTACAGCAAAGTATACACCACAGCAAAATGGAGTTGTTGAAAGGAAAAACAGAACTATCATGGATGGTAAGAAGCATGTTGAAGGCAAAACATTTGCCAAATGAATATTGGGTTGAAGTTGTACATTGTGCAGCATATGTCCTGAATAGATGCCAACAAAGAGTGTTATGAACAGAGTTCCTGAAAAAGCATGGAGTGGCATAAAACAGTTTCTCACCCACATGAGAGTTTTTGGTTGTGTGGCTTATGCACACATTCCAGATCAGCTAAGAAAGAAGTTGGACAGTAAGGGGGAGAAGTGCATATTTGTTGGATACAGTGAATAATCCAAGGCATACAGACACTATAACCCATCCACCAAGAAATTTATGATAAGCAGAGATGTGCAGTTTATTGAGGAAGAAGCTTGGGATGGAAGCATTGAGAAAACAGTGAATGTAAAAACCTGTTTTTCTCATGATGAAAATGAGGAAGAAATGGCTAAAAGAAATCTCTCATTAGCAGCACCACCTCCACCAACACAAGGACAGCAAGGGACACCACAAACAGGTATGAGAACGTGTACCCTTGAAAAGTGATGACAGTGCTTCTCCAAGCACATCACAAGGAGCAGATTTGAGTGCTTCTACAAGTAAGTTTAGCAAGTGAAAGAGGAACCAGATTCAGAAGTCTGAATGAAATTTATGAACAAGAAGAAGGCATGGACCCTTTATTTGCTTTATATTGTCATATAGAAGATCCTATTCATTTTGAAAAAACAGTAAAATATAAGAAATTGATAGATGCTATGGATGAAGAAATAAATGCATAGAGAAAAATAATACATGGAAATTAGTTGATATCCCAAAAGGCAAGGAAGTAATTGGAGTAAAATGGGTTGATAAAACCAAAAGCAATGTTGAAGGTAAGATAGAAAGGCACAAGGCCAGACTTGTTGTCAAAGACTACAAGCAGCAACAAGGAAGAGATTATGAGGAAACTTTTGCACCAGTTGCAAGAATGGAAATGGTAAGAGCAGTGATGTCCATAGCAGCACAACACGAATGGAAAGTTTACCAAATGGATGTGAAATCAGCATTCCTAAATGGAGTATTGATGGAAGAGGTTTATGTTGAACAACCTCTAGGCTATGAGAAATAAGGCCAAGAGCATAAAGTATGCAAATTGAAAAAAGCTCTGTATTGGCTGAAACAAGGACCAAGAGCATGGTACAATAGGATAGATGTCTATCTACTGGAAAATGGGTTTGAAAAATGTGAAGGAGAACCCACATTATACATCAAAGAAAAATATAGTAAGATGCTCATTGTTGTTTTGTATGTTGATGATGTGATATTCACAGGTAATGATGCTTACCTCATTGAGAATTTTAAAACAGTCATGAAAGAAGAATTTGAGATGACTGACATGGGATTGCTGAGATACTTCTTAGGAATAGAATTAGAGCAAAATGAAAATAAGATTTTTATTTCTCAAGCAAAGTATGTTAAAGAAATTTTGGAAATATTTAACATGCAGGATTGCAAGGCAGCAATTACTCCTATAGTGATGGAATTGAAATTAAGCAAAGAAGACAGCAGTAAGGATTTTGATCCAAGTTTGTACAAGAGCATAGTTGGCAGCCATATGTATTTGACTGCAACTAAGCCTGATATTATGCATGCTGTGAGTTTAATTTCCATATTTATGGAAAGGCCAAAGGAGGCACATTGGCAAGCAGCAAAGAGAATTCTGAGGTATGTGAAAGGAACAAAGAGGTATGGAATTTTATACACCACTTCAGAAAATTTTGAATTGATTGGATATACTGATAGTGATTGAGCTGGAAGTATAGATGACAGGAAAAGCACCTCTGGATATGTTTTCCATATGGGATTAGGAGCCATCTCATGGGCTTCTAAGAAACAGCCAATTGTGGCTTTATCAACAGCAGAGGAAGAGTATGTGGCAGCTACACCAGTAGCATGTCAAGCAGTATGGATGAGGAGAATGTTGAGAATTTTGTGTCATGAACAGGTAAAAGGCACAACAATTTATTATGATAATAGCTCATCCATAGCTTTATCCAAGAATTCAGTGTTTCATAAGAGAGAAAAACACATTGATTCAAAGTATCACTACATCAGAGAGTTAGTGAACAATGGAGAAATTGTTCTGAAGCATTGCAGCACAGAAGAGCAGTTTGTTGATATCTTAACAAAACCATTGGGGCAGAAAAGTTTTAATTATCTAAGGAAATTTCTGGGTATGCAAGAGAATAGCAGTTGTAATTAAGGGGGAGTGTTGGAAATTAATTCCAACTGCAAACATAACAGAAGGAGGACGAAATTCAATTTTTGATGTGACTTTTTTTGAAGGACAGCAACAGCAAATTCTTGTTCTATCTTTTCACTCCACCGTGCATTCAATTCTGGGTGTAAATACACCTACAAAACCAAAATTTTGTTACAAGGTCGTAGCCTCCTTTTGAATGAATGTCGTGGTTTAAACACCACGCAACCCCGCCAGTTATCCATTCATCTACCCGCTTTAAACTCCGTACCAACCATGTTTACTCCCGCACTTTGTTTTAAGTTTGAACGCCCCCACGTCACTTCATGTGGAGCCCACCATTCCACGTCGCATATCTCGTCGGTTAATCAACTTTTATCGCAAGACCATGGAGCTTACGTCACCACCTCCAAGCGTGTGTGACAAGCCGTTGCCACCACCGTTCCACGTCAACTGCCCGCAGCCAATCAGAGGCATATCGCATAGTTTGGTGTTGACATCAGCCACTCTCCAAAACAGTGCGATAAGGAGGACACACCATCGCCAAGTCACCAAGCGCTCAACCAATAGCGCTCTTTCACATTGTTTTGATGCCCAATCATCGGCTGAGTTGATCGATGTGATAGCCCTTCACAAAATCGCTCTCTGTTTGGTTATCGCATGGATTGACGATGACATCATCCATCACATCATTCGATGTGATAAATTCCATTGCATGGTTTAATATGATGTTTTGTATTATGGTTGAAATCCGCGGAAATGTTTCATAAGGTTTAAAACCTTTGGTTCAATGATTTTTTATTTATATACCGCGATATGATTTAAAATTAGGATTAAAAGGTTTTTATCATATATATATATATATATATATATAATGTAATAGACAGCAGTGTAAGCTGGACTAAGCAAAAAAAAAAAAAAAAAAAAAAAACAGTGTGACTGTGTGTATCCCGAGAGCATCAGCAGAAGACTGTGTACGAATAAGAAAAGGCAGTGTATGCCGAGAACAGAGAAATTTTGATTTTGTAAACCAGAATAGCAGTTCTGGAGGGAGAAAAGTTTTATTTTGTAACAGTTTAGAGTTTTAAATGAAATAGTGTTTTACTCCATCTGTGTGCACATTGCTTTTATTGTTATCTCTGTGTTAGAAGAGGATTTTTTGTTTTCTCTCTATCGTTCAGGAATAACCAGAAATTCCAAGAGGCGCTTCTTTACATCATAGTTTAATAAGGGTGTCTCTGAATTCATTTTTACAATTTAAAAAAAGAGTGAGTCAAACACTAAAGCAGTTATATTTTTTTCAAAATTTTACTGGCCAAATTCTAGAAATGTTTTTACAAGTCGAAATTGTGGCCAAGTCATATTTTTTGAAAATTTTACTGGCCAAATTTTCAAAATGTTTTTACCAGTCGAAATTGTGACCTTTCTTCACTCACTTGAGTTGACTGCAACTTGACCTCTGTCTCGACCAAGTGGAAAAGGTCCCTTCGACCGAATTTTTGGTTTTGGCCCTCGACTGTATCATCGACTTGGGTTCCAACCCGACCTTATAAAAATATAAAAATAACCATGGGTTTACTATGCCACCTAGAGAGGGTTCTTGCAGAAAAATGGAGATATGTGCGGCGTGGTCAACTAGTGTTCCATCCAAACTTTTTTGGATGCTCAACTGGAGCCTTTGACTTGAAGTTGATTTGGTTATAATTTGTCGCTTTTTAATTGAATGGACATGCCCTGGCCTTCATTTTTTTTGAAATATACATAGTCCCCTCTTCTCTAGAGTACGAGAGGGTGTATGCATTTATATAGGACGGGCATTAATAAACCAAAAAAGTTGAACCATAATAATTAAAAAAATGGAAATAAAAACCCAGAATTCGATATAACATTATCAAGACCCATAAAAAAAGAAATTTCTTACCAGAAAACTGATAATATGAGAACCAGAAGTATTGCCCTTGGAGTTTTAGAAGCACGTAGAAGCACTTCCTACATGACTGAACACTGCAACAAACAATACAGGCAGTATGTTGGTCTTGGATCCCTGGTCAAATTTTCAGTTCATGGATTATTTTTCTGAAATCTCCATAGTCCCCTCTTCTCTAGAGTATGATAGTGTGTATACACGTATATACTACGGGCATTAATAAACCGAAAAAATTAAGTAAAACCACAATAATTAAAAAAATGGAAATAAAAACCTAGATTTCGATATAACATTATGAAATAAAAAGTGACCCATTAAAGAAGAAGAAATTGCTTGCCAAAAAACTGACAATATGAGAACTAGAAGTATTGCACTTCCTACATGAAGAAATGCTACAGTGAACAATACATGCAAGATTATGAACAATACATGCAATATATTGGTCATGGATCTTTGTCAAATGTTCAGTTAATATATGGTCATGGATTTTTGTCAAATGTTCAGTTAATGGATTTAAAGTTGTATATTATTTTTTATTTTTTATTATTATTTAATTGAGTTTATATGTAAAAATGTTTACATACTTTCTTATATTATATTTACACATCTCTTTTAAACTAAACTAAATGTTTTAAAGTGCAATTAAAATAAACTTATAAACAACAACAACAACAACAAAATTTAACAACATAACTCAAATGGAAATCATTAAATACTTAAAACATCACAAATAAATAATAATTAATTCAAGAATTATTGTTATTAACCTTGTAATTAATTATTATTATTATTATATATTTTTATTTTATCTAGATTAAAAAATATTATTTTTATAATATTATTCTATATTTTTGAATTATTATTATTTATTTCATATTTAATAATTTTTTATTTTATATAATATTATCTTAAGTTAATTTTGAAGTTACAGTATCTTTAATATTTAGGGCGATAAGTTGAAGGGGTTTCTCTTTGGCTTTGAAGGACAACTAAAAGTGGAATACTAACAGAGCCTAATCATAAGCTCTAACAACGAGACTAAAATATATGTTCTTTTATAAGACATCCTAGATCAATCTTTATCGCTTAGATATTTAATTATAATAGGTGATTCTAATAGCTCCATGTTTCATCTTACTTTGCGAATCTTTCTTTTGGTCTCGACACTTTGTCATTTTGACATAAAAAATTTGAGATCACTCCTTAGATTCCTCACATTCAATTTAAACATGTTTTAAGAGATGTGAAAAGGGAAATAGAGAAGTCTGAAAGTCAATCTTGATCAGTCCCTCTTGGAATCTTGAGGGTCACCCTACACGAAGCGATTCTACTTTAAAAATACAATGTTGAATTTCAATTTAAAAAAATTATTTGTGGTAGCTCTAGGTGATGCAATAATGGGACACTCAAGGCATTGAATACAAAATCTCTTCTACAAACTTGTCCTCATTTTCCCCAATAGAATTCATTGATCTTGATCAAATATTTGTTGATGAAAATTTAATTATTATAAATGACTAAGAGTCAATGCTTTTCATATTTTGATTCCAACTAAATGTTATTGTATTAATGAAATTTTAGATTTATTATATTTATATAGATTCTTTTGGAACTGAGTATATGACTCATGCCATAATAGTGTAGTCTTAAACCTTGAGCTTTGCACATATTTACTAGCATAATCTACCATGTTATTATTGTAAAAATAATAAAAAATAAAAGAGATAAAAAATCTCACTCTTCAATATTAATGTATAAATCAGTGTTTTTTTCCATACCATCCACATTTTTTTCATATGGAAAATACTCTTATATTCCATATGAAGAATATACATGTTTCACAATTCACAAGTTTATGATGTGAATCATTATGCTTGCATATTTCTTGATCCATCACATCTAGTTTTTGGAATTGACATTTTGAGCCAACCAGTGTGGCTCATCATTAGGATATAAATACCTATAAGCACATTCATTTGAAAAGGTAGATGTTGTTTGCAGTTTCCTTTCTATATAGGGCCAATATTTCAAAGTTCGTGCTTTTGTGATGTGAATCATTATACTTGAATATTTATGGATTTTTTAGATCCATCACATCAAATTTTTGGAATCGATGTTTTGTGTTAGATAGTGTGGCTCATCATCAGGATTGAAATACCTGTAAGCGCGTTGTTTTGAAAATGAGAACAATGTATGTAGTTTCCCTTCCTTATAGGGCTAATATTTCAGAGTTCAAGCTTTTGTGATGTGAATCATTATGGTTGAATATCACGTGATCCAGAAATATTCAAGCATAATGATTCACATCACAGAAGTCTAAACTTTGAAATATTTGCCATATACGGAAGGGAAACTGCAAACAATTTTCGCCTTTTTGAACAAACATGCTTACATGTATTTCAATCCTAATGATGAGTCACATTGGTTGGCTCAAAATTTCGATTCCAAAAACTTGATATGATGGATCTAAAAATATTCAAGCATAATGATTCACATCACAGAAGGGTGAACTTTGAAATATTGGATCTATATGGAAGGGAAATTGCAAACAACATTCTCCTTTTCAAATGAGCACGTTTATAGGTATTTCAATCTTGATGATGAGCCGCACTCTCTAGCTTGAAGCATTGATTCCAAAAACTAAATGTGATGGATTCGAAAATATTCAAGCATAGTGATTCACATCACAAAAGCTTGAACTCTGAAATATTGGACATATACAGAAGATAAACTGCAAACAATGTTTTCCTTTTTGAACGAATGTGCTTACACGTATTTCAATCCCGATGAGGAGCTACATTGGCTGGCTTGAAACGACGTTTCAAAAAACTCGATGTGATTGATTCAGAAATATTTAAGCATAATATATATACTCTAATCCATTACATGACAGGTTTGAAGCCATTAAATCAAAGTTTATCAAGTCACTTGTAGGAATTGAACCTGGGTGGGGAGAATCGCAATCATTCCTAGGTGGGGAGAATCCAAATATTTCCTCCCAACTACCAGATATAAACCTCATTCCTTTAAAAAAAAAAAAAAAAAAGGATATAGGGGTGCGATTTGATCCACTTATGTGTGCACGTGACATGAAACAATTTTTAATAAAGTTTTTGGGTGCTACCAGATTCTTGATCACTACTGCAACATGCCCCATGGCTTCGGGTTAGAACCTCCTGGGAATTGAACCTCACCTAATGATGAAAATCTCCTCCCTTTCCACCACTGATTCAACCTCTTTGGGCTAATACGACCCATACCTTAGAACAAGTATAATAAATAATAACACTTTATAACCAATACGATAAATAAGAATTATTTAAAATCTTAAATATTATTGTATTCTTTATTTTTAGTTGTCTAGGTTGAGCCTAGGACAACGATTGTTTATTGGATGGAAGGAGAATGATCAACCCATAATACTATGTTTATCACCAAGATTATGTGAGGTTCGATAAAGCCTAGCCGTCCTTTGAGAAGTTTAAAAGTTTAATTCCTCGAAATAACTTCCATCCTCAACCCCTCCCCATTAAATTTAAACCCCTCCCCCATTAAGTTTAAACCTGAACTCAAGCAAAACAACTAGTTATTAAATAACAAAACTTTCTCGATCCGCACCATCTTCTTTAGCCAAAAATATGACTAACAGTAACCCCTCCCCATTAAATTTAAACCCCTCCCCCATAAAGTTTAAACCTGAACTCAAGAAAAACAACTAGTTATTAAATCACAAAACTTTCTCGATCCGCGCCATCTTCTTTAGCCAAAAATATGACTAACAGTAACCCCTCCCCATTAAATTTAAACCCCTCCCCCATTAAGTTTAAACCTGAACTCAAGCAAAACAACTAGTTATTAAATCACAAAACTTTCTTGATTCGCGCCATCTTCTTTAGCCAAAAATATGACTAGCATTAACCCCTCCCCATTAAGTTTAAACCCGAACTCAAGAAAAACAACTAGTTATTAAATCACAAAACTTTCCCAATCCATGCCATCTTTTTTAGCCAAAAATATGACTAACAGTAACCCCTTCCCATTAAATTTAAACCCCTCCCCCATTAAGTTTAAACCTGAACTCAAGCAAAACAACTAGTTATTAAATCAAAAACTTTCTCGATCTGTGCCATCTTCTTTAGCCAAAACTATGACTAACAGTAACCCATCCCCATTAAATTTAAACCCCTCCCCCATTAAGTTTAAACCTGAACTCAAGAAAAACAACTAGATATCAAATCACAAAACTTTCTTCATCTGCGCCATCTTCTTTAGCCAAAAATATGCCTAACAGTAACCCCTCCACATTAAATTTAAACCCCTCCCCCATTAATTTTAAACCTGAACTCAAGCAAAACAACTAGTTATTAAATCACAAAACTTTCTCGATCCGCGCCATCTTTTTTAGCCAAAAATATGACTAACAGTAACCCCTCCCCATTAAGTTTAAACCTGAACTCAAGCAAAACAACTAGTTATTAAATCACAAAACACCCTCCCCATTAAATTTAAACCACTCCCTAATAAGTTTAAACCTGAACTCAAGCAAAACAACTAGTTACTAAATCACAAAACTTTATCGATCCGTGCCATCTTCATTAGCCAAAAATATCATTAAAAGTAACCCCTCCCCATTAAATTTAAACCCCTCCCCCATTAAGTTTAAACCTGAACTCAAGCAAAACAGCTAGTTATTAAATCAAAAAACTTTCTCAATCTAGGCCATCTTCTTTAGCCAAAAATATGACTAACAATAACCCCTCCCCATTAAATTTAAACCCCTCCCCCATTAAGTTTAAACCTGAACTCAATAAAAACAACTAGTTATTAAATCACAAAACTTTCTCAATCCGCGCCACCTTCTTTAGCCAAAAATATGACTAACAGTAACCCCTCCCCATTAAATTTAAACCCCTCCCCCATTAGGTTTAAACCCGAACTCAAGCAAAACAACTAGTTACTAAATCATAAAACTTTCTCAATCCACGCCATCTTCTTTAGCCAAAAATATGAATAACATTAACCTCTGCACATTAAATTTAAACCCCTCCCCCATTAGTTTTAAACCTGAACTCAAGCAAAACAACTAGTTATTAAATCACAAAACTTTCTCGATCTGCGCCATCTTCTTTAGCCAAAAATATGACTAACATTAACCCCTCCCCATTAAATTTAAACCTCTCCCTGATTAAGTTTAAACCTGCAATCAAGAAAAACAACTAGTTATTAAATCACAAAACTTTCTTGATTCATGCCATCTTCTTTAGCCAAAAATATGACTAACAATAACCCCTCCCCATTAAATTTAAACCCCTCCCCATTAAGTTTAAACCTAAACTCAAGGAAAACAATTAGTTATTAAATCACAAAACTTTCTCGATCCGCGCAATCTTCTTTAGCCCAAAATTAACCCCTCCCCATTAAATTTAAACCCCTCCCCCATTAAGTTTAAACCTGAACTCAAGCAAAACAACTAGTTATTAAATCACAAAACTTTCTCGATCCGCGCCATCTTCTTTAGCCAAAAATATGACTAAGAGTAACCCCTCCCAATTAAATTTAAACCCCTCCCCCATTACGTTTAAACATGAACTCAAGCAAACCAATTAGTTATTAAATCCCAAAACTTTCTCAATTCGCGCTATCTTCTTTAGCCAAAAATATGACTAACATTAACCCCTCCCCATTAAATTTAAACCAGAACTCAAGCAAAACAACTAGCTATTAAATCAAAAAACTTTCTAGATCCACCACCATCTTCTTTAGCCAAAAATATGACTAACAATAACCCCTTCCCATTAAATTTAAACCCCTACCCCATTAAATTTAAACCTGAACTCAAGCAAAACAACTAGTTATTAAATCACAAAACTTTCTGGATCTGTAACATCTTCTTTAGCCAAAAATATGCCTAGCAATAATTAGCTTATTTATTTATCATATATTTTTGTTATCTCTATGTTTGCAAGTTGAATTTCATAAACACGGCCTACCATCAATAAAAATTCAATTAACATTGAATTGCCTACTCCGGCCCACATACACAAGAAAACCGAAATATTAATTGCCACTACACTCGAAACCTGTCAAGCGAGAGAAACGCTCGCATGATTTTTTTGGATTTCCACATGGCTCAACGAGGTAGTGTTGTTCGCTTGACCCATATGACACTGTTTGGTTTGTCCATTAAGCCCTAGACTCCACGTAGTGCGCCACTGATTATGCCCCGTTGACTTCCAAGTCACCACCACTTGGTCTGTCAATGAAACCCTAGACTCAGAAGACTGTATTTCACGGAACCTATCACAATACCTAGACTGCAAGAAAACCGGAAGACATTAAAAAGGAGGACAATTATAACCTTTGATTTTACATTTAATGTTTCTTTCGAGTGGTGTTATAATTAATTTTAGCGGTTCATAACTGGTGTTTGGTAAAACTATGTGGTGATAGATGGATTCAGGATTTCTATAAAGACGTAACAAATCTAAGTTTATTAAGAAAATCATGGTATTTTGTTCGACATTTTGAAGACTCTCTGTCAAACCAGGAGGTAACTCCTCAAAACTGCAATGTATATTAGCTGAAGAATGTACATGCTTATATAGATGGGAGGTGAGGCTATTGGGATTCAGCTCCCAATGACTCTTGGCCTTCCTTATTTCCTAATAACAAATAATATACAAAAATAAATGTGCACACCCATCCATAGGATTAGGTGTCAACATTCCCCCCTTTAATCCGAAGGGATGTTGGTGAGTCCAAGCATCGATCCGAACTTTTCAAACTTTTCTCTTCCAAGTGCTTTGGTGAAGATGTCAGCAGTTTGCTCATTTGTGGAACAATGATGTAGATGGATGGTTTTGGCCTGAACATGATGTCGAATTAGATGGTACTTTGTATTGATGTGCTTTGTTCGATCATGGAACTTTGGGTTCTTGGCCAACTTTATTGCAGAAGTGTCGTCGATCATGAGTGGAGTGGAATACATTTGTTTCATCTGCAAATATTCTAGGATTTTCCGGAGCCACACAATTTCCTTTGTTGCTTCAGCTGCTGCCACATATTCTGCCTCGGTCGTGGAATCTGCTGGAACTGACTGTTTGCATGATCTCCATGAGACAGCTCCTGATCCTAGACTCATGGTGTAACCTGTAGTAGACACGCCTGTTTCTTTGTCGCCATCAAAGTCTGAATCAGAGTATCCGGTCAAGATGAAGTCGCCTACCTGTGTATATTTGAGTCCAAAGTCTTGAGTCCCCTTCAAGTACCTTAGTACTCTTTTTGCAACAGACCAATGTCCTTCACAAGGTTTCTGCATGAACCTTGAGAGGATTCCAACAGCAAATGAGATGTCAGGTCTGGTGGTGGTCAGATAGATAAGACTTCCTACAAGCCGTCTATACTTAGTTGCATCCTCAAATTCCTTCCCTTCAACAGATGTGAGCTTCAAGTTTTGTTCCATTGGAGTGCCTAAGGGTTTACAATCATCCATGCCAAATTTGTTCAAGAGATCTCCAATGTACTTCTTTTGAGAAAGAAATATGAATTTACGATGTTGAATTACTTCAATACCCAAATAGTAATGAACATGACCCAAATCAGTCATTTCAAAACCTTTCTTCAACTCTTTCTTCATGGATGCAATATAGCTCTCATTGTTTCCTGTTATCAAAAGATCATCTACATATAACACAAGATATACAACTGTTTTTCCAACTTTCTTAACAAACAAAGTTGCATCATCAAGATCAAAGTGTTTGAAATCAAGTTTCAGAAGATGCTCGGTCATCTTCTCATACCAGGCTCGTGGTGCTTGCTTGAGGCCATACAAGGATTTCACAAGTTTGCAAACTTTGTGTTCTTGACCCTTTATCACAAATCCTTCTGGCTGGGACATATAAACTTTCTCCTTCAGATCTCCATTCAAGAACGTTGTTTTTACATCCATCTGATGAACTTTCCATCCACTCTGAGCTGCTAAGGCAGAGAGTCCGGATGGTGGTCCATTTTGCTGTGGGAGCAAATGTTTCTTCATAATCAATTCCTTCCTTCTGTGCGAATCCTTTTGCCACAAGCCTGGCCTTGTGCTTGTCAAGTGAGCCGTCTGCTTTGTACTTGTTCTTGTAGACCCACTTACAGCCAATTGGTTTCGTTCCCAAAGGCGGATCAACCAACTTCCAAGTGCCATTCTTTATCAAGGCATCATACTCCTTTTGCATCGCTTCTTTCCATTCATCATGAGAAGCGGCTTCTTTGAAGGAAGTTGGTTCATGATCCGTAGACAAACTCAATTCACAGTTATAAGCAATATCCATATCAACAGGAGAATCAGAATTATCTACATCACCTTCGATTTCTTGAGTGGAACTTCTTGTTCCTGTTTTTCCAACCTCATCAGGATGAACATCCTCCAGTGTCATTGTCAGCCATTTGGGGGGACCTTTCTGAGATGGCCCTGGCTGGTCACTTGACTGAGTTGGGATTGATTCAAGATTCAATCTCCCAATTCTGTCAATCACATCATCCAATGTGTCATCCGTGGTGGTTTCTTCATGTGGGGGAGAGTGTGGTTCAGAAAATGATTCCACAGTTTGATTCAATATCGGAATCCCCCCTTCAAGGTGTGGAATCACATTATCAAATTCTTTGAAAGACTTTGCATGTGTGAATCTATCCAGGCGATCAAGTTTCCGCTCAACAACCTTGTCACTCTTGGATGATTCAAGAAATATGACATCTCTTGCTATCACAAACTTCTTATTTGCTTCATCATAGAGACGATATCCTTTGGAGGTATTGGAGTACCCCAAGTAGATACATTTTCTGCTTCTAGCACCAAGTTTGTTCCTTTGACCCTTGGGTATCAAGGCATAACAGGTGGACCCAAAGACCCTGAAATGTTTTACCGAAGGAATGTGGCCATGCCACATTTCAAAAGGAGTTTTATTTCTAATTGAACTTGAAGGACACCTATTCTTTATGTAAACAGCACATAGAACTACATCAGCCCAAAACATCAATTTTACATTCTTGAAAAATAGCATGGAGCGGACCATATTTAAGATGGTTCTGTTCATTCTTTCAGCTACACCGTTCTGTTGTGGATTATATGGCACAGTGGTTTGATGTTTGATTCCATGTTGACGAAGATAATTTTCAAATTCGTTTGAGGTGTATTCTTTTCCATTATCAGTACGTAGAGACCCAATATGTGTTTGTGCATCATTTTCAATCCATACATGAAAATTCTTGAAAGTTTGAAAAGCATCAGACTTATTCTTCAGTAAGTAAATCCAACACATCCCGGTGTAGTCATCAATAAATGTCATCATGTATTTGTTTCCATTTGCAGAAGCAATAGGCATAGGGCCACATAAATCTGAATGAACAAGTTCAAGTTTCCTATGTGCTCTTGAGTGTGAATCATGAAATGGCTGTTTGGTATGCTTTCCTAGAATACATGCATCACATTCCTTAGGTTTTCTAGGAATTGTAGGCAGTCCATCAACACCATTTTTCTTCAACAAACGAAGGCTGTCATAATTTAAGTGTCCAAATCTAGCATGCCATAAAAGACTTGATGGAAATGTACCTTCTTCATGATGTGAACTGAATGCAAAGTTTTGAGCATGAGCAGATGAACCTTTCAGCTTCAAGAGTCTCCCTTCTTCTATTCCCTCCATGACAAGTGAGTGATCCGATGCTTTTCTGACCTCTGCCTTGCCATCAAACAAGTGAATTGAGTGTCCTTGCTGCCGGATTTCGACCAGGGACAGCAAGTTTCTCTTCAACTCAGGGAGGTATAGAACCTCATGTAGGATATGATCAGGAAGACCAGGCAGTTTAAGCCTGACTGTGCCAAGCCCCGATGGCTTGAGTTTGGATTTATCTGCGAAATATACTGCTCCATCAACTTTGTCAGTGAATTCTTCAAAAAAATCTTTTCTAAATGTCATGTGACATGTTGCTCCCGAATCTAGCAACCAATCATCTCTCCATGAAGTAAATGAAACATCAAAGAGGTTTTCAGTTACTCCATTGTTACAATGTGCTAGAACATAGTGAGCGGATTCAGGTGCTTTACCTTTGTCTTTGTCATTGGTTTTACCTTTGTCTTGATTTCCGTGCTGCTCAATTTTGTTCCATGGTGTTCTGCATTTGGGTGCATCATGTCCATCTCTATTGCAGCGTGTGCAATGAAGATGGGATTTGTCAGCTTGTCTTCCCCCCCTTTCTGTGAAGTTCCTTCTTCCTCTTCCTCTTCTGCCACCTCTTCCTCTGGATGAATCTGGAGCATGATTCTTTTCTCTATGTGCCAAATATGCAGCCTCTTCGGAAGATGAAGGGACTGTCATCTTCCCAAAAGATTTCTCTCTTTCTACAAACTTCTGCTCAAGTTTATCAAAGGTGATTTGTTCAAGGTTTCCACTTGCTTGCAAAGACTCAAGATAATGTGAGTAAGTCGGATATAATGCCTTAACATATGCTATGAGAGGTATGTCCATTTTTACACCATTGTTTTGAATGTCATGCATTATAGATCTTATTTCTGAAGCTAAAGCAAGGGGATCATCATTCTTCATTTCAAGACTGAACAGCTTAACCATCAATTGAACATTTTCTAATTCTGAGTGTGAGTCATAGAGTTCTTTTAGTTTCTTCAAGGCTTCAAAGGCATTTGAGAATGATGAAATATGGCGACTCACCTCTTCACTCACTGAGGCTGCAATCAAGGCATACGCCTTGCAATTCTTGTTTTCCCAAATGGCAAGCTCTTTGTCCATGGCTCGTGATTTTCTGCTGGTCTCACAGATCTTCTTCCATGCCTCACAAATGAGGTGTTTAATCTTCCAGATCTATTCAAGATGGCTCTCTGCCGAGAGAACTATCCACACAGAGAGGATTATTTATATCAGAGTGGCTCAAGAGGCAGAAATACCTCCACAGCATCCAACTCTGAAGACGGTGACAAGCAAACCTCAGCAGAGGCATTTAGGTTAAAACTCAGAAATCCACCGCCTCGAAAACTTTGCTGGAGACTGAATTTTAAAAAACACTCTATGCTATAGACTGATTCTGCATAAAAAAAATGTATTTTTTTTGTTTGGGTAAAAAATGTATGTGAAAAAATGGGATTATGAATGGGAAGTGGTGGAATTATGAGTGGGAAAGGGGCGGAATATTGTAATGATGGGAGGGGCGGTATAGAAAAGGGCGTAATGGGAAGTATGAGCGTGGGCGGAATTATGAAATATATAACAAATATATGCAATGTCAACACAGAAATATATAACAAATATATGAATAGGCAAACAGCCGAAGACCGTGGGTGTAGATGTTGTTTGCAATCAACAATCCAAACCTAAGATATGCGCGCTGTTGTAGTGTGTTTGATACAATGTAATTGCAGGTGCGGCGGTGCGTTGGAGTGGGAGAGGTAAACAACAGGCCCGTGAGGATGGTCGACTGTGTAGAGGAGAGGGGGCGGCTAGGGGAGAGGAGGGGCGTGGTCGAGTTATAGCGGAGCTTGGGCCGGAGTGTTGTGATGAAAGTGTGAGGCCGCTTTGGGAGGAGGAGCGATGTTCAAGTGGGAGGCGTTTAAAAACGTGGCCACATTGGAGTGTGTAGAGCGATTGATAATCGTGAGGGACGGGGTAGGCGGAGGGACCGGAAGAGCATAGATGTGGAGCGTTGTCTGTCGAGCAAGGGGAATGCAAGGAGTTGTAGCGCATGCGTGGGAGAGTAAGGCCGAAAGGGAGGCAGCGTGTGAGTGTATCGTGGAGGGTTGAAGCACTGTAAGGAAGAGGCGTAAGGAGGCCGGCGGTGGAGTAGGCCGGTGGCAATGAGCACAGAGTAGAGGGAATGGGTAGCAGTCGATTAAAAAAATGAACGTGTTGATTTGTTTATGCAGCGAGGGGAATGGGGAGGCCGAGGGCCGTGGAGAGAGGTGCTGTTGTGAAAGGGAGAGGAAGCTCGCAGGGGAAGGTGTAGTCGGAAGGGCCGAGTGGTGGGAACCGTGAGGGATGAGTGTAAAACTGCGGTATTACAGTGAGGGGGAGGGCGTAGGGCGCAGAGGGAGAATGGAGAGGGCGCAAGGATGGATGGAGAATGGTGGAGGCCCAAAAGGGCTGTTACAAAAAATAATTTGGACTTGAATCTGCAGAAGACAGTTGCAGGACTGCTGGACTGGCAGAGCCTGCAGTTTGCAGATTGACAGAGCCTGCAAATGTCAGTGCTATTTAGGGAAAAAAAATGCAGAATAATAGTCTAGCAATTAGGAGCAGCAGAAAACAATTAATAAAATTGACTGAGCAAAGGGTAGGGAGTTACACCACAGGGCAGAAATGCCAAATGTGGGGCTGGCTCTGATACCATGTCAAACCAGGAGGTAACTCCTCAAAACTGCAATGTATATTAGCTTAAGAATGTACATGCTTATATAGATGGGAGGTGAGGCTATTGGGATTCAGCTCCCAATGACTCTTGGCCTTCCTTATTTCCTAATAACAAATAATATACAAAAATAAATGTGCACACCCATCCATAGGATTAGGTGTCAACACTCTCGAGTCCTCGTATCTCAGAAAATCTTGGCGAGATTATTTGAACTCAGTTAAAGTTGGTGGCCATTAATGTGGAACAGAGAAACACAAGTCAACGAATAGGAGGAAAACGGAATGCGGAAAGATTAAAAATATGACCATATTAACATGTGATCCTTATAACTATATAAGGAGTAGTGTATAAAATTTCAGTGAAAATAGAAGGATAAATAGTATTTTTTTTGGTGAAAATCATATAAATAGTAGTGTATAAAATTTTTGGGTGAAAATTATATCTAAGTCAATTTTGTTGATGCCTTTTGAAATAGCGAGTGTGGTTCATTATTATGAGCTAATTCGAAATTGGTAGACAAAATTTACTTAGATATGATTTCACCAAAAAAAATATATACATTATTCCTAATATATAAATAGTATTATACCAGCTACCATTGAAATAAGCATATTGAACTGGGATGACGATTAGGTTGTGTCAATGACTGAACATAATTAAACTTATTATTTATTTTTTAAAAATATTTTGGGATTTGCAATGCAGTATAGTTATTCTTATTCATAAATAAAAATTATAAGGAAAAAAAAAAGAATTTGAATTTTATCTTATTAATTAACTTGACTATTTGTTTAATTTTCCAAAATATTTGGAATGTGGATTGCAAATTCAAGATTAAATAGTCAAATTAATCATATCACTTTTCCCATATCCATTGGATTTTCAAAATAATTTGATATCCTATGGCCAATCCTATGGATCATCGCACCAATTATGGGCGAAAATAAAAGATGACAATGATAAAATTGAATTTGAACGTTTTGATTAACTTCATTGTTTAATTTTTAAAATATTTAGCAATATGCAATTCATACTATGATAGCTATTTTTATTAGTAAAAATAACGACTACAATGGAAAATTTGAATTTGAACATCTTCATTAACTTGACTATTTGATTTTGAGAATATTTTAAAATTTGTAATATCAATTAAAAAAAAAAAAAGGACTACAATGAGAAAAATGGATTTTGTTGAATTTTTAAATTCAACTACTGCTGTGCAGAAGCACAAAGGACTTAAATTTAGATGTGAAAAGAAGGTAGCAGTAGCAGTATTTTTTTTTTTTTGATATACACTCAATCTCGTATTTAAACTCTGCAAGCTCAAATTTTATTCATGGTCGTAGCCTGTGTTTCATCGTGCTAAAATGTGGTTGACCATGCAACCATTTCTTTTATCTCTGCGCCCTTAACTTCTCTGTCTACTGCCTTTAAAACCTGCTATGCCGCACCATTAACACAGTTCACCAACCAACCGTTTTGTTTACCACCAAAGTTTTGATTTGAACGGGCCACGTCAAGTTGTGGAGCCTATAGCCCACATCACCATCCGGAGAGCCAATCATGCTTTGAACGCGTAAGTTTGGATGCCTCGTCACCAGTCCTCTCACCGACGCAAAGAACCGAACCCACTGCCAAGTCACAGGACACGTGGACCAATAGAAATTTATCGCGCAGATTTTAGGGTAACATCACGAGACCCTTTTGGTATGCGATAATTTCATCAAATAGAGTTCAGTTTTTGTTTTGAAGTTCGAGGATCCCACCATCGACCAATCAGATCGCGATCACACGAGTTTGGGCCCTAACGTCATCAAGGGGAATTGGTACGCAATAATTTGTTGTAATGGAGTTTAATTTCCAGTTTGAGTTCTGCGACAAAGGCTTAAAACATTGGTTTAAGTTTTATTTTTATGCGGCAGACGAATTAAGGTTTAAAACCTTATTATAACATTTTCTTATGTTTTATTTAACGCCACATGTGAAAGGACTTTAGTCTTATATATATATTATAAACTTTCAAGTTTATTATATATATATATATATATATATATATATATATATATATATATATATATATAATTTCAATAGCTTGTTTTTAATTTATTTTTTAATGTGTCATGTATAAAGTAAAAGGCCTGAAGGCAAAGATATATAGGAGACATGACTGTGTGAAGTGTTTGTAAGCTAGCCCGAAGGTTGAAACAGAGCAGAGCACTGTATGTGCGTTTTTATGTGACAGAGAGGAAATTTGAAGGACACTACGTGTGAAGCAGTTCCATTTTTGTAATCTCTCTGCACTAGAAGAATCTATCTTTGTAATAGGATTTCTATCTAAATCAAATAGTTTGTTTTAAACCATCTCTATCCAGCAAATTTTAAATAAGTTCCCTGTGTTAGAAGGAGAGATTTTGTTCTCTGTGTGTGTTTGGAATACTCAGAAATTCCAACATGGTATCGGAGCTAGTCCAGGCTCTTTGAAGTTTGTCAAAGAAGCTGAAGGAAGGAGTTGTTGAAGCAGTTCTCCAGCAGTGTGAAGCCTCAGCAAAAGTCCAGGTATTTGCAAAAACAGAGTTCGTTTTGTTGTAGAAGAAGTGCAGTCCAGAGAAGTCTTTTTGAAGACAGAGTTGGTCTCTTAGGCAAAGAGACAGTTTGTTTAAAAAGCACAGTCAAGCTTTTATTGCATAGTTCAATGTGTTATCCATGGCAGGAGCCAGCACAAGCACGAGTATTAGAAATACTCAACTCCCACAGTTTAATGGGAAGAACTATGACTATTGGCCAATCACCATGAGAGCCATGTTTGCCTCTCAGGATTTATGAGAGTTTGTTGAAGATGGTTTTGAAGAACCAGCAGATGAAAATGCTTTTAATGCCTTAACACAGGCAGAGGAGAATTTGATGAAGAGAAATAGGAAGAAGGACTCAAAAGCCCTCTTCTATCTCTATCAAGAAGTACATGAAAGTGTGTTTCCAAGGATAGCAACAACTTAGAGGTCCAAGGATGCATGGGATACCCTCCAGACTGCCTATCAAGGTATGGAGAAGGTAAAGACAGCAAAGCTACAATTGTTGAGGAGAGACTTTCAAACTCTCTGTATGAAAGAGTCTGATAACATAGACTCGTTCTTCACACATGTGATTGGGTTGGTTACCCAGCTAAAGTCTCATGGAGAGACACTTGAAGAAAGAAAGATGATGGAAAAAGTGTTGAGGAGCTTACCCTCAAGCTTTTATATGATAGTCACAACCATTGAAGAAACAAATGATTTCTCAAAGTTTATTGTTGATGAGCTGCATGCATCACTGATGACACATGAACAAAGATTGGGTAGAACAGGAGACTCATCTTTGGAGCATGCCTTCAAGACCCAAATTTCCTTTGGAAGACGAAGAGGTCAAGGCAGAGGAAACTACAGAGGAAAAGGAAGAGGCAGAAGCCAAAACAAAGGAGGAAGAAACAACCCTGCAAACATTCATGGAAGGGGCAGCAACCAAAATCAGAACCAAGGCCAAGGCAGCAGCGAGCAAGGTGGACAAAATCAAGCACATGGACAAAGGTATGATAAATCTCAAGTCCAATGTCATTACTGTAAAAAGTATGGCCATTATTCCAATGAATGTAAAGAGAAACAGAGTGACATGGGTAATAGACACAGTGTTAATTTTACTAAGGAAAATATCAGTTAAGAGAAGTTGTTTTTAGCATGTAATATGGCTGACGAGAAGAGTGAAGATATATGGTTTCTAGATTCAGGATGTAGCAACCATATGACTGGAAACATTTCCATGTTTTCCATGTTAGATGAAAATGTAAAGTCTCAAGTAACATTGGGGACAGAAATTAAGGTCTCTGTTATGGGAAAAGGCAAAGTGAATGTTTTGACAAAAAAAGAAGGAAGATCTATATCAGATGTTTACTATGTGTGTGGTATGAAGTGTAACCTCTTGAGCATTGGACAACTCATTCAAAAGGGGTACAATGTTTTCTTTAAAGATGATGTATACACTATCATGGATAAACCACCAAGCAAACAATGCATTGCACAAGTGAAGATGACAAGGAACAGAATGTTCCCTCTCAAGATGAGAGCAGATTTGAAGAAAGGGGCTGAAATGGCAACAGTGACACGAGAGACATTTCAAAGTGAAGCCAATGATGAAAAATAGTTATGGCACTTGAGATTTGGACATCTCAACTTTGGAAGTCTGAATTTGCTGCATAGGAAATGTATGGTAAAGGGATTACCATTGATTGAGAAACCGGACAACCTATGTGAAGGCTGCATCTTGGGCAAACAATACAGAGAAAGCTTTCCATCAGGAAAGAGCATAAGGGCAAAGGCGCCCTTAGAAATTTTCCATTCAGATTTGTGTGGACCAATGCAAACACCATCATTAGCAGGCAGCCATTATATGTTGACCTTCATTGATGATTACACAAGAAAAACTTGGGTATATTTCTTGAAATATAAAAGTGAAGTGTTTGAGAAATTCTGCCACTTTAGGCTCCTGTAGAGAAACAAAGTGGACAGCATATTAAGGTCTTAAGAACTAATAGAGGAGGTTAGTATATCTCCAAAGAATTTCTGCATTTTTACAGAGAAAATGGCATACACAAGCAATTTATAGCAAGGTATACACCGCAGCAAAATGGACTCGTTGTTGAAAGGAAAAATAGAACCATCGTGGATATGGTAAAGTGTGTTGAAGGAAAAACATTTGCCAAATGAGTATTGGGCTGACGCTGTACATTGTGCAGCATACATCTTGAATAGATTCCCAACCAAAGTTGTAATGAACAGAGTTCCGGAAGAAACATGGAGTGGCATAACACAAGGTGTCACCCACATGAGAGTTTTTGGTTGTGTGACTTATGCACACATTTCAGATCAGTTAAGGAAGAAGTTGGATAGTAAGGAGGAAAAGTGCATATTTATTCGATACAATGAAGAATCCAAGGCATACAGGTTGTATAACCCATCCACCAAGAATTTTGTTATAAGCAGAGATGTACAGTTCATTAAAGAAGAAGCTTGGGATGGAAGCATTGAGAAAACAGTGAATGTTAAAAGTTGTTTGTCTCATGATGATAATGAAGAAGAGATGGCTGAAATACATCCCTCATTAGCAGCACCACCTCCACCAACACAAGGACAGCAAGGGACACTAAAAGCAGGTATGAGAATACCCTTGAGAAGTGATAACAGTGCTTCTCCAAGCACACCACAAGGAGCAGATTTGAGTGCTTCTACAAGCACGGGTTCAACAAGTGAAAGAGGAACCAGATTCAGAAGTTTGAATGAAATCTATGAGCAAGAGGCGGCAAATGAAGTTATGAACTCTTTATTTGCATTGCATTGTCATGTAGATGATCCTATTCATTTTGAAGAAGCAGTGAAAAATAAGAAATGGATAGATGTTATGGATGAAGAAATGAATGCAATAGAGAAAAATAAAACATGGGAATTATTTGATCTCCCAAAAGGTAAAGAAGTTATTGGAGTAAAATGGGTTTATAAAACCAAAAGCAATGTTGAAGGTAATATTTAAAGGCACAAGGCCAGACTTGTTGTCAAAGGCTACAAGCAGCGACAAGGAAGAGATTATGAAGAAACATTTGCACCAGTTGCAAGAATGGAAATAGTAAGAGCAGTGTTGTCCATAGAAGCACAACACAAGTGGAAAGTTTACCAAATGGATGTGAAATCAGCATTCCTGAATGGAGTATTGATGGAAGAAGTTTATGTTGAACAACCTCTGGACTATGAGAAAGAAGGCCAAGAGCACAAAGTTTGCAAATTGAATAAATCTCTCTATGGGCTGAAACAAGCACTAAGAGCATAGTACAGTAGGATAGATGTCTATCTACTGGAAAATGGGTTTGAAAAATGTGAAGGAGAACCCACATTATACATCAAGGAGAAAGATGGTAAGATGTTGATTGTTGTTTTATATGTTGATGATGTGATCTTTACAAGTAATGATGCTTACCTCATTGAGAATTTTAAATCAGTCATGAAGGATGAATTTGATATGACTGATATGGGATTTCTGAAATAATTCTTAAGAATAAAAGTAGAGCAAAATGAAAATAAGATTTTTATCTCTCAAGCTAAATATGTAAATGAAGTTTTGGAAAGATTTAACATGCAAGATTGCAAGGCAACAATTACTCCTACAGTGATGGGATTGAAACTGAGCAAAGAAGACAGCAGCAAGGATTTTGATCCTATTTTGTACAAGAGCATAGTTGGCAGCCTCATGTATTTGACTACAACTAGGCCGGATATTATGCATGTTGTGAGTTTAATTTCCAGATTTATGGAAAGGCCAAAGGAGACACATTGGCAAGTAGCAAAAAGAATTCTGAGGTATGTGAAAGGAACAAAAAGGTATGGAATTTTATATACCACTTCAGAAAATTTTGAATTGATTGGATATACTGACAGTGATTGGGCTGCAAGTATAGATGACAGGAAAAGCACCTCTGGTTGTGTTTTTCATATGGGTTCAGGAGTCATTTCATGGGCTTCTAAGAAACAGCCAACTGTGGCTTTATCTACAGCAGAAGCAGAGTATGTGGCAGCTACAGCAGTAGCATGTCAAGCAGTTTGGATGAGGAGAACGTTGAGGAGTTTGTGTCATGAACAGGTGAAAGACACAACAATTTATTGTGACAATAGCTTTGCTATAGCATTGTCAAAGAATTCAGTGTTTCATAAGAGAACGAAACACATTGATGCCAAGTATCACTACATCAGGGAACTAATGAACAATGATGAAATTATTTTGAAACATTGCAGAACAGAGGAACAGTTTGCAGACATTTTAACAAAGCCATTAGGGCAAAAGAGTTTTAATTATCTGAGGAAGTGTTTGGGTATGGAAGAAAACCCAGCAGTTGAATTTAACAAGGAGTGTTGAATTTTTAAATTCAACTACTGCTGTGCAGGAGGAAAGAGGACTTAAATTCAGATGTGAAAAGGAGGCAGCAGTAGCGGTATTTTTTTGTTGTTTTGATATACACTCAATCTCGCATTTAAACCCTGCAATCTCAAATTTTATTCATGGTCGTAGCCTGTGTTTCACCATGCCAAACTGTGGTTGACCACACAACCATTTCTTTTATCTCCGCGCCCTTAACTTCTCTGTCTACCGCCTTTAAAACCTACCATGTCGCACCATTAACACAGTTCACCAACCAACCATTTTGTTTACCACCAAAGTTTTGATTTGAGAGGGCCACGTCAAGTTGTGGAGCCCATAGCCCACATCACCATCCGGGGAGCCAATCACGTTTTGATCACGTAAGTTTGGATGCCTCGTCACCAGTCCTCTCACCGATGCAAAGAACCGGATCCACTGCCAAGTCACAGGATGCGTGGACCAATAGAAATTTATCACGCAGATTTTAGGGTGATGTCACGAGACCCTTTTGGTATGCGATAATTTCATCAAATAGAGTTCAGTTTTTGTTTTGAAGTCCGGGGGTCCTACTGCCGACCAATCAGATCGTGATCGCACGAGTTTGGGCCCTGACGTCATCAAGGGGAATTGGTACGCGATAATTTGTTGCAATGGAGTTTAATTTCCAGTTTGAGTTCCGCGACAAAGGCTTAAACATTGGTTTAAGTTCTTTTTTTATGCGGTAGACGGATTAAGGTTCAAAACCTTATTATAACATTTTGTTATGTTTTATTTAACGTCGCAGGTAAAAGTCTTTTTTACTTTAGTATATATATATATATATATATATATATATATAAGTTCAATAGCTTGTTTTTAATTTTTTTTTAATGTGTCGTGTATAAAGTAAAAGGCCCGAAGGAAAAGACATATATGAGACATGATTGTGTGAAGTTTTTGTAAGCGAGCTCGAACGCTGAAACAGAGCAAAGCACTGTATGTGCGTTTTTATGTGACAGAGAGGAAATTTGAATGACACTGCGTGTGAAGCAGTTCCATTTTTGTAATCTCTCTGCACCGGAAGAATCTATCTTTGTAATAGGATTTCTATCTTAATGAAATAGTTTGTTTTAAACCATCTCTGTCCAACAAATTTTAAATAAAGTCTCTATGTTAAAAGGAGAGATTTTGTTTTCTATGTGTGTTTGGAATACTCAGAAATTCCAACACATTTGAAAGTCTTGACTGTCTTAAATTTTAATATTCCGAAATTTGCAATCCAACACAAGAATAGTTATTCCTATTGATAAAATAAACACTGCACTTGGAAAATTGAATTATTTGAATGTTTTAATTCGTTTAATTTTTTGAATATTTGGAAATTTACAATCCACATGAGGATAGTTATCTTTATTGGTAAATAAGGACGGCAATGAGAAAATTGGTTATTTACAATTCTATAGGATAATTATTTTATTGGTAAAATAAGAACTATAATGAGAAAATTGAATTCTCATCAAATTGGAGTTGTTTATAGACGTAAGGGAGGCAGTGGTTTGTCCGAATTTGGTAAAAATAAATTTAAAAAATCAAGTAGTTGGAGTGTTTGAATTGCATTTTTATGGTGGAAATTGATTCAGCACCATCAAAAACTTTTAGGGCTGAAATTTAATTACTGTAACCCAGATTTTCAAAAAACCAGAATTTTTAGATTATTCTATGCGATTTTTAGACTACAGCAATTGAATTTGAATGTCTTTATTGTGCCATAGTCTTAAAAACCCACAAAATAACCCAGAAATTCTGGTAAGATTATGAAAGATTCTGGGAAAGAGTTCTGAAAATCTTGGTTACAGCGGTTAAACTTCAGTATTTTGGGTGTCTTAAAGTTTTTTTGATAACGCTGAATCCATTTCCATCATAAAAAATGCAATTCAAACACTCCAACTACCTGATTTTTTGAAAAAAAAATTACCAGATTCCGATAAAAAACTACCAACCAAACTATTCTGTTGCGTCTGTAGACAACTCCCTTTATTAATATGTTGCTGAAACATTTCACAGGGTGTACAAATTATTTTTGAGCCTCAACCTTGGAAAAGAGAATAGAGGAACTTGTCTTGGAATCGCTGCTGAACATGAACATACTTCCCCATATCCTCAAAATATGCAGTAGCTGAGCCAATGCAAGCTTAATTGCCATGGTTTAAGCCTGTCTAAAGTTTCCAGTGGTTGCTAGATTCCTGGATGCAGAAAGTCAAAGTTCACCTCTATTTAGAATTTTGATAGATTTTTAGACTATTCGAGTCCTTAATTCCAACTGACTCTTCCTTGATTCGTGCAAATAAAGGAAGAGTACAAATAACAAGAACGTGCAAATAACAGGAAGAGTGAAAAGTGAAAATAACAGGAAGAGTACAAATAACCAGAAGAAGAAAAAAAATTCATCATAATATCACCTCTAATCAACGTTCGTTTCAACTCAGAAAACTACTAACTTTGCCAGTACTTTAATTTTGATTACGTGGGAAGAAGGATTTCGTTACAAGATTAGTTTATTTTGAAATTGTATCATTCTAACTTTGGAACTTCAATTTAAACAGAATTCTTTAATATTTATAATATACAAATTTTAATAAATTTGTAAACTAAAATTTTGCATCCTCTCCTCCCTACCCAAAACGGAAGCATCCAGAAATCTTGAACTGACAATCTATACATATCACCACGTCTACCTAATTCCCCCATAAATCTCTCAACTAACTTAAATATCCTCGTTGGTGTCCACTGGTCTGCCGGGTGAAATAAGTTCACAAATAATATTTAGTCCAAGCATCTGCGTTATTCGAATAATATAACTACGATATCAGGCCTATGTGAAACGAGAGATGACAGAGTAATTACATTTACAGCATGAATGATTTGAGGTGGGTTTGATGATGCTCGGAAAAGCGAAAAAAAAGAAGGATTAGTATCTGTTTTTTGGTATTGTTTTTTCAGCAAAGGGACTATTAAAAGGTTGTTTAAATAGATTATTAACAAAAAGAATTATTAACAAAAATTACAAAAATTTGGTTCAATTGATTATTAGTGAAAAACTTATTAAAAAATTCGTTCAATTGATTATCCATTTGAATAAGAAGAAGATTGAGTTGAGAAAAAAGTGTGCTGTCCCATAATTTACTCCCCTGGACATTAAAATATCATTTATTCCAACTGAGTGATGAGAACGATGAAGAATCAAAATTGCGGGACTGCTATATATTTTGTCATGAGCCGAGTGCACATCTACGTTTCTGTACTCTTTGAAGGCTTAAATATAACTCACAGATTTCAGGTGTCACAAGTAATTTTATCAATATTTCATGAAGAAAGACTTAAGTCATTTATTAGTGAGCAGGGCAATTCGCTGGCTATGGCATGAAGGAGAAAACCATAAAATTACTCGAATGCAACGCAGCAAATTTCCATTTAGGTTTCTATATCTGAGTAAAAATCCGAGTCCACTATCTCGGAGATGTTGTAGATTTTTCCTGTGGACGTGAAGAGGTTTTTGGAGAGATGGGGCAAGCTGGTTTTTGCACCATAAATGTTAAACCAATGGCGTTAAACACGTACATAATAAGCGTACTAAAGCCTATTCCCACATTGGCTAGAGCTCACCAGTAGGCGTGGCTAGAGGGGTTGCTAGATATGTGATCGTGGACCAGAAATGTTGGAATGTAATTCCAACTGCGCGAAGGAGATCGGCGGCAGGACGATTGGAACAGCACGGCAAACAGGCTGATGGCGCAGGGTATCGCGACGGCAGGTTGACAGAAATCGACGGAGTGCGGGGGGTCGATCTGCTCGACCGTTAACAGAACCATACCCCCCGCAGTTGACCAGCCGTGGGGCCGTTGACCAGAGATGTGCGGTTGAGATTTAGTGCGGGGGGTCACCAAATTGAGGTGTACGGGCATAAGCATACCCCCCGCAACCACCGAGGCTGTGGTGGCTCCGTCACATGTGCACAGCGCGCCACCGTTCCGCCACCACCGCGAAAAATTACCGCTGCCACCAAAATTTAAAATTTGTCATAAATTTTTTTTTAATTGTGCTGACAGATTTTTAATGCCATTTATGGATTTTTTCAAGCGGTGATAATTCTGGGCAATTTTGTCAATGAAAGACATTAATTGTTTTAGATATTTTTTTTTTTGTAATTTATATAGATATGCACAGCAGTGCGTTAGTTTTTTTTTAGAGACACAGAGCAGAATTAAAATCAAACACAGCAGTGCGTTAGTTAATTTAAAAAAAACAGAGAGAGTGCAGATTTAAATTATACACAGCAGTGTTAATTTTTTTTATATACAGAGAGCAGAATTAAAAATACACAGAGGTGTATATTTTATAAAAACACAGTGAGTTGTTTTTAATAGACAGAGAGCTGTTTATTTTTTTTGAGACAGAGAAGAGTTTCTGGAACTGTGTTTTGTAACAATCCAGCAGTTGTAAATCCCTCTGTGACAGAGGAAGAACTTGTAAACAATTTTATGGAATAAAATTTGTGTTATAGAGTTAAAATTCTGTTACTGTGTATGCAAATTTTTAAATATTTCTCTGTGTTAGAAGAGGCAGCTTTATTATTCTGGAATTCTGAAAATTCCAACATGGTATCGGAGCCAATCCAGGCTATTTGAAGATCAAATACGCTGAAGGAACAGAGTTCGTTTTTGCAGCAGCCTCTCCAGCAGAGTGAAGGTTCAGTCAAAAAGAATTCGAAGGTATTTCTCTATACAATCTTTGTGTAATTGTTGCAGAACAGTAAGTTAATTAAAACACACAGTCAAGTGTTTTTTATCATAGTTAGAGTGCAGAATGTCTGGAGGCAGCACTGGTATGAGTTTGGGAAGTGTCCATCTCCCACAATTCAATGGAAAGAATTATGACTAATGGTCAATAACTATGAGGGCTTTATTTGTCTCCCAAGAGTTATGGGAATTAGTTGAGGATGGCTTTGAAGAGCCAGCAGATGAAGCAGAGTTTTTAATGTTAAATCAAGCAGGAAGAGAACAGTTGAAGAACAATAGGAAGAGAGATGCCAAGGCTCTTTTCTTCTTGTATCAAGCAGTGCATGAGAGTGTGTTTCCAAGGATAGCAGCAGCCAAGAAATCCAGTGAAGCATGGGAAACTCTCAAGACAACTTATCAGGGAATGGAGAAAGTGAAGACAGCAAAACTTCAGTTGCTGAGGAGAGACTTTGAGACTCTCTGTATGAAAGAGTCAGACACTATTGACTCATTCTTCACTCATGTGATTGGAATGGTCACACAAATAAGATCACATGGAGAGACTCTTGAGGACAAGAGGATTGTTGAAAAACTCTTGAGGAGTCTACCCTCAAGATTTGATGTGATTGTCACCACCATAGAAGAGACAAGGGATCTCACAAAGTTTTCAGTGGATGAATTACATGCATCACTGATTACCCATGAACAAAGATTGGGTAGGAGTGAAAACTCATCTCTTGAGCAAGCCTTTAAGACCCAGATGTCTTTCGGAAGAGGAAGAGGGCAAGGCAAAGGAAGAGGAAGAGGCAGAAGCCAGAACAGAGGTGGAAGGAACAGTCCAGCAAATGCTCAAGGAAGGGGCAACAATCCAAATCAGCATCAAGGCCAAGGCAGCCAGCAAAGTGGACAGCAGAATGATCAAGGACAAAGGTATGATAAATCCAATGTTCAATGTTACAATTGTAAGAAATATGGTCATTATGCTAATGAATGTAGAAAGAAGAAGCAAGATATGAGAAGTGGAACTAGTGCAAATTTCACAAAAGAAAATAGCAGCCAAAGTAATTTGTTTTTAGTTTGTAACATGGCTGAAGAAAAGAATGAGGATGTATGGTTTCTAGACTCCGGTTGTAGCAACCATATGACAGGAAACATAGCAATGTTTTCTATGTTAGATGAAAGTGTGCAGTCACAAGTCACACTAGGAACTGATAGCAAAGTTTCTGTTATGGGAAAAGGAGATGTAAATGTTCTAACAAGATTAGGTGCAAAGAAAACCATAGCAGATGTTTATTATGTTCCAGGAATGAAGTGTAACCTCTTAAGTGTTGGACAGCTTGTCCATAAGGGGTATAATGTTTTCTTTGACAATGATGTTTGTACCATCATGGATAAACCACCCAGCAAGCAGTGTATTGCTGAAGTGAAGATGACAAGGAACAGGATGTTCCCTCTCAGAATGAGAGCAGACTTGAAGAATGGTGAAGAGAAAGCAGCAGTTGCACAGGAGACATTCCAAAGCGAACCAAAGGATGACAATTGGTTATGGCACTTGAGATTTGGTCATCTCAACTTTGGAGGTCTTAATTTGTTGAACAGAAAAGGAATGGTAAGTGGTTTACCATTGATAGAGAAACCGGACAGCCTTTGTGAAGGTTGTATTCTTGGGAAACAACACAGAGAAAGTTTTCCTTCCGGAAAAAGCATAAGGGCAAAAGCACCCTTAGAGATTGTCCACTCAGATGTGTGTGGACCGATGCAAACTCCATCACTTGCTAGCAGCCACTATGTCTTAACATTTATAGATGACTTTACAAGAAAAACTTGGGTTTACTTTTTGAAAAAGAAAAGTGAAGTGTTTGAAAAATTTCGCAATTTCAAAGCACTTGTTGAGAATCAGAGTGGGCTGCATATCAAGGTCTTAAGGACTGATAGAGGAGGTGAGTATATATCTAAATATTTTCTACGGTTTTGTAGAGAAAATGGTATTCACAAACAGTTTACAGCTAGATATACTCCGCAGCAAAATGGAGTGGCCGAAAGGAAGAACCGAACCATAATGGACATGGCGAGGAGTATGTTAAAGGCAAAGCATTTGCCGAATGATTATTGGGCTGAAGCTGTACATTGTGCAGCGTATATCTTGAACAGGTGCCCTACAAAAGCAGTTATGAACAAAGTGCCGGAAGAGGCATGGAGTGGCGCAAAGCAAAGTGTCACACATATGAAGGTTTTCGGATGTGTGGCTTATGCACACATTCCGGATCAGCTTAGGAAGAAGTTGGACAGTAAGGGGGAGAAATGTATTTTCATCGGATACAGTGAGGAATCCAAGGCATACAGGTTATATAACCCATCCAGCAAGAAGTTTCTTGTGAGCAGGGACGTTCAGTTCATTGAAGAGGAAGCTTGGGATGGAAGCATAGAGAAAACAGTGAATGTAAAACACTGTTTATCTCATGATGAGAATGATGATGAGGTGGCTGAAATACATCCCCAAAAAGCAGCTCCAATACAAGGGCAGCAAAGTACACCTTTGAGGAGAAATGACAGTGCTTCTCCAAGCACACCACAAGGAGGAAATTCAAGTGCTTCTTCAAGCACTTGTACACCTATTGAAAGAGGTAAGAAATTTAGAAGTTTGAAAGATATTTATGAACAAGATATAACAAATGAAGGTATCAATTCTTTGTTTGCTTTATATTGTCATGTTGATGATCCTGTTCATTTCGAAGAAGCTATCAAGGATAGGAAATGGATAGAAGCTATGGATGAGGAAATAAATGCCATAGAGAGGAACAAAACTTGGGATTTGGTTGAACTCCCAAAAGGTAAAGATGCCATTGGTGTTAAATGGGTCTACAAGACCAAGAGTAATGCTGAAGGCAAGATAGAGAGACACAAGGCAAGGCTTGTTGTCAAAGGGTATAAGCAGAAGCATGGCATAGATTATGAGGAAACGTTCGCACCGGTTGCAAGAATGGAAACCGTGAGAGCAGTGTTGTCAATAGCAGCACAAAACAAATGGAAAGTTTACCAAATGGACGTAAAGTCAGCATTCCTGAATGGAGTGTTAATGGAAGAGGTTTACATTGAACAACCTCTCGGCTATGAGAAGAAAGGCCAAGAGCACAAAGTATGCAAGTTGAAGAAGGCTCTTTATGGGCTGAAGCAAGCGCCAAGAGCGTGGTACAGTAGGATAGACTCATATCTACTGGAAAATGGTTTTGAGAAGTGTGAGGGAGAACCCACCCTCTACATCAAGGAACAAGACGGTAAAATTTTAATTGTAGTCTTGTATGTTGATGATGTTATTTTTACAGGTAATGATGATTGCCTTATTGAACATTTCAAAACAGTCATGAAGGAAGAATTTGAAATGACTGATATGGGTTTGTTGAAATACTTCTTGGGAATAGAAGTAGAACAAGATAAAAATGGGATTTTTATCTCACAGGCAAAGTATGTTAATGAGGTACTTGAAAGATTTAACATGCAGGAATGCAAAGCAGCAATCACTCCAACAGTGATGGGATTAAAGCTCAGCAGAGAGGACAGCAGCAAGGATTTTGATCCTAGTTTGTACAAGAGCATAGTTGGCAGCCTTATGTACTTGACTGCAACTAGGCCGGACATAATGCATGCTGTTAGTTTGATTTCCAGGTTCATGGAAAAGCCAAAGGAGGCACATTGGCAAGCAGCAAAAAGGATTTTGAGGTATGTTAAAGGTACTAAAAGGTTTGGTATTTTTTATACTACTTCAGAATGTTCAGATTTAGTTGGATACACTGACAGTGATTGGGCTAGAAGTGTAGATGATCAGAAGAGCACTTCTGGTTATGTTTTTCACATGGGTTCAAGAGCCATTTCATGGGCTTCTAAGAAACAACCCATTGTAGCATTGTCTACAACAGAAGCAGAATATGTGGCAGCTACAGCAGCAGCGTGTCAAGCAGTTTGGATGAGAAAAATGTTGAGAAGCTTATGTCAAGAACAGGTAAAAGGGACAGTGATATTTTGTGACAATAGTTCAGCTATTGCATTGTCTAAAAATTCCGTTTTTCATAAGAGGACAAAACACATTGACACCAAGTTTCACTTCATACGTGAATTGGTTACCAATGGAGAAATCGTTTTGCAGCATTGTAGAACGGAGGATCAGTTTGCAGATATCCTCACAAAGCCACTTGCGCAGAAAAGCTTTGAACATTTCAGGAAATGCATGGGTATGCAAGAAAACCCAGCAGTGGAAATTAAGGGGGAGTGTTGGAATGTAATTCCAACTGCGCGAAGGAGATCGGCGGCAGGACGATTGGAACAGCACGGCAAACAGGCTGATGGCGCAGGGTATCGCGACGGCAGGTTGACAGAAATCGACGGAGTGCGGGGGGTCGATCTGCTCGACCGTTAACAGAACCATACCCCCCGCAGTTGACCAGCCGTGGGGCCGTTGACCAGAGATGTGCGGTTGAGATTTAGTGCGGGGGGTCACCAAATTGAGGTGTACGGGCATAAGCATACCCCCCGCAACCACCGAGGCTGTGGTGGCTCCGTCACATGTGCACAGCGCGCCACCGTTCCGCCACCACCGCGAAAAATTACCGCTGCCACCAAAATTTAAAATTTGTCATAAATTTTTTTTTAATTGTGCTGACAGATTTTTAATGCCATTTATGGATTTTTTCAAGCGGTGATAATTCTGGGCAATTTTGTCAATGAAAGACATTAATTGTTTTAGATATTTTTTTTTTTGTAATTTATATAGATATGCACAGCAGTGCGTTAGTTTTTTTTTAGAGACACAGAGCAGAATTAAAATCAAACACAGCAGTGCGTTAGTTAATTTAAAAAAAACAGAGAGAGTGCAGATTTAAATTATACACAGCAGTGTTAATTTTTTTTATATACAGAGAGCAGAATTAAAAATACACAGAGGTGTATATTTTATAAAAACACAGTGAGTTGTTTTTAATAGACAGAGAGCTGTTTATTTTTTTTGAGACAGAGAAGAGTTTCTGGAACTGTGTTTTGTAACAGTCCAGCAGTTGTAAATCCCTCTGTGATAGAGGAAGAACTTGTAAACAATTTTATGGAATAAAATTTGTGTTATAGAGTTAAAATTCTGTTACTGTGTATGCAAATTTTTTAAATATTTCTCTGTGTTAGAAGAGGCAGCTTTATTATTCTGGAATTCTGAAAATTCCAACAAGAAAGAGGGGAACACTTGCAATTAAAGTTGTCTATCCAGTATATAGAAGAGTGGAAATGGATTCAGCATTATCAAAAACCCTTAGAGCACTCAAAATACTGAAATTTAACAACTATAAACAAAATTCTGATAAAATCTTTACTGGGACCATTCTTTTACTTTTTTAGACTAAGCAGTTGCAATTCAGCAAGTAGGAGAAAGTTTTGCAAAATCGAGAAGCGGGCACCCCACTCCCAACAATCCAAACGGACGTCTCCGTTCTGCACAAGAAGCAACACTTTGGCAAAATGTTCACTAAAACATAATAGGAAATTGGGTTAAAAATAGTATCAACTCCTAAGAAATAGCGGCCAGAACGACCGGATCCAATGCTCCCAGCCAACTTAGAAGGAAAAGCGAAAAAAAATAGGAAGTAACCCTACACTCTTTTGTTTAGTTTACCTCTTGCAGCTTTGTATCCTCTCCATAATCTTTTGGGTCCCGGATTTTTCTTGCACCGAATCTTTGTTTTTTCCAAACCTTGTGAGTCTTGAATACTCACATCTCTGGTCCCTTCTGGAGAGCACCAGAGAGAAAAGGGGCAAACAAGATTTCAGGCTGGATCGCAGCAACAACAATACAGCTACCATCCCCCCCCCGATCATCCTCCAGTATTCAACAACGCCAGCAATTTCTCCACGGTCTCATGGACTGCCTGCCAGCAGATGAATGAGGTAGATAAGGACAAAGCCTCTTATGATGAAGCAGCTCCGCTGAGCTAGATTTTGCAGGAATGGAACGCGGTACTTGTGCTGATCACCCTCAACTCTGGGATCGTTCCTCTTTGTTGGTTTCTCCTGGCAATCATTGTACTACCAGTCCTGGAAGTTCGGAAGGTGTTGGGGCATTGGGTATCACATTAATGCCATCTTTTCAGAGCAATATTGCATCTAGGGATAACCAACAGGCTGGGTTGGAAGGTAGTTACACTAACTTGCAAGGGAAGAGAAGAATGGCATTGCCATATATTCCAGATCCAGGTACACAAACCAATTGTTAGTTTTGGTGGGTGTCTTTGCCATTTTTTCTTTACCAGTCTAATCTTTCAAAACTAAGAAGCCTAGTGCTTCTTTTGATGGATCTTTTCTGGTATTCATGGTGCAACTGAACCTGAAAACTTTAAAAAAAAAAAAAAAAAAGTTGTTTACATATTGAATGATTAGATTGTCAGTTAGAAGAGTACGGTAGGGAAGAGCGTAGAGTTAGTTAGTTTTGCTGGCTGGCCCTTGTTATCTCTTAACCAGTTCCACCTACAAGGTCTCATTATAGAATTGGGTAGTAGACTTTAAAATAAAATAAAGAACTCTGGTTAATCTAAAAACCATGTAACTATGTAGGAAAACTATATTACACTTTCAAGACAACTATACTGCTGAACTCTACTCTTGATTCCCCTCCAAGGCTATACTCTGTGATAATTTCTAAATCATTTTCAGTACAGTTGGGGTTTGAAATTGCAGTATCTGAAAACTGCGTGGCAATTTTGCAGACAGAGAGTTCCTGTTTCCCTTTGGTATTTACAACTGGGACACTTGTTGCCAAGTTTCCTTCCACAAATCTAGTCATAAAAACCACATTTTATATCCAATGTTTGTGGAAGCGTTACCCTGACCTTATCATCTGTAGCAATTTTTTTTCCCCGAGTGGCTATGAACTTTTTCACAAATATATACCTTCTCATATTTGTATCAATTGTTTTAGATTGTTTTCCAAATTAATTACATAATTATTTGTTTTAGTAGACTTTTCAAAGTAACTATTATGATTCATTTTCAGTATAATTGATTCGTCTTCAAGATAAATTGTTTGTACCCAGACAATAGCCAAATAAAAGACAATGAACTTGTTTATATATATAGTATCTTCCTTGTATCAATAACAATTTATTAATTTTGAGATTATTTTTCAGATTAATCACATAATCATTTATTTTAATGAACTTTTGGAGCCAACTATTGTGATTATTTATGGGACAATCAACCATAGTTATAGTTGAAGATATTTCATCAAAAAAAACCCAAATAACCAGATTTAATGATGCAGGTTTCGGTTTTCTACCCACAAGAGGTAGCATCATCAGCTCTGCAAGTCAACTAAATACGCCTATAGTAATGGGCAATCACACCAACAACGCCATGGATAAGAATAATATTTCCACCACCAGCTGCAGGAACAACGGCATAGTTCCAGCAACTACAGACAATTTGTGGGAGTCAGTTGCCGAGATAGAGAAGAATCTGTACTTAAATGGTGCAGTGGACTGTTGTACTGGGTGTACTTCTGGACCTGCTGCAGCACAAAACAGAGTCCATAACCAACCTGAGAAGTCTATATTCCCACCTCTTTATATATCTGCAAACCTCAGCAGAATAGCCAGATATCCTGTACTAGCATGGAAAATGGGTATAACTGGAATGGCAGTTATTTCAATGCTTACGATACGCTGAGCAGGTCTTCATCTGAATCTCTGATGTGGTTTGTTCCAAACCCCTTGACTCCGACTAGAGATATTCTGCCCTCTGTACAGGTCAAGGTAGAGGGAAAGCAAAGCGTTGTTGTGAATAGTGATAACATTAACACATCAACCTTCCTCGGATTCGACAGTGCTGCAAATGTTCGGGCTATTCGTAAGAGGCGCAATATGAGTAGGAAGCCACGGTGGAATTTCACGAACCCAACATCCCTTGAAACCCTAACACAAGGGTTTCAGCCTGAGTCACCACTAACTACGTGGGATTCATTCACTTTTACAGTAGGAACGTCACCTGCTGCCCCTGCTACTGGTAGCCAGAAACTCCACAGGCCTAATGGACGCCATGACCGCGGCGCTGCAGCTGCTCCTGATGATCCGGACTGTAATGGAAAGGTTTGTAAGGTTTGCTTATGTATTTTTCGAGGGTTTGGATTAAATTGCAAGTGATATTGGGTTCTTCAGCAAATTGATATGAATGCGCAATGATTCAGGTTCACAGCTGTGTAATTCACCAAGTTTTATCAAATATAGGGTTCCTGGGTGTGATCTCTTCTGAACACAATTTACGGTGCGAAACTTATATCTTTTGTACTCTATTATTCCATATATCTTTATCTGTGATACCCAGTTCATCGATTAGTGTGATGCAACAAAATCCATGGTTGAGGCTGATAGGGACAGATTATACTTGTGCACGGTTTTTTTTGGCTGGTTTATTTATAAATCTTATTATTTCATGAGGTGCTCACCGTTTATAAAAGTAGAGATATTGTAATGTGTTGTTTATTTAAAAACAAAGTTAATAATTATATTTATAATTAATAATTAAATTAATTTTAATTTATTTTAATTTTAAATTTATCAAAAGTTACAAATTTTTTTTTAATGTAAAAATAGATTCGATTTTTCTTAATTTTTAATAGTATATAATAGTATAGATTGATATAAAATCTCAAATAATTATAAAAAAATACTATTAATTTTTTATTTATGGTGACTAAGGGAATTAAGGTGTTGTCATTTTTATTATTTTTAAAACTCTTTTTCTATGAGGTATGGTTCAATCACAATTTTTAAAGTCCTTAGTCACACATTTACACACATTAAAAGGAAACTAGATAATTAATTTTTTATTTTTTTGTGTGATTGTGGGTGATAATCATCTTAGTTGATAGAGGTACTATAAAGATGCTATAGGAAATTCAAGTTTTTCTCATTCATTGGGTAACTACTTGGGAAATTAGGGTGTTTATCATTTTATTATTTTTAAAAGCCTTTTACTACAAGGTAGGCCAGATCACAGTTTTTAATTTATAGGAAATTTAAGTTTTTCTCATTCATTAGGTAACTACTCCAGGAAATTAGGGTGTTTATCATTTTATTATTTTTAAGAGTCTTTTACTACAAAGTAAGCTAGATCATAGTTTTTAAAGTCCTCCTTTGCAACACTTTTTTACACATTTACACATTAAATGGAAACTAGTTTAACTATTTTTTTTTTGTTTATTTATTGAAATTAAGGGTGTTTATGGGTAATGAAGGTTCAGACGACCTTAAAGCTCCCATTTCTTGGTCTATGTGCTAGTTTACTTTTAGTTTATATATGGAAATTAGGGGTGTTTATGGGTAATGCAGGTTTTTAAAGACATTAAAGCTCCAATTTCTTGGTATATTTGCTAATGCATGGTTTATTTATTTATTTTTCCAGGATCATAAGATTAAGAATCTAAAATTTCTTTTCCAAAAAGAGCTACAGAACAGTGATGTGGGATCTCTAGGAAGAATGGTGCTTCCTAAGGTTTGTTATAAATCCCAACTTTTCATGCAAGTAATTGTTCTACATCTTTAGAGAAGTTCTTCTATAGTTTAATAAAACATATTGGCATGCTTTATATGCTAAAACCTTTCATTGATTTGAATATCCTAGAGCAATTTGCATTATAAATGTCTTTATTTGTTATATTGTAGAGCTTTTTTGCATGATTGAATATATTCATTATTTGTCATTATTATAAAAGAAAAAGAGCACCTCTCAAGAAGGTTTAATTTTTGGTGGAACGATGTTAAATGTTTTTAATTGTTAGTAAATCACCTTAGAAGAAGCCATCATATGTGCTAGAATGGTGGATAAAAAATCTACAACAAATAGTAAAATATTTCATTTATATATTTTAGTTAAAACGTTCTGATAAAATTTACATATACTTGTGTTTCTGCCTCATATATTTATGGCAAAAATGTTTTATCTTTCTCATAAAGAGGACAATGTTCAACAAGGTAGGCAACAGTCCATTTTGTTAAATGTTGTTTTTACAAAATAAAAGCTGATATCCAGGATCTTAAATATGTATTTACCACACATCCTTATAATTGTGTAGAAAGAGGCAGAGGCAAATCTTCCAACACTAACTGAAAGGGAAGGAGTGCAGTTATGCATGGAAGATACGTACTCTTCCAAAAATTGGAACTTCAAATATAGGTTATTGATGAAGTTAGTTAACAGATCAATATCTAATAAGTGGCTTGCATTGAAATTTTATATTAAGATGGCTCTGTGCTTTTCAAAGGATAGATATTATGGTTATGCCAATTATTTTAACTGAGTTTTGTATGGGCATAAAATGTGTGCTAACATACCATCCCAAGCTAATTTCTACATATAAATCTACCAACAGCGTTCATGTCGTTTATTTTTTAGGTATTGGCCAAACAACAAAAGTCGAATGTATGTCTTGGAAAACACTGGTAAGTGTCTCTTGAACACTGGCATGTAGTTCATTTTATTCGATGAAAGAATATGATGACCATCTTCTTCTATTTGTATTATCTTATATTTGTATTAAAATATATGCAATACTTGGTTTGGTTTCATTCATGAAGGTGAATTTGTCAAAACACATGGTCTTCGACTTGGAGATTTTATTATGTTTTATAAAGATGAGACGAACAAGAAATATGTGAGTAGTAAATACATTGGTGCATTTATCACAATTTAGCTATTAGATCAATTTTCCTTAACTGATTTATTCATTCAAAGTCCTTAAATGCATTTTCATCTAATATGAATTTGCAATTTTACAACAAATAGTGAGAGCCAAGAAGGTTATTCAAACTATGATAACTTCAAGCAATTCAGTAGATCAAAGTGGCCCTTACTCCTCTCCAACTTTGCTTGAAGAGAGAAGCAATCTGCAATCAAATAGTGACAAAGAGAATGAGGTGAGATGTGAATCACCATATGGAAGTGGAAATAGTGTCTCTATTGAAGATACAAAAATGGCCCTGGTTACAGTAGAAGATATATTTTCTAAGGAATTCAACATAGAGTTTCCACCTGACATTGTCGATTCAGTTCATCTGAAATCCATCCCTAGTTTTGGCTCAGATGAGATATCCCTGGAAGATTTTATGAACTAGTTCATAATGAAGGTACTTCAGAACTTTTTGATGTTTATATTTTGTAGCCATTCTACATCCGATTGAACGAAGCTGAATAGTTATAACACTGATACTAATAGTATGAACATTGCCATTATACTATCAGAAGATATCAGTTTGTTGTAGACTAGTTTAAAATGTTGGGTGAAATTTTTCACTTCACTGACTTCATTAATAAGAACTGCTACATGTATTTTATTGTATGGTATATTGAATTAGGTAAAGTTCTAATTAAAGGAATCCTTGATAAAATCTCGGCAAAGTGTGATTGTTTGACTTGATTTCATTGACAAATTATTTTTCAATGACTACATTCCATTTAGTTTTATGATGTTGTTATATTTGGGTGTTCTTGAATATTGCAGGGAAATGAAATCTCTTTGTTATCTTTCTCTACAGTGATTTTATGCATCTTAGTAATTGCAAGGAAAAGAAACATTTCAATTATTTATGTATAAATTTTTTTTTGAACATCATATCAAAGTAAATTTTGTCCAAGCTTTTCGAACCAACCTATGGTTCATCATCTCAATTATTTTTTAACAATTTCTTTGTTTGTTAATGTTGTTTAAGGTTGAAATACACGCAATAATGCTAATTGCCTCGAAAAAACTGCCATGGAAAATAACTAAATTCAGTTAATGAATAGGTGTCGAGATAAGCTTACCCGAGGGTAACTACATTAAATGATATTAATCGGCAGTCACATAAAATTATATTAATTAATTTGTATGTTTAATTTATGAAGTTTATGAAATGTTTAATTTTAATTTTGTGATGAAGTGTAGTTTAACTAATGTATAAATCGGTTTTTATGGTTATTTTTGGGTATTTTTCTAGTTGATTTTAATTGAAATTTGATAAAAAAAAATTTAAAAATTTGAGATTAAGATGTTTAATCTGTAGAATTCAAGTTTTTAGGATTTTTTTTAGTGTTAAATCTAATCATGCATTCAAATATGTATTTTAAACAACAAATAATCACAGCTTGAGTTTTAGTTGTTTAATCTATAAAATTCCAGTTCCCTCAATTTTTTTCAGAGTGCCACATCCATTTATAAATTCATAAATGTATTTTAAACAATTAAAAAAGACCCCTTAATTTCAACAGAGATGATGATTGGAACATCAGGTGTTGGATACCTGCCTTAGGTGTTCAATACCTGACTTATGTCCCTGATTATCTTTTATTTTTGCCCCCTTTTTTTTCCTCTAAAATTTTTTTTTTCTTTTTTTTTTTCTTTTTTTTCTTTTCTTTTTTTTGAAAGTTTGATATTTTACTTTTACTTTTATTTTTTTTTATATTCATTTTTTATTTTTCATTTTTTTTTCCTTTTTTATTTATTTTATTTTATTTTATTTTTATTTTTTTATTTTTTATTATTTTTTGTTTTGCTATTTTTTTTTTTTTTTTTAATTTACTTTTTGGTTATTTTTTAATTAATAAATAAAATTGATAATAGAAACAAACAAAAAAACAAAAATAATAATAATAATAATATATATAAATATATATAAGTTTATTAATCTATTAACTAAGTGAATAAATTAATTAAATGGTTAAATAGTAGAAGGGAACTAGTCGTTACTAATTAAAAACATTATAAATTATGTTTAACTATCTCTACATCTATTTAAGCTTATTGATTTGATCTGATCTCTCACCTAGTCCTAATGATGAACTACACTCTGGTTGGTTCCATTATATGTGATTATTACCGAAAGAAATTTTACAATTTTATATGGATCACAAAAGCATAGATTCTAAAACTATTTCATTTATAAAAATGAAAGCACTTTGTAATTATTTATTTTGAATATGTAATTTTTTTTTTAAGTCTTTTTAATGAATTTTAATTACTATAAAATTTTAATTTAAACGTTAATTTAGATTTATTTTATTATTTTATTTAAATTCAAATTTAAATAATTTTATAATTATTTTATTCATAAAATAAATTTTTAAATAATGAGAAAAATAAGAGTTAAATTTATTTCATAACTAACTATTTCCATTATGAATTATAAACAAATGGGAAAAAATGTCCATTCACTTTAAATTTACTTCATTTCTTTTATTCTTAAAATGTTTTCATATATATATATTATCTAATTTTATGTGTGGGTTTTGAATAAATGGTGATAAGTTTTTGATATATTGAACATCTTTTCAAACTTAAAAAATATGTTTGACATAAATAATTAATTATATTGAATAACTTTTAATTATTATCAATTTATAATTAATAATTAAAATTTCAAATAAATTATATTTTTTTTTAAATTATTTATTTTTCTATAAAATAAATAATTATAGATTTATTGTTTGCTTCACACATTTCTAATAGGTATAATATTTATTGTTTGCTTAACACATTTATACTATAATAATAAATTAATTAATTAAAAAAAAAAAAAAAAAACCAAACCTATTATTAATACATACTTTAAAAAAATCTCAAATGAGAGGCATAACCTAACCATGCAACTATTCCCTTGCGAGTGGAGGCCTAACTATACAACTCTGGCCTCAATCCTTCAACCTAGCAAGATATATGGTAGTATAGAAGTTATCATGCTTAGGAAAGCATAGCGCATAGTTAATCTAGTGGTTGCGATTATGGCTTTGATTCATGATATGTGAATCAATGGTTAGCAACATTAGAATGTTAGCTAGTGTGGACTTATTGATGGGTTGGGATCAACTCAAGGGAAATGTCTAGTTGACTCTTCTGTTTGGATAGTTCAATCCTTGGAATTTATGGCTTATTAACTAATTTTAATGGGATTTAATGGTTGAATTAAGTCTTATATTGGCTAAGTTATCCTTCAAAACATGACTCTATGAAATATCATTGGTTATACTTCTAAACAAATATCAAACTTAATTAACTAAAATAAAATTTACTAGATCATTGTAAGCCAGTAAAAGGAAACTTGCAGCTATTCTAATATGTAGAGGGAAATAAGCAAGTGCAAAATAGTCTAATAAATCCCGTGTACATAGGCCCATAAAATCACAATTCACATATGCCCATAGAATCACAATTCAGAAGATTCCTTTTGAAAAATATGGAGAAATGTTGTTTCACAGATTAATCTACCTAATATAATAATTAAAATTAAAGAAAATATATTTTAGTCTATTGAAAAAAGTGTTGGTGCAAAGTTAGTTAGACCTAGGTTGACACACAAATTGGCCGACAAAATCCTCTACACCACCATCCTTGTTGGCATCACCCACAAAGTGGATGAAGTCTCACCTAAGGTGTCTATGGGGGATTGTTAGAACCAGGTTTTTGTAGTAAAATGGGAGCATTGTGCATACATTCTCATATTTATAAACTATCTTCCTACACACCTAACATACACATGATAGAGTTCTGAAAGTGCATTTATTTATATGTTACACAACACTTTCTGAACAAATAACTCTCAAAACATTTATTGTAAAGAGCAACAACAACATTTAAGAGTACACATAACTCATATATCAAGGTAAAATAACACCATAAACAAACACATGGAACACCCCAACCATAACTTCCATTACTTCTTCAAAAAGTTGCATAGTGCACTACAAAATTGTGCTCCATAAAGCGACTCACTAGTTTAACATTCATGATAAGCAAAAACAATTGCAACTTTCAACACAATAGAGTATTGAAGTTAACTCCGTGTGCATCGAACATTCAGACAAAAGACCAACATCGAAACTCAAGCATTAAATATTCAAACAAAGAACCGACAGAGAGACTTGATCCAATGACAATAATATCTGGAATAATAGAACTCAAGCTGACCAAACTCTTATCCACTCAAACTCATCAACCCACTGATTGGTTGAACTGAATGAGCCCAACCGAAATGAACTCAACCCTCTTCCATCCAACCCCCAAGCTGAAGAAATATCCTTATTTTATAGAGCCACAATGTCATCCGTGTCACCATTCACTCAAATTTTGTTTAGCTTGTCTCTACAAGAAGAAGGGTCATTTAGCCACACATTAGCACCACTATTTGCAAAGGATTTGAGAAATCTTCACTTTCCAAATAGTGGTGCAAAAGTGGTGATAGTGTGGAGATACGCAAGTGGTACTGTGTTTTCTGGTGCAAAAGTGGGGTTAGTAAAAAATGTTAAATTTGATGTTAAATGGATATGTGGCATTCCATGGTGTATGGTGCAAACCACCAAAAACCAATCTGACGTGGATCAAGATATTGTGATGCAAAGCACCAAAACCAATTTTACAAAAATTAAAAATTTATCATAAAAATATCAAAATTACTATTATAATAATAAATTGCATATGGTGCAAAGCACCATAAAATAAAAAATGGTGCAAAAAAAAAAATTATTATTATTATTATAATAATAAAATTGCATATGGTGCAAAGCACCATAAAATATGAAATGGTGCAAAAAAAAATAACCTCATTTATTTAGAAAGGTTATATATTGCCAAAGGTTTAAAGAGAGACTAAGAAGTTGTACTTGATCATTTAGAAGCTATGTGTCAATGATCCTGGGAAGAGTTTGATTTTAGTACAAAAGAGAAAATTTTGCCTTAATTCCAAGGTTTTTGCATCGCTGTTTAAAGATCTTCAGTTTCAATTCCCTAGAATTTATGGGATCTATTGTTTATGGCTATTCTATATTGTTGTCAATGTTGTGTGTCAACGCTGTCAATTTCCATGCAAATCCAATATATGGTGCATACCCTAGTAAAGTAGGTCAAGAATACGTGTGCTAGTGCTGTTAGTTTTCATGCATGTGATGCAAACATATGAAAATAGGAATGTTTATTTGTTTTGAAAATAATAGAGAAAAAAAGCACAAATATCCTTAACGCAGCAGTAAATGATAATTATCTAGTTTTGTTATATAGCAGCTATGTCTGAAAATGCACGGCCATTGGATTACATAATTATACAGTACAACATCAACCAAATCAATCCATCCTTTCATCTTTAAATAAATTTATACTCTAAAAATGGCAGCTAATTGATTCATAGTATTCATTGTCACGACTCACAATTTGGAGGTGGACAAAACCTGATAAATCAAATATTTTCTTAAAATTTTTCCAAATGGCGACTTCGGAATTGAAGTGACAAATGCCACTTGACGTATTTTCTTGTAGGGTGAAACTTGCACTCAAGTACAACAACAAATTTCTCTCATGAGTGAACAAGATAAACCAAAGCTTTAGGTTTATTTTTAAATACCCTAGGACTCTATAATTGGGCTCAACATGAATCAGTGAGTTGGCACAAAAATTTGAATATAAAACTTTCATTGCTCACATAACTTTACAAAATACTTACAAGTTCCAATATAAATTTTTCTTACATAAAAGCTTCCCTGCAAAGTGAATCATCAAGAGAACAGAAACCAAAACTAAATGTACAATTAGCAAACAAAATAGGGAAGTGTTGCATTTACCTGTTTTGCAACAAAAAAATTTACATCCTCCTCGCACAGATTGCTACCAGGCTTCCTCACAACAAATGACATTGGTACTTGACCTGCTTCCTCATCAGGATATCTAAAACACAGAATGCATGCTTAAATTAATTAGAAGGTATGCAAAAATCTAAGACACAGAATTGCATGATTAAATTAATTAGAAGGTATGCAAAATCCAGCGTGCAAACGAAAGAGGATATGCACTAAATGTTGCAGACTCTGTGCTATGAACCCAAATATTGAATTTTGGCTCAAGAAGTGTGGTAAATGCTACTCACGAAATAACAGCTGCATCTGTAATCTCTGGGTTTGAGAGGAGCAATTCCTCTAATTCTGTTGGAGTAACCTGCGAAAAAAATAATTGTGAAAAAATTTTTGATTTGCATCAAACTAAAGAACCCTAAAATGCTAATTCTTCCTGGGCAACTTGCCAAAATATTTAAAAATAATTTGAAAGGATAAATATATTGAATTTTCATCAAACTAGAGGTCCTGAAATGCTTTGTACCTGAAATCCTTTGTATTTGATCGACTCCTTTAATCTGTCCACAACAAAACTCTCCTCGCCTCATTTTATACATTGATCTTCAAGAATGCCTCTGTGTTTTGGGCAGCGTGGATGGAAGCATGATCTGGGCTATTCTGAGGCAGCGTGGATGGAAGCATGGTTTGGGTTCTTCTGAGGTAGCATGGATGGAAGCATGGTCTGGGTTCTTCTATGGTAGGATGGGTGGAACTGTAACCTAAATTCTGGTCCGAGTTCATAATCAGATCTACGTTGTGGTTAGGGCTTGTTTATGATGGGTTTATCTTGCAGCTAGAATACCGCAAGAAGGAGTCTCCCCTACAGTCAAATCCATGGGCCTAGAAACCCCTATTCTAGTAACCAGACAGCTAAAGCTTATTGGACAGATCTGCTATACACAATTGGTTTCATTAGTGGGCTAATGTTGCATGCCACCGTCCATCCTATAAGGCCATGGAACTGTTAATAGAGCCAACGCAAGAAAGTCTATGAGCAACGTTGTTGAAAGGTTTGCCCTAAATCAGATCCATTAGTTATATTCAGGTGCCCTAACTTGAAGATTGACTCAGTTCAGGTGCAATGTTGTTATTGCCAAGTTATTATGTTCCCATCAATGTACTCTCTTTGTTGAACACTTGATATTGGATAATAAGATGGATTGATCAAGGGTTTTCCCCTTCTTGGGGTTTTTCCCTGGCTTGTGCCATATCGTTGTGCCCCCTTGTCTTCTGCTCGTTCATTCAATGTTCTTTCAACAGTTACTGTCATGTGATGATTAATATGTTTGCATAATGATCTAATGGAATTAATTATGGGCTTATGAAGTAACTATCTCAAGCAAAGAACATGTTAACTAAATTAACATGGTTTCAGAGCAAGGAGAAGCCAAGCCCAGGAAAGAGCTTCGAATGACAGATTCTTTGAGGTTTGTATGCAATGTGATTGGGAATCTTGCTTAGCTCTCAGCGTTAATCAACTGTCTTATACAACGTTGTTTATATGTCTCCTAAGTTGCACTGGTTTCGGCATGGCAACGATAAACAACATGTTCGAAATGAAAAAGAAGGAATAATCTCCTATTTAATGATAGTTGAATTCAGCAATCTCAAAAAGTTCGCTGAATCACCTCAATTCACAGAACATCACTGCTGAATATTTTTCTAGCAGTAACAATTGTACGGAGGATGAAGATGATACACTCTATGATTTGATGACACAAGTCTAGTTACCCTGTGTTTGTATCTGCAATTCAAATATAGATCTGCATGGAAGAGTATTATGAGGATGATCTCATTGTTATTAATAAAGGCCGAATCTACCATTTCGAAGCCAATGGGAGGAGTATATAGTAAGGCCAATCCATTTATCCTCCAAGATTAGAAGCCGAATCTGATAAACTGATTGACGCCATGTTTTTCTCCAATTTGGATCAGGCTCCACGAGTTTATGCAGAAGCGAGTGAGCAATTTGTACGCAGAGAGAAGGGCCACATATTATTTGTCTCAATAGCAAACACAAGGACGAATTATTTAATGTTTCAACAGTAGTCTCAAAGGGCGAAATCATTGTGTATTCCAGCAGGGGTTTCAAGGTCGAATTGTGCACAATATAAAGAGATTTAAATTTCCCTATACCACACTGGATTGAATACACAACAAGAGAGGGCCGAGTTAGGGATTTGCCTAGTTAATTCAAGCCAGAGTTTGAAATTTCCCTTTGCTGTACAATATATCAGTTTGTGAGACTCTTATTCTTGCACTGCATAGAGATTGGAAGAATTGATATGGCCTCTGTCACAAAAAGATGTTGTAATCTTCAGTGCCGAACATTCAAAAAATTTGGGTATGTTTAGAGGACCATGAGCTATCTTTACTGGTCGTACGTGATATTTCTTCACAGGAGGTCAAAGCTATTTGTTTTCGAGGCCATATACTGTCCTCTGTATAACGCAGGTGTTGTGGGAGAGTTCTATTTTTTGTGGGACGAGTCATGCCAGAGTCCCACGAGTTTCCTTGTTGGCTATCCTCGCATTTATCACCTATTTGGAGTTCACACCAGCGAGTTCATTCATATAAGTGTGGGGTTTATCATCGTTTGGTGCCCTTCTGGTGGACAGTTTGCTGGGTACTAGGGCAGGAAACATCCTAGCCTGCCAGCATGGCTAATGCAGTGAATTTCTTGATTACCCAGGAGATTGGTGTAGTTCTGGTGAAAAGGGTCTGTCTGTGTCTAGTATGACTAGGATCCAGGATAGGGGTTTGATAGAAAAGTTCACTATCCTGCTCAATTTTGGTTTTGACTTTTGCCGTAGCTTTAAACCATCTCTTCTACGCTGCACAATTTGGCTGGGATTTCTTGAAGAAAAATCTCTACAATCCTTATGCCAAAAATGAATCTGTTTCAAGAAGGTGCAATGGCGAGCTTCTTACCTTTAATTCTTTCCAAGCCTCTGGTGGAGGTGGTGCCCTGTGCCCTGCAATAGCTGGGCAGCAGTATGCTGGGTGCCTTTCCTTTGGCACCATGTTTTCTTTAGTTGGGGCCGATCTATCTGCTTCACTGGTTCTCTTCATCTTTCTGCTCTGCTGTGGGGAGCTAATTATTTTCTCCCATGATCTCCATCAGTAAAACGTCTTTCTTCTCCTTCCCTGTATTTCCAGTGTTAGCAGCGATTGTAGAGATGGGACCCTCAGATTTCCAGAATGGTTTATAAACATTCTCTGGAGTCTGGACAGAGGTAGGAAGGCCCTTTTTATGCCTGAAGGTTATGGCCATTAAGGTTTGGTATGTCCATGGCATTCCATTGTGCTTCTGCATGATCAAGAGGAGAGGTTGTGAATCACAGTTGAACTTGTGAGGAAAGGAATGATCAATTTGAGTGGGGGATAAGGCTTCTCTTTGCCAATAAACTGAAATGTACCTTGTGAAATTGTTTTTTTTTTCTTCAAGAAAAACCTTGCAGGGAAAACCCAGAATGGTTTATAAAAATTCTCTGGAGTCTGGACAGAGGAAGGAAGGCCCTTTTTATGCCTGAAGGTTATGGCCATTAAGGTTTGGTATGTCCATGGCATTCCATTGTGCTTCTGCGTGATCAAGAGGAGAGGTTGTGAGTCACAGTTGAACTTGTGAGGAAAGGAATGAACAATTTGCGTGGGGGATAAGGCTTCTCTTTGCAAATAAACTGAAATGTACCTTGTGAAATTGTTTTTTTTCTTCAAGAAAAACCTTGCAGGGAAAACCCAAAGGATGGTTTGCTACACTCTTGGATGACATCCCTAGTTAATCTGAAGCTATGACTTTATATTGTATACCACTGTTCTCTGCATCTTTCTGCTCTGCTGTGGGGAGCTAATTATTTTCTCCCATGATCTCCATCAGTAAAACGTCTTTCTTCTCCTTCCCTGTATTTCCAGTGTTAGCAGCCATTGTAGAGATGGGACCCTCAGATTTCCAGAATGGTTTATAAACATTCTCTGGAGTCTGGACAGAGGAAGGAAGGCCCTTTTTATGCCTGAAGGTTATGGCCATTAAGGTTTGGTATGTCCATGGCATTCCATTGTGCTTCTGCATGATCAAGAGAGGTTGTGAGTCACAGTTGAACTTGTGAGGAAAGGAATGATCAATTTGACCGGGGGATAAGGCTTCTCTTTGAATAAACTGAAATGTACCTTGTGAAATTGTTTTTTTTCTTCAAGAAAAACGTTGCAGGGAAAACCCAGAATGGTTTATAAACATTCTCTGGAGTCTGTACAGAGAAAGGAAGGCCCTTTTTATGCCTGAAGGTTATGGCCATTAAGGTTTGGCATGTCCATGGCATTCCATTGTGCTTCTGCATGATCAAGAGGAGAGGCTGTGAGTCACAGTTGAAATTGTGAGGAAAGGAATGATCAATTTGAGTGGGGGATAAGGCTTCTCTTTGCAAATAAACTGAAATGTACCTTGTGAAATTGTTTTTTTTCTTCAAGAAAAACCTTGCAGGGAAAACCCAAAGGATGGTTTGCTACACTCTTGGATGACATCCCTTTTTATGCCTGAAGGTTATGGCCATTAAGGTTTGGCATGTCCATGGCATTCCATTGTGCTTCTGCCTGATCAAGATTCAAGAGGAGAGGTTGTGAGTCACAGTTGAACTTGTGAGGAAAGGAATGATCAATTTGAGTGGGGGATAAGGCTTCTCTTTGCCAATAAACTGAAATGTACCGTGTGAAATTGTTTTTTTTCTTCAAGAAAAACCTTGCAGGGAAAACCCAGAATGGTTTATAAACGTTCTCTGGAGTCTGGACAGAGGAAGGAAGGCCCTTTTTAGGTTATGGCCATTAAGGTTTGGTATGTCCATGGCATTCCATTGTGCTTCTGCGTGATCAAGAGGAGAGGTTGTGAGTCACAGTTGAACTTGTGAGGAAAGGAATGATCAATTTGAGTGGGGGATAAGGCTTCTCTTTGCCCCTCCTCTCTTCCATCCATGTGTTTTCTATACAGTTGCACATCCTCTGTCTTGTTGAACAGCCACACATCTGGGATAGTGTACCTTTCTTTAATGTTATTCTAAAAAGTATTATACTGGAGATAATGTTATATTATTCAAACTTTGTGTAAGCTATATTCTCTGTCAATCTTAGTTTGTTTGGAGAGGAGCTATAAGTAAACAGTAAATTAAGATGACTGTGGCCTGTAAAGAAATCCAGATTAATGTTACAGTATTTATTTTGTGAGTCATTTCATTTTCCACATAACTTCTGCCCAATCTTGTGTACTGTGCAAATAAACTGAAATGTACCTTGTGAAATTGTTTTTTTTCTTCAAGAAAAACCTTGCAGGGAAAACCCACAGGATGGTTTGCTACACTCTAGGATGACATCCCTAGTAAATCTGAAGCTATGAATTTATATTGTATACCACTGTTGACACCTTTCACATGTTTTGATAATTCTGATAGAACAGTAGCCATACAAATCTGGTGTGAGTTCTAATCTGCCCTGGTACACTTCCTCCAACATATTAGAAACTTTCACATCTGATATATATAATTGTATTATATATATCAGATGTGAAAGTTTCTAATATGTTGGAGGAAGTGTACCAGGGCAGATTAGAACTCACACCAGATTTGTATGGCTACTGTTCTATCAGAATTATCAAAACATGTGAAAGGTGTCAACAGTGGTATACAATATAAATTCATAGCTTCAGATCAAGCAGATAGTGGTGCATCAATGACTGCCGGACAATTCTGTATCATAGCCCAGTTGAATGTAAGTTTTCAGACTGTTTATTTGACCCGGGAGGCTATTATTGAAAATATATAGCAAACATGGTGGCTCAATTTGAAGATTTTATCTTGATGAGGTGTAGAAGTATCTTTCCTCTTAAATGACAATGGCACCATGATTACCTCCTCTTGAAAGTCAGGACTGTGTTCATACTTGATAAAGGATAATGATCTCTCTAGTGAATGTTGTCTATTATCTTATGGTCAAGAGAATCAATGACCATCTTAACAAAGGAAGTGGCCCAGTAAGTTCTACCTGTGGTTTTGCTATGATCTAGCTACTCTTAGCATGGTTGATATAACTATTCAGATTGCAAGAGGGAATGGAACACAGACCATTATGAAATCATGGACCTATCAGTCAAGGACAGATCCCTGTATATATGTCATCAGCCCTTTCCATGTGTGATTTCATCTTATGTATAGTTGTCTACTCAACAGTCCAGTGGCTATGGTGATATGATTGTAACCTCTGTAAATTGATAGTCTTGTTCACAATTAAGGATGTAAACAAGACAGATGTAAAATCTGGTTATCCCATCTTTTCAAAGGTTTCGCAGCACACTGTCTTTGTCAAAGGATACTTCACCCCTGAAGTCTAAAAAGATTCACCCAACCAGATTAAAGAAGAACCTCATCGATTCTTTAGCTTCCTAGAAGTATGTTGCTCACTGTAAGCTAGATAATCACGTGACTCATGTAATCAAAATGAGGTACACAATTCTCGACAGAAGACCTAATGAATCTATTAAGAAAGGCTCAGATATATCCTTGCTATTTGAAAGGATGCATGGAAGCTGCATGATCATGACCTTGGTTATATTTTGGCAAGGTCACTCCTTTTATATATCCAGCAGGAGCTACTGTCAAGGCATACAATTGCAGGTATAATGACCCTCTCATATATTGAAGTAAGAGGGAATTGACCCAGCCTTGTTGAAATACACTTTAAGACCTGATTTGGTTTGTCATGGACCATTCAATATTAACTGAGCTGGCAATCAGAAGACTGGAAGAGCACCTTCTGGGATCCACCATGAAAGGATCATTGCCTGAAGGCAGTTACTCTAAGAAACATGGCTTATTATGAAGACTCTTAGTGAGTCACTACCATTAAATATTGCAGCAGAAGTATTTCACATATTTCTGTATATGGTTCAACAGAGGGCACTCCTACTTTATGGCATGACTGAATGAATAGGTTTCCTGGTGAGCACTTAGCTAAGACAAGCATAGGAAAACACAGAACAGCGAGGTGAGGAGGACATAAGAGTTATTTGTTTGGGTTATTCCTTCTCAAAATTGGACAAGAAATTATTTTGGCAGCCATCTGTGGTAATAAAGACCTCTGACCTACAGTAATCTCTTCAGATCTGTGTGGCTCAGAATTGCAGAGCCATGGAGGATTGTTTAAGGGCCAAGAGGCCTAGTATAAGGCCCTCTCTTCTAGCCGCGGAGGCAGCATTATGTGAAGCAGTTTGAACTGTGCAGAAGCTTGAATTACAATCACCTTGAAGGCTACCCTCAGACCTGTGGCAGCTCTTGTGTGAAGTTTTAGAGGCTTGGACCATGCACCTACCTTGAAGGACTTCGGATAGAGAGCATACCTCTGTTAAAAACTTCAAACCTAACTTTTAATTGCAAAAGGAAATCTGGTCCTACAGTTGGATGCTTCTATTACAATTTCTCTGTGAAAATTTGTGAATTACAAATTTCTATTGCAGCTTCGTTGTGGTGACATATTGGAGACCTATAGTGGATTCTATGTGAACCTGTGATGGACTTAGTTTATGAGCCTACGGAGTAGTAGTTGCCTCACATATTCACCAACCCACTTGGTCGAGACAAGTTTAAGATTTTCATAGCAGATCTTTTGAGTCAAAGACTCAATGAGGCTCACAATACCAGGGGTGTGCTGGAAAGTAATGACTTGCCACCTAAAATTTTTCTTTTATTGTACATTAGTTGCACTTTCCATTAGTTGGTATCAATGTTTTGAAAATCGCGATCGGGATAAAATCGGCGAGGGAAAAAAATCGGAAAAAATCGTAAAAATCGGGAAAAAATCGGTAAAAATCGGGAAAAAAACGGCACATACAAAAATATTCATTTTTTTTCAAATTTTCAATATCTAAAGCATCCACAGCATAAAAAAAATGCATTGACACATAAATATGAAAAAAAAACTAATATATAAGATGTGTAATATCATCTCTAGTGCTACATCACATATAAAACTGAATCATGTCCTGAATACTAAGTCCTGAGTCTCAAGAGTCAACTCAGCCTCAAAATATCAACAAAAAATATAATAATGTAACTCATATCATGAGTCATAATGTCATATACAAAACTTGATAATGAAAGAGAGATAGCAAAACTTGATAACCAACAACTACTCAACAATGTTACTCTTTAGATTGATGTTAACGACATTAGAAGAGAAAGAGCAGACTTATTGGAGCAGCAAGTTAACCCTGTGTAAGAAATGCCAATTTAATCCAAGTGAACCATATTAGAGCCTTTATCTTCTTATTGAGGAAATTGACTTAATGAGAGCACATTTACCTTATCACCTAGATGAGATTGCTAATAGTAAATGCTCATGCATGCAAGAGTGCAATGGGTGCAAGTGATGGCAATGAAATGAAAGATACAAAAATCCTCCCAAAACACAATAGACACCAAGCAATGAGCAAGCCCAACAAATGGAAATGCTTTCCCAATGATATGAGATGATTTGTTAATTAGTTTTATGCCACTGTTATGTACTTGTATCATTGTTGTAGGTGACATATTGTAGTTGCAGGTGATATATCAGACCATGACATTCATCAAACAGTCCTCCAAAATTTACTTGTATGACACCAATGTAATCACAAGATCAATGTTTATTTCCGTAACAGAATAATTAATGAGTTTATGGTTGCTATAGGTGTATTTATGCCATTAACATACCACTGTCAATAATGTACTTCAGAATTATAGATGAAACAGTGATGAGAGGAGGGATAGATGGTCAAACCACTAGGCCCAATGGCCTTGATTGATGACTAGTGAGGCTTTAAATTAGCTTGCCAAACTGCAACCACAATTGTTACCCCAAAACAACTTGACACAAATGAGAAAACCTGCAAAACCTCTCACTACAAAAATGAGAAAAGAAAAATGAAAATCGCACTTTAAAACTTGTTGTTTAGAGGGGCAACGATTTTTTCCGTACAGATCGCGATTTTTTCCAAAAAATCGCGATTTTTTGCGAAAAAAATTGCCAATAAAATCTTTTTTGCGAAAAAATCGCGATGTTCAAAACACTAGTTGGTATGACTCAGGTCAAATGTTATCAGCGTTCAAGCCCGCCTTAATTAGTGGCAAATGTTTTTTGACTAAATGCACCTATATAAATGGGTGGTGTATAGCAAAAGTTTCTGAAATGTGTACAAGTTTCAAAAAGAGCAATTCTAAATGTCCATAAGGTTGCCATAAATATAATATTTATAACAGTTCACGAAATATAATTTATGGATGGTAAAATGACCCTACTTAAAGATGACACTGTCATAGGCTTGTAGAGGACTTTCCCCTCTTTATAACGAGCTATTACACACCCCCAAACTCCTCATAGGCTGAGAGAAATTGAATTTTTAAGATGAAAAAATACATTTTTTGTCCTAGCTGACTTGATTCGACTGGTGTAGGTTGTCATGTCCCTTCAAGAGACATGTCCCTTCATTTAAGGTCAAACTAGTATTAAAATGAGTTCGGACACCTCATTTTAGCACTAAATTTTGAAGAGCATCTGAAAAACACATAACAGCGAGGTGAGGAGGACATAAGAGCTATTTGTTTGGGTTATTCCTTCTCAAAGTTGGACAACAAATTATTTTGGCAGCCATCTGTGGTAATAAATACCTCTGACCTACAGTAATCTCTTCAGATCTGTGTGGCTCAGAATTGAAGAACCGTGGAGGATTGTTTAAGGGCCAAGAGGCCTAGTATAAGGCCCTCTCTTCTAGCCGCAGATACGTGAAGCAGTTTGAATTGTGCAGAAGCTTGAATTACAGTCACCTTGAAGGTTACCCTCAGACCTATGGCAGCTCTTGTGTGAAGTTTTAGAGGCATGGACCATTGTTAATTTCTGAACATGTCCTATGCCATTTCAGATTAGGGCAATACTGAAGGAGATAGAACATACTAATAGATCCATGGAAAACAAGCCAAAACAGAGATGATGAATGGTGGCGTTACGGCGATCAGCAGGATGCTTCTACCAGCAAAGTCTCCAACAGGTCATACAGCTAAGCGTGTCACACGTAACCCCAAAACAACCCAAACAAAGAATAGTCCATATATTACGCAACTCCAACGCTATCCAGAGAGAGAGAATTCCTCCACAGAATGTGTGTCAAATGAACTCTAAGTCTCTCCAATATATAGGAATCTTTGGGGGTGTGTGACACGTCCTTCAAGACATTTAAGTCTATATTTTATTCCAGGCCGGCTAGCACATAAGTGGAATAAATTCAAAGTACATGTTCTGCTCATCCGATCGAGATGATCTTTAGATCAATCTTACACCTATCCGAAAGAGGAATCCAATAAAAATATTGGGATCGTCATCTGAGGAGCACAACCCAGAGTTTGGACCTAGTTGTCCAATTTTAACACTCCCTCTCAACTAGGGAGAACTCCGTCCACAAGTGCAATCCAAACATCATGCATCATCCCGCCGTAACTTGCTTTGCTGGCCTCTTCATTTCAGAACAGAAGTGGGTTAGTCACAAAGACATCATACCCGACTGACAAATTCAGCCCAGAGGTCCGAAACCTCTATAGGACTCACAAAGAGTCTCATACCAACCAAAAGTTGGTTTACCTGACTCGAAGTCAGTTGCAGGTCTGAAACCTCACTAGGACTCAAGAGAGTCATATACTAACCCGAAGTTAGTTTCACTAACCCGAAGTCAGTTGGAGGTCTGAAACCTCACTAGACTTGATCCGAGATCAAGTGCTTGGACACATGCTATCCTAGATAGAGAGTATGGCAATCTCTGATGCGTCCATCAGTCTTTGCTACTAGTCTCTAGCTTTTCCCACCTCATTGGCCAAATGAGAGGTACTTCCCATGAGTCTGAAACTCCATGGGTAGGATGCATACGGGGCACAAATCAGAGAGAGGTAAACCATCTCAATATCATCACGGTGGGGTAGAAGCATACCAACTAGGTTCGGCAAGCCTAGCCCTGTGGTTGCTTATAGCACCAAAGCTATCCCCAAAAACCCCCTTGGAGCTCCCAAAGCTCATTGTCCAACAAGACCCTTAGAATAGGGTCGTTCCATGATTCCAAAATTCTCACGGAATGTTAGGAACATGACCTTCCCCAAGGGCATTGTGAGAATATCCGCGACCTGCTCATCAGTTCCTATATGATCAAGCCTTATGGCGCCTTGCTGTACCATATCCCAGATAAAGTGGTACTAGCCGTCAACATGCTTGGATCAATCGTGGAACACGAGATTCTATGACAAATGAATCCCCCTCTGGTTATCTCAAAGGATAACGGTGATATCTAGCACATGCTCGAACAGCTCACTGAAGAGCTTTCACAACCAAGTGACTTCACAATGGGTCCTACATGTTGCAATGTATTCGACCTCAGCGATGCTCAAGGCTATTGTCTTCATTTTCCTGCCCGAAGCAGATCTACTTGTGAAGTAGCATCCAGATGTGCTCTTACGATCCACCACACTGCCAGCCCAAATGGCATCAGTATATCCAAGGAGTGTCATGCTCCCGGCAGTGTATCTCAGTCCATGGTCTATCGTGCCACAGAAATATCTCAAGAGTTTCTTGGCACCAACCTAGTGAATGTTATGATCAACCATGTGTTGACTCAAGGTGTTCACTGCACAACATACGTCCGGACGGGTGTTCACTAAGAACGACAGAGCCCCTACGAGTTGACAATACTCAGTAGGATTTGCTAATACGGGCACAGCAGCGCTGCCACTCAACTTCTTAAAGTTGAGTTCCATCGGTGTCGACACGGACTTACAGTCCACCATACCAGAAGCTTCATAATGTATTTTCCTTGATAAAGGAAAATCTCACTAGGTCTCTGCCAGACCTCAGGGCCTAGGCATCAGTCCTAGGTCTTTCATCTCAAACTCAGCAGCGAGCTCCCTCTTACATTGATGAATGAGAGGATCAACACCTATCAGAAAGAAGTCGTCCACATACAGTACCCAAATGAGAGGCTTTTCTCTATCAACCTTGAAGTAAAGGTTCGAATCAGCATTACTACGAGTTAAGCCCAGCTTCATCAGGTAGCTATCTATCCTCTCGTGCCAAGCTCAAGGTGCTTGCTTCAGCCCATAGAGGGCTTTCTCCAACCTGCAGACATGGGTGTCCCGATCTTGAACTTTGATCCCCAGAGGTTGTTCTGCATACACCTCTTCCTTTATCGCACTATGCCACAAAAAAAAGGTCTTTACATTCATCTGATGAAGATTTCGTCCTTGCGTAGCAGCAAGGGAAATAATAGATTATAGGTGCAATAATAATCAGTGCCTTCCTAGAGAAGACTCAGGCAACACAATTTTCCATTAGATCCATGCTTGATCTTATATCGAGGTGACAACAGCTTTGTTCTGTGGTCTAGGAACCATATCCTAGACATCATCCTCACATCTATGCAAACTTTGATGCTTTCCAGTTTCTGCAAATGATCCAGGCTCATATTGTACTCATGGCAGTGAGATACCCCTGGTATTTATATGGCTTCTTGGTTTTCTTCAGGAATTTCCCCCTTTGAAGCCATATGTCTTTGAGCCATGAGAATCTTCTTTCATCCAGCAATGATATTAGCTCAGGAGCATATACAGATGTATTCTCCCTCTTAATGCCAGCTTCTCGAGAGAGAGAGGACATCTATTTTAAATGAGGGCATCCCAGACACTAGCTTGGAAAGGAGTCTTATTCTCCCACAGTCAAAACCATCCAAGACCATAGGCTGAGGGCATCCCAGACACCAGCTTGGAAAGGAATCTTATTCTCCCACAGTCAAAACCATCCAAGACCATAGGCTTTAGCTGAAGACTCCAACAACATGACTGAAAGCTGCAAAAACTTCTCAGTTCACATTTTACCATTACGCTCCAATGTGAGACTGATACAGTCACATGCTTACTACTACATAGGTGTCTATTTATGTCACTGTCCAACAGGGAGAATATGTCAACAAGCCTCAACTTGTGTTAGAAGTCCTTACAGCAACTACTTGTTATTCTGAGGAGATCTGTTGTAGCTTCCTCAAGTAGCCTTCTAAGACTGCATCTTACTGAACTAGGGATCCAATCTGCCTTTTATCTTGCACTTAAGGTGTTCATCTACTACATTTGGCATTGCATTTTTCTTCCAGATCTGCCCATTTGCAGTGAATGGTTGACTGATCTAAAGCTCCAAGGCTTCAGATCTCAGTTCTGCAATTTGTCATCTGGTCAAGACACTTTCTAAGGTCACTGCCACTAGGTTGAGTTCAGATTCACAACCACTGTCACTGGTCAGTTGTGCCAGTATCATAATACTCTCAGATGAGGTACTTTACTGCCCCTGAATGTAGAGATCTTAAAGACTTTGCCAAGTACATCAAAACAATTTCTTTGTCTTCAGTTGATATCCAATCTATGCCATATGCACAGATCTGGGAATTATTATCATTGGTCTGCGTCCAACTTTAGCTTGAATCTGTGGCTACCTCAGATCACACAGTCAAAAACTCATGTGATAACCACACGGCTTGTTGTTGTGGTATGGCCTGCGACCTACCACAACACTCATCATGCTGCCTTCAAACAAGATTCATCAAGTCTGCCTTTACAGAAATAGTGCAATGAAGGATAAGTCCAGGAAGCCCTGGAACTATGATACGCCATGCAGTATTTCAGTAAATGTGGATTGATCACTACATTCTTTCACTGTAATGTCTGCAACTCTTAATTCAATCATTCTTAAAAGCCATAGTAAATGCCTTGCATTCACACATGCTGTATGCAGGTTCATCTGTTGCATAGCTTCAATTTCATCATGATCTCCTCTCAAATTAGTACTGGAGTACTCCTCCAATGGATCCTTCATTGTTCTCAAATTTGTAGTAACTACATTGTCCAAAACTCGAACAGCGTAGCGAGGTGAAGAGTCCCGCAACAGCTTAGCCACAAATGCCTTAAATCCCACAAAGGATTTAAGCTGTCTGTCTAGAAGATGCCCATTCAACTCTCAGAATGAGATTATTGAAGCTCTGTGCATCCTCCCTGATGGCGATGTTGAAATCTGGTTACCGGAGGACAGGTGGCTACCTAAGGCTTTGATCTTTGACCTAGGGAAAAGTGCCCAAAAGAATTTAATTTTTCTCCTAAAGTGACTTTATAAAGTTATAAAGTAAAATCTAATTTAAAAGTGACTTTAAATGATAAAGTTACTAAAGTCTAATTTTAAAGTGACTTTAATAAAGTTAATGTAAAATTAGAAAGGAAAAGTGACTTTAATAAAGTTAATGTAAAATTAGAAAGGAAAGTGACTTTGGAAATAAATAACTAAGTGGGTCTTAATTAAAGTGGGGTGAATTAAAAAATAGAAAGTGAGATTTAAAAAAGCATTTAATCTCGATCCTCAGCCCTAGATATAAAACTATTTCAGCCATTGGATTTGGGGATAACCCAAAAGTCACTTAAAGTTCTATTAAAGGAGGAAAAGGAGAGAAAAAGTCATTCATTCATTAATTCTTTCATGAGCAGATTAAAAGAAGGAGAAGGAGAAAGCTGAAGAGAATTTTCTGAGCAGTGAGAAGAAGGATGGCAGCAGTACTAACTTTCAGCAAATCCGTACAACAGGGCTGAGCACGAAGTTCGAGGCAAGTGGGCACGAAGTTCGAGGAGAGAAAACTGTAGATTTCGAGAGAGGCTGTACAGCCATTCCGGCACTGTTTTCAAGGTTGTTCGTACAGTTTTGAAGGCTGTAATTTCTGCTGTAATTTTTCTGTTTTGTGGGCACGGAAACTGAAGTGGAGTTTGGCATGGTTTTCGAGATAAGTTTTGTTTCGAAGTTGCTGTAATTTTTTTTGCTGTGTAAATTTCTGCATCACTGTAAAAGCAATATTCAAAAAATAAAGAGAAGCTTTCGAACTGGTTTTCCCCAAGAGTTGAAAGGGGTTTTTCCAGGGTCATGTTGGCCAAAAAATCACTGTGTTAAAATGTTGTGTGTCTCTGTTTTAGTCTGCTGATTTTTATTTCTGCAATTTCCAGCACTGTGAAAATTTTCCAGAATTTGTGTTTTCAGAAAATATTTATTTTCAAGCTTGTTGAATGTAAGGTTATGGGAAAGAGCATTTAACTAATTGGAGAAATAAGGTGAAACTGAAAACCGGGGTGGGAAAATAGAAATTTCTACATGGTATCAAAGCTTGGGTGTTGAAAGTGCAGTTTGGGACAGCAAAGCGAAAATTATAGGTCGCTGATTTTTCACTTAGAAAATTCCAGCAAGCTAATTTTTCACACAGAAATTTTATCTTTACTACAGCAGTGTTATTTTCAGTTTTTTAGGACAGCAAGGATGTCATTGGGATTGAGGGTGGAGGATATAGGTTGGATGGGCATAGTAACTACAGCGTGTGGAAAGAGAGAATGCAGAGTATGCAGAGTATCTTTGAGGAGGCATAAGTCTGGGATGTCATGGTGCATACTGCACAGCACCCTGTTGTTGTGCCTACTGATGTTGTTCAGTTGGCAGCGTATAATAAAAAGAATAACAAGGGTAAGAGATTGATTCTAGACGGAATCAAAGACCATTGCATTCCTCATGTGAAAGGAAAGATAAATGCTCATGAGATGTGGTCTGCCTTGACCAATCTCTACCAGAGTACCAATGACAACAGAAAAATAGTCCTAAGGGAGACGCTGAAGACCATTAAGATGGGGAAGAATGATAGTGCAAGTGGTTATCTCACAAAGATAACTAATGTGAGAGATGCATTGGCAGCAGTTGTAGAGGTCATTCCAAACACTGAGTTGCTGCGGATTGCAATGAATGGCCTTCCTACTTCATGGTTGAATTTTGCTGATGGGGTTTGTGCACGTGAGACCCTTCCCACATGGGAGATGTTTTGGGATGATTGCATTCAGACAGAGATCAGGAAGAGTCAGCTTGGGGCAGCCAAGCCAGTTGAGCAGGATGAGGATGTAGCATTGTTGGCCGGAGGCAAGAGAGGCAAAGGCAAGAAGCATGCTTCCACAAGTGGTGGTGGGGGCAAAGGCGAAGGTAAAGGTAAACAGGAGAACACGCAGAAGGACTACTCCAAAGTGAAGTGTTGGAGTTGTCAGAAGATGGGACACTATGCAGTTGTGTGTCCAGAGAAGAAGAAGAAGGGGAAGAACCAGACCATGGCAGCATCAGCAGAGATTGAAGACTTTTCAGATAGATTTGACCGAGAGTTTGGGTTCAGTGCTTGTGAGTCCACTAGTGCAGAACCACCTGCCACGGAGGTTCAGAGGGAGCATGCATTTCCCTCGACTAGCGGAGCATCTTCGAGTATCTGGTATGTGGACAGTGGGGCTTCACGTCATATGACAAGAGTCCGTGAGTACTTCTCAGAGCTTTCAGAGAGTGGCACTGATATAGAGGTAGTACTCGGTGATGACAGTGTTGTTAGAGCAGTCAGTGTGGGGACACTGACATTTGATAGGGAACCCAAATCTCCCTTGAAAGTGTCAAATGTTTTATATGTGCCAGGGATGAGGAAGAACCTCATATTCGTCTCAGCATTGGAGGACAGAGGGTATGAGATATTGTTCAGGAGAGGACAGGTGCTGATATATCCCAGGAGTACTCTAGCTGAGTCAGCGAAAGTGATAGGTGTACGCCATGCAAAGGTGTACAAGTTTGCATTTCAACCCCTTATGGCATTGAGCAGTAGCACCGACAGCAGAGCTAGCAGTTCTGAGCTGTGTGATATTTGGCACCGTAGGATGGGGCACATGTATCATGGAGCCTTGAGGACATTGCGGGAGATCACTATAGGTGTGCCAGATTTCAGTATTGATCACATTGATACATGCAGAGGATGTGCGATGGGAAAGTTTGCCAAATCCCTTTTCCCAACAGTGACAGCAGAGCGACTGGGATACTTGATTTGATTCATTCCGATGTGAGCAGTCGGATGTCTCATATTTCCTTGAGTGGATATGAGTATTATGTGTTATTCATTGATGATCACTCCAGGAGGACCTGGATTTATTTCTTGAAAACCAAGAGTGAGGTCTTCAAGCGGTTTCAGGAGTTCAGAGCTCTTGTGGAGACACAGACAGGTCGGAAGATCAAGTCCCTGAGGTCGGACAATGGAGGTGAGTACACCCTTGGAGAGTTTGTTGAGTATTGTGCGGAGGCAGGCATTAGGAGGGAGTTCACAGTTCCTTACAACCCCCAGCAGAACGGGGTTGCGAAGAGGAAGAACAGATCCATCATTGGGGCTGCCAAAGCCATGTTACATGATCAGGGGTTACCTTGTTTTTGTGGGCAGAGGCCTGCAATACTGTTGTATACTTGCAGAACAGGAGTCCGCATCGTGCCTTGGGGCATGTGACTCCAAAGGAGGCTTTTTCTGGGAAGAAGCCTAATGTTGGTCACTTCTGTATCTTTGGGTGTATTGCATACTCCTACGTACCCAAGGAGAAGAGGACCAAGCTAAAGCCCACCGCAGAGAAGGGTATCTTTGTGGGCTATAGTGAGACCTCGAAAGCCTTTCGGCTCTATATTCCTTCTTCGAGGAAAGTTGCTATCAGGCGAGATGTGAGATTCGAGGAGGATCGGGCTTTCAGGAGGTCACGGGGGTTAGAGTATCTGGATCAGCCACACCCTCAGCAGCAGTTGAGTCAATCACAAAGATCCAATGGGCAGGGATCAGGAGGATCCAGAGGTACATCTATGACGATGTATGGTCCGTCAGTGAGCAGTGGCTCATAGAGTCAGAGGGGTGGTGCTTTGGGCAGCATGCAGAGCAGTCCGCAAAGCAGTTCACTAGGGAGTCCTGTAAATTTTTGTAGATGTTCTATGCTAGGAGCAATTTTACTTTTCTCACAAAGAATCATACAAATAGTTAAGCAAAATGCAGATAGAACATATAAGTGGATCTTTACAAGACAACCGGGAATGTAGAAAATGTGTTGGTTCACACATGTCAATGATGCTCAACCAAATAAAGTCTCCTTGGCCAGCCAACCCAGCATGTGTCACAACAGTCCTCCAATCAGCAAACGAGTCAAACCAAGTCAACTCCAAAAAAGTCAACGCTGTCCTGAAAAAGTCAACGCAGGGCAGCAAGCTAAAAGTCAACGCAACAGCAGATTGGTCAACCCTTTGACCTCGATTTCTATGCCAAGTAGTACGGCCTTCCAAAATCGAACTTCCCACAAGTTTTCAGCCCAATCGGACCATGCGTTGACCAAAGTCAACGCTGGTCAAACTTTCTGCAAAACTCTAACTGCAGAAAATCGTCCTTCAACTCAGCCGTACTGTTTTTGTCCTTCTTCTCCTTCACACGTGTGGCTGAACTCGTCCTCCAAGAAGCTCGTACTAAATCAGATGAGAGAAGTTGTTGTGAGTTGTGTTGTGTTGAAATGCTCTCCAACTTTGCCTGTATTTATATCCATCATTGCGGCGTGTGACACATCTGCTGGGGGCGTGCAACCTTAAGGCCGACCTGCACATATAATTTATTAAGAATAATAAATTCAAAATAAATGTTCTGCTCATCGGATTAAGACATATTATATATGGATTTTACACCTCTCCGAAAGAGGATTCCAAAAAAAATATTAGCCTCTTAATCTGAGCATCATAACATGGAGTTTGGACCTAGTTGTCCAAATTTAACACTCCCTCTCAACTAGGGAGAACTCCATCCATCAGTGCAATCAAACATCGTGCGTCATCCCGCCGTAATTTGCTTTGCTGGCCTCTTTATTTCAGAACAGAAGTGGGTCAGTCACAAAGACATCATCCCCCGACTGACATAATCAGTCTAGAGGTTCAAAACCTCTATCAAACTCATGAAGAGTATCCAACCAACCCAAAGTTGGTTCATCTGACCCGAAGTCAGGCAGAGGTCCCAGACCTCACTAAACTTGATCCCAGATCAAGTGGTTGGACCGTGCCATCCTAGATAGAGAGTACGGCAATCTCTGATTCGTCCATCAGTCTTTGCTAATAGTCTCTAGCTTTTCCCACCTCATTGGCCAAATGAGAGGTACTTCCCATGAGCCCTGAACTCAATGGGTAGGATGCATACGGGGCACAGATAAATGAGTGGTGAACCAGCTCAATAATCACAAGGGTGGGGCAGTAGCATTATGAGTGCTTATAGCTCCGAGAAGCTATCCCCAAAGCCCCCCAGAGCTCCCAGAGCTCATCGTCCAACAGGACCCACATCATAGGGTCTTTCCACGACACCAAGATCCTCACGGAAGGTTAGGAACTTGACCTTCCCCAGGGGCTTAGTGAGAATATCCGCGACCTGCTCATCAGTTCCTATATGATCGAGCCTTACGGCGCCTCGCTGTACCATATCCCGGATAAAGTGGTACCCGATATCAATATGCTTGGATCGGTCGTGGAACACAGGATTCTCAGTCATACGAATCCCACTCTGATTATCACAGAGTATCACAGTGGTATCTAGCACATGTCCAAACAGCTCACTAAAGAGCTTCCGCAACCAAACTGCTTCACAACAGGCCATACTAGCAGCAATGTATTCGGCCTCCGCGGTGCTCAAAGCCACCGACTTCTGCTTCCCGCTCATCCATGAGATCGAAGCAGAACCAAGATTGAAGCAGCATCCCGATGTGCTCTTACGATCCACCACACTGCCAGCCCAATCGGCATCAGTATATCCACGGAGTGTCACATTCCCGGCAGTGTATCTCAGCCCATGGTTTATCGTGGCCCCGAAGATATCTCAGAAGATTCTTGGCACCAACCCAGTGAAAATGATGAGGCTCAACCATCTGTTGACTCAAAGTGTTCACTGCAAAACATATATCTGGTCGGGTGTTCACTAAGAACATCAAAGCTCCTATGAGTTGACGATACTCAGCAGGATTGGCCAAGATAGGCCCAGCAGCGCTGCCACTCAACTTCTTGAAGTTGAGTTCCATCGGTGTTGACACGGACTTGCAGTCCACCATACCAAATCTCTCTAGAAGTTTCACAATGTATTTTCCTTGAGAAAGGAAAATCTCTCCAGGTCTCTGCCAGACCTCCAGGCCTAGGAAGTAGTGCATCAATCCTAGGTCCTTCATCTCGAACTCAGCAGCGAGCTCCCTCTTACATTGATGAATGAGAGAGTCAGCACCTGTCAGGAAGAGGTCATCCACATACAGCACTAGAATGAGAGGCTTCCCCTGCACAACCTTGAAGTAAAGGTTCGGATCAGCATTACTTCGAGTGAAGCCCAGCTTTATCAAGTAACTATCCATCCTCTCGTACCAAGCTCTGGGTGCTTGCTTTAACCCATAGAGGGCTTTCTTCAACCTGCAGACATGAGTGTCTCGATCCCGAACTTCAAATCCCAGAGGTTGTTCCACATACACCTCTTCCTTTATTGCACCATGCAGAAAAGCGGTCTTGACATCCATCTGATGAAGACTCCATCCTTGCGTAGCAGCAAGGGCTATGATTGATCGAATGGTGGTATATCGTGCCACAAGTGCAAATATGTCATCATAGTCAATTCCTTCCTTTTGAGAGAAGCCACGGGCAACAAACCTTGCCTTGAAATTTTCAGCACTCCCATCAGATCCATGTTTGATCTTGTAGAGCCATTTAGCGGTGACAACAGATTTTTCCTTTGGTCTCAGGACCACATCCCGGACATCATTCTTCATTATGGACTCATATTCTTCATGCATAGCATCCTTCCAGACTTGATGCTTTACGGCTTCCTCAAAAGATCCAGGTTCAGATTGTACAATAGTACTCATGGCAGCTAGATACCCTTGGTATCTACACAGCTTCTTGCTTTCCCGGAATGTCCCTCTTGGGGCAGCATGACCCTCAGCATCTTCGAGGGTGTCCCCGAGCCATGATGGTCTCTTTCCCAGTGTAGGGGTTGGATCAATAGGGTCCATTGGCCCTTCAATATCAGGCATAGTCTCATCCTGGGGTTCTTCCAGATTTTCAGGCCTTTCTTCATGATTTTCTTCAGATCTAGGAAGATCTACTACTTTCTTCAGGGAAGCATCTTCGTCAAAAGTGACATCATGGCTTATCTCTACTTCCCTTTGACCAGGTACATAGACTCTATATGCCTTAGAAGTCTCACCGTAGCCCACAAACATTCCTTTCTTCCCAGTAGCATCCAGCTTACTTCTCTTTTCTTTCGGCACATGAAAATAGACAGGACATCCAAAAATTCTAAAATGTGAGACATCGGGTTTCTTACCAGAGAAAACCTCTTCGGGAGTTTTGGAGTCCAAAGCGGAATGAGGGCATCGGTTTTGAATGTACACAGCAGTATTTGCAGCTTCTCCCCACAGAAACTTTGGTAGACCCCGGTCACATAGCATGGCACGGGCAGCTTCCACAATAGTCCTATTCTTGCGTTCAGCAACACCATTCTGCTCAGGAGTATATGCAGTGGTAGTCTCCCTCTTAATGCCAGCTTCTCTGCAAAAGTCTTTAAACTCATTTGACTCATATTCAGTGCCATTGTCAGTCCTCAAAATCTTGATCTTCTTTCCGGTCATATTTTCCACCAAGGCTTTGAAGGTACGGAACCACATGAAAGCCTCATCCTTCTTCTTCAAGAAGTATATCCAGGTTTTGCGAGAGAAGTCATCAATAAATGTCATGTAGTAAGAACATCCCCCAGGGATGTCACGGGCAACATACCAGATAGATCAGAATGGACCAGTTGCAATATTTCAGATGTCTTTGTGACACTTGAGGGGAAAGGTCCCCTTGTATGTTTTCCTTCAGCACAGCCCTTACATACACCTTCATGATTATTTCCAAAATCAGGCATCCCTGTCACCACCTTCCTAGCTTCGGGAAGGGCCTTGTAATGAAGGTGTCCAAATCTTCGGTGCCATAGTTCGGTTTGTCGGATAGTATCACAAGTCATAGCTCCCAACGGACTCCCTCCAACCTGGTAGAGTGTACCAACTCTTAAACCAATTGAGATAGCTTCCTTGAAGCTCTTCTTCCACATGAGCACCTTTCCATCAGAGAAAGTTACATTGAATCCTTTGTCTTCCATGGCAGATACAGACACAAGGTTCTTCTTCAATTTAGGTACATAGAGTACATCTTGCAAACGAAGGACTTGTCCTTGAGACAAGTGGAGGGTCACAGTCCCTGTCCCTTTCACAAGATAAGTGGCATTATCCCCAAGGATAATTTCTAGATTAGTATCCCTTTCAACCATGTCAGAAAGTGCTTCCTTGAATCCGGTGATGTGTCTTGAGGCACCACTATCGATTAGCCAGACATCCATAGTGTCGGGCAGAGATGAAGCTGAGAGAGCAGATATAAGAATATACTCATTTTTTTTATCAACAACATTAGACTCCTCATACCTGGTATTTCTGGACCTTTTAGAAGGTTGATTGTTTCCTCCAAAGTGAGCCTTCCTCTTTCCTTTGGATTTGTCATTTCTTCGATTCCCATTCCTTCGGTTGTTGTTGTTATCATCGCTATCGAGAGAATCCTTCTTGAAGGGGCATTCTCTAGCATAGTGTCCAGGCCTATGGCAGGTGAAACATTTTCCCTTCTTCTCTTGAGTCCTTGTTCTTCCTTTGTCCTTAGAACCACCAGAGTTCTTCTTTCGAGAATGAGCACCATAGGCAGCATTTCTGTCATTATCGAATTCCTTCATCCTTGTTTCTTCTTGCATACATCTAGACAGAAGCTCATCAAAGTTAGGAATGGTATTGTTGTTGAGAATGGTAGTTGTGAATACTTGCCATTCATATGGAAGTCCTCCAAGTGCGATGAGAACCATCTCACGATCAGCTATTGTCTCCCCAATAGCTAGCAGATTGTTCCTTGTTTCGGTCAATTTCAGAAAGAAAGTTTGAATAGACTCATCCCGTCCCTTCTTCATATTCTTCAACTTGTTCTTGAGGAATAGCACTTGGTTCACATTGTTTACCTTGAACATAAGGATCAATTTTTCATACATCTCCTTGGATGTGCCTAGTTCAGATATGTAGGCAACCAGACTCTTATTTATGGATTCCCTGATCAACAGCTTTGCTCTGATTTCTCCCTTCTTATACTTGTTTCTAACAGCTGCAGAGGCATTGGATGGAGGTTCTTGAATCTTCCCCGTCACATGATCCAAGAGATCATGATCCTCCAATTTGAGATCTAATATCATCTTCCAGGCATGGAAGTCATCCCTTCCAGTCAGCTTGTCATTCTCCTTGAATTCAAGACTAGTGGAACCCATTTCTTCCTGTGATGATTGCTAAAGATAGAGTTTGTCTTCACCTCAGCTCCGATACCATGTAAATTTTTGTAGATGTTCTATGCTAGGAGCAATTTTACTTTTCTCACAACAATCATACAAATAGTTAAGCAAAATGCAGATAGAACATATAAGTGGATCTTACAGAAGACAAATCAGAAACAGGAAAAATGTGTTGGTTCGTTACGGCGGTCAACAGGATGCTTCAACCAGCAAAGTCTCCTTGGTCAGCCAACCCAGCATGTGTCACAATAGTCCTCCAATCAGCAAACGAGTCAAACCAAGTCAACTCCAAAAAAGTCAACGTTGTCCTGAAAAAGTCAACGCAGGGCAGCAAGCTAAAAGTCAACGCAGCAGCAGATTGGTCAACCTTTGACCTCGATTTCTGTGCCAAGTAGTACGTCCTTCCAAAATCGAACTTCCCACAAGTTTTCAGCCCAATCGGACCATGCGTTGACCAAAGTCAACGCTGGTCAAACTTTTTGCAAAACCCTAACTGCAGAAAATCGTCCTTCAACTCAGCCGTACTGTTTTTGTCCTTCTTCTCCTTCACACGTGTGGCTGAACTCGTCCTCCAAGGAGCTCGTACTAAATCAGATGAGAGAAGATGTTGTGAGTTGTGTTGTGTTGAAATGCTCTCCAACTTTGCCTGTATTTATATCCATCATTGGGGCGTGTGACACATCTGCTGGGGGTGTGAAACCTTAAGGCCGACTTGCACATATAATTTATTATGAATAATAAATTCAAAATAAATGTTCTGCTCATCGGATTAAGACATATTATATATGGATTTTACACCTCTCCGAAAGAGGATTCCAACAAAAATATTAGCCTCTTAATCTGAGCATCATAACATGGAGTTTGGACCTAGTTGTCCAAATTTAACAAGTCCACTGATGGACAATTCACACGGTACCTCGGCATCTACCGATTCAGGCAGGAGGACAGCAGACAGACAGTCAGGAGTTCAGGCTCCTGATGATGAGGAGGAGGAGTTTCATTCTCCAGTGGGAGAGATGTGCTCAAGGAAGAGGAAGCCCAAGTGGCTTCAGGATACCTTAAGAGAGGCCGCATTTGTTGCTGCGCCTAAGAGGCCAGTCAGAGAGAGCAGACCACCTGAGAGGTTTTGTAGCTATATGGCAATGGTTGCCAACATCATTGACTCTGAGCCTTCTAGCTATGAGGAGGCAGCTAGCCAGTAGGTATGGAGAAAGGCCATGCAGGAGGAGTATTCTTCTATCATGAAGAATGATGTTTGGGAGGTGGTGCCGAGAGCTGAGGGCAAATCTGTGGTTACTTCCAAATGGCTTTACAAGGTAAAGCATGCTGCAGATGGCAGCATTGAGAAATTCAAAGCAAGGTTTGTGGTTAGAGGGTTCTCCCAGGTAGAGGGAGTAGATTATGAGGAGACCTTCGCTCCCGTGGCTCGATATACTTCGATTCGCTCCATTATATCGATAGCAGCAGAGATGGGTTGGAAGATCCACCAGATGGATGTGAAGACCGTATTTCTCAATGGCTTCATACAGGAGGAGGTGTACATTGAGCAGCCACAGGGCTTTGAGGTGCATGGGAAGGAGTCCCATGTGTGCAGACTGAAGAAGGCCCTTTATGGCCTGAAGCAAGCTCCCAGAGCTTGGTACTCCAGGATAGATACATACTTGTAGGAGATGGGTTTCACAAAGAGTGAGGCAAATCCGAACTTATACTTCATTGTGATAGGTGAGAAGCCTCTCATTCTGGTGTTGTATGTGGATGACTTGGTCATTACGGGTGCAAAGAGACTCATAGAGCACTGCAAGAGAGATCTTGCATCGGAGTTTGAGATGAAGGATGTTGGCGAAAAGACAGGTCTCGCGGGCAAGACCCAGGTTCAAGAGTAGTGGCCAACAAGGGGTCCGGTGTAGTCTAGTAACGCGCCGGCATTTTCACCCTGCTCTGGGAGAGCAGTGCGTCTCACCCGAGGCGTGCCGCGACCACATGCATAAGGGGATGAGATCACTGGTAAGGAATAATCCCGCAACCCAAGAAAGAAATTGCATCCATCACATATATCAAGTTACACATGCAAGATCACTAATTAAGTATTCAAACAGTCGCAACTTAAAATTTTTAAAGCGGTGTAAACACATTAGAACACATGAACAACGCATAGAGACAGCAATCCTTCCTTATATTATTCTTCTGGCCGAATACATGATTACATAGCTTTCTTCTCTGAGAAGTCACAAGTCAGATACAGATGGGTTTGAGAACAGAAGGGAAGAACATAGAAAGTAGGAACCCATAGAAAGAACAGTTCTGATCCTTCTGCGGCTGCTCTGCGCATCCATTCAACCCTCAACAATAACAGTAACAACAACCAATCAACCAACTCTCTTCTTCGGCCGGGTGATCGCCTTTTATTCACCCGCTCCTCGCGACTGGCGGCTTCTCTGTGTCTTCACTCTGGCTTTTCCTGACTTCTCTTCTGATGTCTGCATGTTCCTCTTTCTGTTTTCTGTTGTATTTCTTTCATCTGTACTTATCTCTGTTCAATCTCCAGTTATCAATTGCTTCCGCGCCACCTTGGTAGCTCCGCAACTCCTGGTCGCTGCGGCGCGGTCGCGTTAGCTATGTGTATTTCTTCCGCAACTCAAAAAGAGTCCAAGTTCAAAATGTCTTGGCCGAAAATTCAAAACTTAAACAAAAACAAGGGCCCCAACAAAGGACATCGGCTTGATGCATTACTTTTTGGGTTTGGAGGTGTGGCAGGAGGAGGGGCATTTCTTCCTAAGGCAGGGGAAGTATATTGTGGACATCCTTGGCAGATTCCACATGGAGGATTGTAAAACCATGTCGACACCGATGATCACCAACTGGAAGAAGCTTCATGCTTCGGATTCCGAGTTGGTGGATCCCACATTGTACAGACAGCTGATTGGTTCCTTGATGTATTTGGTCAACACCAGATCAGATATATGTTTTGCAGTCAACACGATGAGTTAGTTTATGTGTGAGCCTAGGAAGGTTCACTAGATCGCTGCAAAACACATTTTGCGATACTTGCAGGGGATAGTGGATTATGGTCTGGACTACAGGCAGCGGGATGGAGTGAGATTGGCAGGTGACACTGATTCTGATTGGGTATGTTGTGCTTCTGATAGGAAGAGCACTTCAGGGTGTTGTTTTGGGTTGGGTTCGACAGTGGTGTCGTGATTCAGCCGGCTAGATACCCTGTTATTTATATGGCTTCTTGGTTTTCCTTCGGAATTTTCCCCCTCTGAAGCCATATGTCCCTGAGCCATGAGGATCTTCTTTCGTTCAGCAAAGGTATCTGCTCAGGAGCATATACAGATATATTCTCCCTCTTAATGCTAGATTCTCTTTCGAGAGAAGACTTCTAATTTAAATGAGGGCATCCAAGACACCAGCTTGGTAAGGAGACTTAATCTTCCACAGTCAAAGCCATCCAACAGCCTTTGCTGATTGTGGTTCAAGATCTGAAAGCTGCCAAAACACATTTTACCATTATGCTCTAGTGAGACTGCTAATGTCTCATGTTGACTGCTACATAGGTGTCTATCTATGTCACTGTCCAACAGGGAGAATATATCAACACGCCTCAGCTTGTTAGAAGTCCTTACAGCAACTACTTGTTATTCTGAGGAGATCTGCTGTAGCTTCCTCAAGCAGCCTTCTAAGACTACATCTGCCTTTTATCCTGCACTTGAGCTGATCATCTACTACATGTGGCATTGCATTTTGCTTCCAGATCTGCTCGTTTGCAGTGAATGGTTGACTGATCTAAGGCTCTAAGGCTTCAGATCTCAGTTCTGCAATTTGTCATCTGGTCAAGACACTTTCTAAGGTCATTGCCACTGGGTTGAGTTCAGATTCACAACCACTGTTACTAGTCAGCTGTGCCAGTATCATAATACTCTCAGATGAGGTACTTCACTGCTCCTTTATGTAGAGATCTTAAAGACTTTGTCAAGTACATCAGAACAATTTCTTTGTCTTCTCTTGAAATCCAGTCTATGCCATATGCACAAATTTGGGAATTATTACCATTGGTCTGCGTCCAACTTTAGCTTGAATCTGTGGCTGCCTCAGATCACATAGTCAAAATACTCATGTGATAACCACACAGCTTGTTGTTGTGGTATTACCACAACACTCATCAGGATGCCTTCAAACAAGATTCAGCAAGTCTGCCTTTACAGAAATAGTGCAACGAAGGATAAGTCCAGGAAGACTTGGAACTATGTTACGCCATGCAGTATTTCAGTAAGTGTGGATTGATCACTACATTCTTTTGCTGCGATGTCTGCAACTCTTAATTCAATCATTCTTATAAGCCATAGCACATGCCTTGCATTCACACATGCTGTATGCAGTTTCATTTGTTGCATAGCTTCAATTTCATCATGATCTCCTCTCAGATTAAGACTGGAGTACTCTTCCAATGGATCCTTCATTGTTCTCAAATTTGGAGTAACTACATTGTCCAAAACTCGAACAGCATAGCGAGGTGAAGAGTCCCGCAACAGTTTAGCCAAAAATGCCTAAAATCCCGCAAAGGATTTGGGCTGTCTGTTTAGAAGATGCCCATTCAACTCTCAGAATGAGATTTTTTTTTTTTTTGAAGCTCTGTGCATCCTCCCTGATGGCAAAATTTACAAAGCCAGCATCCCTGCTCATTCCGGTCCTCTGGTCCATGGCAATGATGTGACCAAACATTTTGAAAAACTTGTGCAAGTCGGTCTCAAAACATCTTTTCAGCAACTCACTGCCTTCTAACATATCTTGACTCTCCTGCATGGTTGTCAAAAACATGGACTGTCCGTCCTGTTGTGCCAGCGGCTCCTTTCTACAGCAGCATACACTACATATTTTATCAGCGTATTTAATTTAGACTGCGGCTAACCTTCACTGGGAGGTTGCACCCTACAGGTATACATAGAGTTGCGCTTTTAAATGATGGCGGCACCCTACAGGTATACACACAAATATGCAACAGCCTCTATGAGCCAATTTGAAAATCCGAACTATAATATACGGTTTTAATACATCCTGCTGCAGTTTGGGATTTCTTTTAATATTCTGGAGGACCCACACATGACACTTTCCGTAAACTTCTATATGGTGTTGTATTCACACACCACCATACAATTCGGTGCAATTTACAGGCACCATTTTTTTTTTTTTATGAGAACCCCGTCTTCTTCAAAAAAAAAATTAACTGGAATTTTAAAATCGCACCTTCGATTTCATTTTCTGCTATAATTTTCAAGAGCTCGAATGGCTACGATGTGTGCAGTTTACATCCTTCAGCCTTCGACTCTGCGCTTAAAGTCCTCCTCGTGTACAGCGTTATTCATTTGCTTATCGTGCAGTTTCTTCCGGCAACCTAAAGCAGCGGATGACGACAAGAGAATTTGAGGACTCGAACTTCAGCGATTGTTTGTCGGCTTAAATGCTCCGTAAAATAAATTCACTGGACTAGATAAATAAGTGGGCTTCTTCTGAAAAACGCTTCCATTCTTCGATAGAATGCCTGTCCCCTCCCGTTTTCGTGAATTTGATCCTTAATTCCCCTGGAGGAATGGACGGAGACGGGGCATCCGCTGACATGGCTATGCTCTGCAGCAGCCTCTGCTGTTTTTTCCGGTCTGTCAGTGCTAAGCATAGTCCACCGCGGGAGTTTGATTGCATGGTCCATGGTTCGATTCGGGTAGAGTCAAAATTCTACCTGGATAACCTCTCTGAGCTGCGGTTCATATACACTGTTACCTCAAGCACTTCTAAAAATGCATGCGCTGTCATTTAAAACTATACGATGTCATTTCTTGAGGTGATATGACCCGCGGCTTCATACAGTGATATATCCGCAGGTTCATTCGACGGTCATGACAGCATACTAGAATCCACGTCAATTTTCTGAATCGACTGAAGCCCACGTCAATTTTCTGAATTAACTGGCCCCGTCAATTTTCTGAATCGACTGAAGCCCACGTCAATTTTCTGAATTAACTGGCCCCGTCAATTTTCTGAATCGACTGAAGTTGTGCTTAATCTGTGCACAGCCTGCAAGAAGCCCTGCCGCTCCAAAAAAAACAAGACAGACATGCATACGAAAAGAACTGGCCACAGCGAGTTTACGGATAAGGTTGAGGAGGCTGCAAAGAGGTTTCAGAATAACCCACATCTCGCTGTTTGCTGCCCTAGATAAGCTGGGCATTGTCTTCTCCCTCGCCTCTGATACCATGTTAAATTTTGCATATGTTCTATGCCATTTCAGATTAGGGCACAATACTGAAGAAGATAGAACATGCTAATAGATCGATAGAAGACAAGCCAAAACAGATATAGGAAATGGTGGCATTACGGCGATCAGCAGGATGCTTCAACCAGCAAACTAATAGGTCATTCAGCCTAACGTGTCACACATAACCCAAAACAACCCAAACAAAGAATACGCAGCTCCAACGCTATCCCAAGACAAAGAATTCCTTCACACCAATATGTGTCAAATGATCTCTAAGTCTCTCCAATATATAGGAATCTTTGTGGGTGTGTGACACGTCCTTTAAGACATTTAAGTCTATATTTTATTCCAGGCCGACCTAGCACATAAGTGGAATAAATTCAAAGTACATGTTCTGCTCATCCGATCGAGATGATCTTTAGATCAATCTTACACCTCTCCGAAAGAGGAATCCAATAAAAATATTGGGATCGCCATCTGAGCAGCACAACCCGGAGTTTGGACCTAGTTGTCCAATTTTAATATGCTTCCTTCCAGGCGAGAAGATCGTTGTTCCGATACCAAATGGAGCAACAAAGCTGTAGGCTTGTTGACTTAAGTTATAAAATACACGACGTATTGTAATAATAATATATTATATATAAAATGTATAAGAGATGATGATAAAATGTTACAATGAGGCCCTGCTTATATACCTATGCAGGTGGCCTTTCATTAATGGGCATGTCTTTTAGACATGCCCTTTCACTAACTTAATGATTACTTACATAATCCCTATTTAACTATTAATAACTATATTTATTATATTCGTTATGAATTATATTCATAAGAAGAAAGAATACTGTTCACGACATCAAGATAAAATGATTCAATTCTGAGTTTGAGTGGAAGATTCACTTGCAAGGTGTTATGAATATCGAGAGGGAGTATCATTTTTGCCCATGCTTGAAGTTAGAACAATCTTGAGAAAGGAGGGTTTGTTAAATAGCTATACAGTAGTTATAGATAAATATAGTGGTGTATATACTTGTGACCATAAGAACAGATCATCGTGTCATCCTGTGATATGAGCATAGTACCAACAATGCTAATACCAACAGATGTGAACATAAGAGAGCAAGTATGCAAGCATTAGAAAGGAGAGTGCTGGAACTGTACATACATGGCATTCATTTATATTACTATATAGAGAGTCCAAAATGGTGGGGAGTGTGATGAAACTTGACCTTGTCTCCAGTAAAATACAATAAGTGGGTGAGTGACTAATTTAGATTAAGTCACCAAAAAGAAAGGATAAAATGCAAAATAGAGAAGTACAACTATAATACAGGTTAACACATGTTCAGTAAACTAAGTCTCATCACCCTGCACAAGCAATATATTTTAGATGACAGTACCTTTCAACATATCCTTTCATTTCAGATCTTGGTGTGTGTGTGTGTGTTTAAATTCTTACTGCTGAATTCATTGTCTGCCAATAGAGAAATGCTCCAGATTCTTTGGTTGGACATAAGTCTCATCACCCTGCACAAGCAATATATTTTAGATGCCAGTACCTTTCAACATATCCTTTCATTTCAGATCTTGGTGTGTGTGTGTGTGTGTAAATTCTTACTGCTGAATTCATTGTCTGCCAATAGTGAAATGCTCCAGATTCTTTGGTTGGACATAATATGTTTCTCATCACTGGAGTCAATTCCATCTTAACGTAGGTGCTTGCAATACTTTCATTAATAATGAGGTGGACTTATAGAGGTTATCCTAACAATGTTCTTTTGCAACTTTTTTTAAAAAATTGCCTCTGTTTCCCAACAGTGGTAGCATTTTACTAGACTTCAAACATTCTTGTCATATCTAGTCACTGTTATGATTCTTGTCATCTTTCTCCTCGCTTGGCTTCTAATGAGTGCAAAAGTTGTTACTACATTTGTTGTGGCTGCCATCGCGCTGCCTGTTCATGGTAAATATGCTTTTATCTAATCATGAATATTATGAGCTTGATTAATATTTGAACCTTCCTAAATGGAAAACAATCTGAAAAAGTTGCTAGCTCATATAATTGTGTTTCCTGTAATATAGGTAGTGCAAAATCAGCGGAGAGTTCTCACGGTCAAATACCCAGAGCCTACAGTTCTTGGTCTAGAGTTTTTGAAAAGTTACAGTAGCCAGGCAAGCTTAGATGGAGTACAAACTTTGCATCTGTTTCCTGAAGGCGATATGCTCCAGGCAATAAAAATGCCAGAATTAAGCTTTCAAAGAAGTCGCGAATGGGGAAGAGGCTGGGCAGACCCAGAAATCCGTCAGCAACGCCGAAAAGGTAGAAAAAGGCAAGGAAGGAAGCGTAAGAGAGTATCAAGAAATTCAAGGCCAGATTCAAATACTGTAAGGGGAAGACTATCTGCAAAGCTGTCAAGGAAAAATCATTGACAGTATAACCAAGGAAATTTTGTGAATAAATAAAGGAACTGATGGTAACATGCAAATCAACATTTGATAATGGTCTAGAAACCTTCATATTTTCATTCAGTAGAGGCAAGAGATAGATTCATTGAAGACCACTGTATCACGAAGAGAACTATATGAACTAACATGTTACAGAAGGGATGCATTCTCTTTTAAGAAAGTGTGAAGAACAACAGAAAGAACCTACATTTGTTTGGATGTGAAGGTAGATCTATCCAACTACAATCTTTCTGTTCGCCTTTTGTGGATATCAATCCATCCAAGATTAATATAAATTAGTGTTTGTAGTATGTATTTTGAGTTTAACTGAAGGGTTTTATTAAAATTTGGTGAAACAACTTCAAGCGACTAATGTCAATCTATTAGTTACTTGAATGGAAAAGATGGTAAATGGAGAACAAAGAGGAAGGCCCTGCTTTTACTTGAAGCCGTAGCTGAAGCACTTGTCTTCTTAGTAGGACCTTGAAATGGTGATTTTGTAAGCAACCTGGATCCAGTTTTCGATGTAATGCTAAATAGCAAGCAAAATGATGTAGAATATACAAACAAGGTAATATTGTTGCAACGTTTATAGAAGTTAGAAGACCAGAAGGCTAGTTTACAGTTCTACTCACTCCAAGGATGCATGGTCAAGCTTTTTCAGGATTTGGATGTGAGAATGGATTTTACATGTTTGTTAGAATTGTAAGATTGACTAAGCCAAGCATGGAAATATCTTTATGATATCTGAATGGTTGGCCATTCAGCCAAGACAGGTTAGACATAAACCATGTACTTATACTTTTGTCTCAATTCTTTCCCTCCATAAATTCTTTTGTTCAAATTTGTTTCACTTTGATTTCCCGTGGCTTTTGAAAAAGTGATAAAATTTCTGACTATCAATGACCCGTACTTAAAGACCCTTATGCTAGTTTGGAATTTTATCATTTTTGGCACCAATGTCCTCAGTTATTTTTTATCTGGATTTGTTGAAGTTTATGTGAGATTATACTCATTTATGGCTAAGCGTAGTTCGATGTGTAAAAATTGTCAAATCTCCCACACAATGTTTATCAATGTGGTGCTAAATACAAAACCAACCAATCTAGAAGTGCAAAATAAAACATATTTATTCCTTTGGAAGCCTCTTATTTCCTCAATTACCATGCTATTGCTAAGCTTGAACAAAATTTTGTTTTATCACATAATTTGAATCTCTGAGCTACAAAAGAAGAAAATAACACTTTCACTTACTATTTTGGAATTCATAGTAATAAAAACAAAATTGATTGCCACAAAACAGAAGAAATAAAGAACAAAACAAAACAAAACTAGCATATTGAATGATTTTGGAGTTGCTTTCATGGTTTGCAAAAAAATTCTTCAAACTTCGAGTCAGTTTTGTAGAACCTATGGTGTCTTGATAAGTGTATATGATATCAATACCAAACTCATTAGATTTTGAAGTAATTGTATGCGGTAATGAAAAAAGAGATGTATTCAATAATTTTTGGTTTATCATAATTATATATTTAAAGTTGCAGGAAAATAAAATAGTATTATCAAGTACTGTTTTTTGTTTTATATTAATACGTTGAAACTAGCATCATGACGATTCTTAACATGCTTTCGCAGTTCATAACTTCGTTGAATTTTAGAGTCTTGTACAAGGAAAGGTCTCATAATAAGTTTATATGGTATTGATACTTGGCTTATTAGCTCAATAAATATCTCATAAATGCTCAATATGCTTAAAGGTGCATTTAAATAATTTTGGTTTATGGTTATAAAGATAAATAAGTAACAAATAATTACTCCAAAATATTATAATGGAAATGTTTCTAAATGGGATTTCATATGGTGACGATATTGGTTGCTATCAGGGTTCTTCACATCTCACTTATTTCAAAAGCTTTCATAATCTAGTGACGCACTTTACATTTTGATATCTATAACACCTAGACCCTCAATCTCATCTAGAATGTAGCTTATGTTCCAAAGCTTTCATAATCTAATGCTTCACTTTATATTTTGATATCTATGCCAGCCTCTCAATCTCATTTAGAATGCATCTTATGTTCCAATTGAATTGATGGAGACCTTTTCTACTCTCCAAGCTTATTCCATTTTGATATGGATGATACTTCTCCTTGAAGTGCTCAAGAGAAGTCCCTATGTAGTCATGTGAGCTTGTTATAAAAGAAATCAGGTCATAATATGGTTTTGAACTTTAAGTCAAGAACTCACAAGAAAATGATGATTATCTCAAACACGTTGGTAAGTTGTTTATGTGATCTATAGAATCTATAGTAAAATAAATGTTCCATACAACTTGGATAAATAATAGCAAAGTGATTGCTTTTGTTGCAGCATTCCAAGTGGCTTATTCCATTTTGATATGGATGATACATCCCCTTGAAGTGCTCAAGGGAAGTCTCTATGTAGTCATGTGAGCTTGTTATAAAACATTTCAGGTCATAATATGGCTTTGAACTTTTAAGTGAAGAACTCACAAGAAAATGATGATTATCTCAAACACGTTGGTAAGTTGTTTATGTCATCTATAGAATCTATAGTAAATAAATGCTCCATACAAATTGGATAAATAATAACAAAGTGATTGGTTTTGTTGCAGCATTCCAATTGTATGGTGGTGTGAAAGGGAAGAGATTCATAACCTTAAACCCTAAACACCCAACCCCCTCCCCCTAAGGGAAAACCTAAATTTTACTTGTATCATTTTTCATAATTTGATGTAATGAGCAATAGTTCATTGAATTGAATATCCAACATAAGAAAGATAATAAGTTGAAATTCATATAAGAAGAATGATAACTTATAATCTAATAAATAAGATAGAGATAGATGATTGATACAATGTCATGTGATGATATATTGAGATGCATTAACTAGTCACTATGGTGTAGGGTGATGCCCCTTCGTTAGGTTATGTCTATTAGTAGTAGTATTAGTAGTAATGATTGTAGTTTATGGATCCATATTAGATTGTTATATTATTTGTCATCTATCTCGATGCTTCCATAATGGAAAAAATTGGATGTATCAATTTGTAGGGTCATTTTAATGATGAGTCCTAGTTTGGATAATTGAGGTTTGAATCTTTCAGGAGCCATTTTGAGGCATTAAACGACATTTTTCTGGGATCAAAACGTTCTTGCTTGAGCTAGACCCCTTTGTTATTCTTGGTGGAAATACTGAGAGGGGAGTGAATCAATATTTCACTTACAATTAGTTAATTATAAAAAAAATTGAGCATGAACAATAGTACAATAATCAACAACACATTACAAGAGCAGTACACAATTTTTTTCGGTGGAACCCTTTCTGGGAGAAAAGCCACTGAACTATTTTCTAATAATTCTTTAGTACAAAATGGTTCAACTCCAACTAAAAGAAAAGCCCCAACTTCCTAGTACTCTAGAAAAGCATTCAAGTTTATAAGGTAGCTCCAACTCCTGAAAGGATGCTCTTGCACCCTCGTTTTACCAGCTCCAACATGAAGGATGCTCCAACACCCTAGTTTTATCAGCTACAAACGATAGGATGATTCAACACACTGCAAACTCCAACTTGCCCTAGCACCACCCTGCCACCTTGAAGTATTTTTAGGCTCCAACATGGAGACATCACATTCTTGCCTTGCTCCACCCAACCACCCTTAAAGATATATAAAAATTTAGAAATAATTTGTGGGCTACTGTACCAGGGACAATGACCCACTTATATGTTAAATTTTTCTATTGTTCTATGTTGTATCAATTACTTTAGCCCAATTCAATATTTCAATTAACAATTTTTTCAATTACAATTAGTCTTTCCATTCATCATTAGTAATTGAAGATAGAACAATTAATGCAATGAAAAAGGAGATAATCAACACATCAACAGGAAACACTAAGTTTGGTCAAAGACCAGGGAAAAACCCAAGGGATAAAACTCTTTAAAATTCTTCTTCTATTAGATTGTCATAAAATGTTTAGCAGAGAGTACAATGAGCCCAATATAATACCATCCAGCAAAACAACCCAACAACATCCAGAAATAAGTTTTCAACATCAAAATATATTAGAGACAACTTTTCATGTATGCAGTCAACTTTGTTCTGTGGTCAAATTTGAGTCAAACTTCTCGATAGCATGCAGGAGGAGCTGTGGGAGTGACTGAAAGATTCCAATCACACCGTTGAGCATGTAAGTCAACGACTGTGGTTAAAATTTCCCTGTGGCGTGCCTACAACTGTAATCCAAAAACCCTAAAACATATGTGAGCCTTGAACCTTGTAATTTTGGACCTTTGTGAATCTTTGTTGTCGTCCCTTTCTCAGACCTGTGTGAACCAATCAATGAAGAAGAGAAGAAGAAGATGCTTGGTGATGTCCAAATGAACTAGATCACTTGAATTTATAGGCTTCCATGGGTGTCCAATTTTCTTTAGGGCAGACTTTGTCCAAATGTGCATATTTGGGCTTTCCTTCATAAGTACACTTTCCCTTATCCAATTTGAGTGATCTTTAGGTCGATTTTGGTCCTCTTGAAAAAAGGAATTCAATGCAATCATCATCTTCATCAAATAAGTTTTCAAAGTGGAATTTGACCGTAGTTTCATAATTTAACACTCCCTCTCAACTAGGGAGAATTCCACTTGTCAATATCTGATCATCGTGCGAAAAATCCTAGATTTGGAATCCTACTGTAGCCAAGTAAAGCTACTTCATCTACTTTTAAATTACATTAACAAGTTATTTATTGATTTATTCTGTAAACACTGAAGTAATTACTGCTACAACCTTCACTTAATTAATTAATTATGTCAAAACAAGAAACTGAGCAAATGAAAAGAATATCACATAGGACATCGTTGTTTTTGGACAAACGTCCCTAGAAAAACCCAATGCGGGAAAATTGGTGCAGTAGATCTGAGGGTTTTTATTATTAAGCAGCAGTTATTTCTGAATACAATCTTTGGATGCCTTGTTGGCTATCCAGTACAGAGAATATCACTCGGCATAGAAAAATAGTGAGATTACCTCACTCGAAAAGTCCTGGCTAATCCGGTAGCTGAAACGACGAACCCCCAGCACCCTCTGCGCAATGATTACATGGGCTTGTGTGGGGAACTCTGGAGGACTATGTCACCTCCTCTGCTAGATCTCCCAGCAAAATCTCGGACTACTACTCAAGAAGACTGTGTTCATTGTCAGTACTACTGCTTAGGAAGACTGCCTTGTGTCACCCTCTATGGTCACTGCACTGCCTCCTCTGTGTCTTTCTTCGCCTCTCTGCTGAGTATTCTTGGCCCCGAAGAAGATACTCCGACAAAAAATATCTCTGCCCCTCAACTACGTGAAAATATCTCGATCAAGGTTTTCCCCTAAGCACTGCTCACTTCAGAAAATTCGATCTCTTGATCTCTCAGTGTGTTTTTCCAAGTGACCCTCAATCCTTTCTTATAGTCTTCTCATTAATACTTCAACGATCGAGATTAGATCTCCAATCAACGACTAAGATTACATGTTGACTTGATCTGTTTTTTTTTAGAACATTCACACCCATATTCTCTTAATTCACTTTAATTATTTATTTCCTAATTTTAGACTCAGGGCCACTTTAAAATAATCAATTTTCTTAATAAAATACATTCTGGGTGGAATTTCCCCAAACAATTCATGAATTATCTAGAATACATTTGTCTAAGCCTCTCCACAAAGTTTGAGACTTAGAGCACATCCGATGCTATCCCAAATCAACACATCGAACATCATGTCATGTATATCATGTCTCCATATCATGTCCCATCTCTGCACAACTCTATCTACTGAAACATTCTTGAATCTAAAGAAGAAGAATCATCAGGGAGCTAATGCTTCCACCCTCTACATCGTCGAAGAGCATATCTCAATCTAAAACCACATCAAGGAGTACATCTCAACCGAAAATCTCATGGGGGAACTAAATATTTCTAACCCCATATCGAGCAATAGGTGATATAGGGAAGCTACTGCTCAACCCATCATATTGCCTATCGATCTTCCCAACAATGACCCTCGAGAGTCATGTGGTAGAAAACCCGAATCATAATCTGACCTTGGGTGAGATACCTGACTTACCGAAAGGTAAGGATTACATACCCCCAAGCCTCCTCAACTCGTTGGTCAGACAGGGAGGGACAATCGTAACAAGCCCAACTTGTGGGTATGATGCCAATTGGGGTATACTTTTCAAATACCAAGGTAGGGGAGCTACTACTCCAACCCTATGGGTAACAGAATGGAGTGATACCCTATTGTCCAGAGATCCCTCAACCCTAGGAGCCCTTTATCTCAATTCCACACCCTAGGAGCTCGAACAGGGGAGAACAGTTGGCCTAGTGTCCTTGATCAATGATGCCCCTTATCCAGAGGAGCAACATCCATCAATACAAGTTGCTCTTTGAAGACCAAGAACTTCCCTTTCGACAAAGCATTAGTGAGAATATATACAATCTGCTCATTTGTCGATATGTGATGGAGTCTAACGGCTCCTCTCTGCACCATGTCTCGAATAAAGTGATATTAAATTTCTATGTGCTTGGACTTGTCATGCAATACAGGATTCTCCGCTAGATGGATCCCACTTTTGTTGTCGTGATATATCACTATAGTGTCTAAGACCTGCTCAAATAGCTCTCTAAAGTTCTTTCTCAACCAAACTGCTTCACAACTATCCATGCTAGTGACAATATACTCTGCCTCGGCAGTACTTAATGCTACGGACTTATGCTTCCTGCTCATCCAAGATATCATGGCAGATCCAAGGCTAAAACATTTAAACATACTATTCATGTCGATAATGTTTCCTGCCCAGTTAGCATCGGTGTATCCATGAAGTCGAACATCTCTAGTAGAATATCTTAGACCAAGTTTGATTGTCCCTTGTAAATATCTCAAAATGTGTTTGGCAGCAATCCAATCTGCATGGAGAGGTTCGGTCATGAATTGACTCAATGTGTTCAATGTATAGCATATGTTGGGATGAGTTTTCACTAGGAACATCAGGGCCCCAATCAACCGTCTATACTCGGATGGATTCGCCAAATCAAGTCATGTTGCTTCTCCACATAACTTCTTGAAGTTCATTTCCACTGGTGTGGGTAGGGACTTGCATTTTGTCATTCCAAATCTTTCTAACAGCTTCACAATATATTTTCCTTGTGAAAGGAAAATCTCTCTGGGCCTTTGCCACACCTCAAGGCCTAGAAAGTAGTGCATAAGTCCAAGGCCCTTCATCTTGAATTCAGAGGCTAGCTCCCTCTTACACTCGATTATCAGAGGCTCACTACCTCAAGAATAGATTGTCAACATATAAAACCAAAATCAATGGCATACCTTGGACTACCTTGAAGTAGAGATTGGGATTGGCATTGCTTCTTGTGAATCCCAGCTTCACTAAATACCTGTCTATACAGGTGTATTGTGCTCTAGGGGCTTGCTTTAAACCATACAATTCCTTCTTCAACCTACAAACGTGTGTCTTTCGATCTTCTACTTCGAATCCTCGTGGCTACTCAACGTACACTTCTTCTTGTAACATGCCATGAACGAATGCAGTCTTCACGTCCATCCTTGACTTGCGGTAAAGGAAACTATCGAATGAATGGTTGTATATCGAGCCACGAGTGCAATGATATCATCATAATCTACTCCTTCTTTCTGGGAGAATCCTTGAGCCACGAACCTTGCGTTGTATTTCTCAATGCTACCTTCAACTACATGCTTGATCTTGAATAACCACTTCGAAGTCACCACAGATTTCCCCTTCGGTCTCGGCACAACATCCCATACATCATTATTCATAATCGATTCATATTCTTCATCCATAGCATCTTTCCAAACTTGTTCTTTTACGGCTTCTTCAAATGTGGGAGGTTTGACTTGAATCATAGGGAGGTTTGACTTGAATCATAGTGCTCATGGCTGCAACATATCTCTGGTACCTGCATGGCTTTTTCCTTTCTCTGAATGATCTTCAAATGGGAGCTCGTCTCTCATCATCTTCTAATGTGTCTCAAAGCCAAAGTGGCCTCTTCTTGATGGGAGGATCACATGGAAGAGTATTTAAGGGATCCATGGGCTCCATGGGATCATCAACAATGTTTGTCCCAAATTCGGGCACAAAAGGACCATCCAAAATATCCATATCATCATTCTTCACAGGAGGAGGAGGCGGAGGAAGGTCCCTTGCTCTTCCAAGGGCGACATCTTGATCAAATGTAACCTCCCTGCTAATTTCAACCTTCCTTTGACCAAGAATATATATTCTAAATGCTTTAGACTTTTCACAATATCCAACAAACATACATTTTCGTCCACTGGCTCCCAACTTGTTTTCTTTTTCCTTCGGCACATGAAAGTATATGGGGCAACCAAAGATATGGAAATGACCAACATCAGGCTTGACACTTGTGAATACGTCTTCGGGAGTCTTGTTGTCCAATGCTTGACGAGGTACCCGGTTTTTAACATATATAACAACATTCGTTGCTTCTCCCCAAAGGAACTTCGACAACTTTTGATCATGGAGCATGGCACGGGAAACTTCTAAAATGGACCTGTTCTTTCTTTCAACCACTCCATTTTGCTTGGGAATATAAAGCACAATTGTCTCTTGATTTCGTTGTTCTTGCAAAAATCAATGAACTCCTTTGATGTGTACTCTCCACCATTGTCAGACCTGAATATTTTGATTTTCTTCCATGTTTGATTTTCGATCAAATCTTTGAACTTCTTGAACATTTCGAAGGTTTAATCTTTGTGTTTCAAGAAATATATCCAAGTCTTTCTTGAGAAGTCATCAATGAAGGTGTAGTAGAGATGGCCACCAATAGAATGCACGAGCATCGGACCACATATGTCGAAATGAATGAGACGGAGTATGTCATTTGTCTTGTTATCGCTAGAGGGGAATGGTCCCCTTGTCTTCTTTCCACTGGCACAACTTGGACATACTCCATCATGTTGAGCTTGAACCTCGTGAATCCCTGAGACCAAATTTTCCAATTTCGAAAGAGCATCATAATGTAGATGGACCAATCTTCCATGCCATAGCTCGCTTATATGATCAGTATCATGGACCAATGCTAGAAGTGGTCTTCTAGTTACCCTGTAGAGTCCTTCATATCTTGATCCCATTGTGAATGCATCTCTCATAGCTGATCCAAAAAGACAAGTAAGAAACTTTCCCCTGATGAAGGCAACCCTTATTCCTTTGTCTTCCAAAGCAGATATTGATACCAAATTCTTCTTTAACGTTGGCACATACATCACTTCATGGAGCAAAATAGATTCTCCCAAATTCAAATGAAATTTGAGGGACCCAAAACCTTTAACGGGATGAGTGGAGTTGTCTCCAAGAATGATTTTCAAATTTGACTCCCTCTCCACCAAATTAGAGAGAATTTCCTTATAACCAAAGAAGTGATGAGTGGCCCCATTATTAACCAACCAACTATCCCACGAATCTGGAGGAGTTGAACTAGTAAGGGCAGAAATAAGAATATATTCAGATTGATTTGCAACATTACTTTCTTACCTGGAGAATCGTGACTTCTTTTGTGGACAACGATCTTCTTCATGATCACTTGGAGCATCTCTTCTTCTTCTTTTATCTCTTCCATTGTGATCGTTCCTTCAGCCATCTCTTCTTCTTTGATCACTCAACCTGTTGTCATTGCTTCTAGTATTGTAGCATGGTCCATTGTTCTTCTCAGGTAAATCTCAAGCATAGTGGCCTTTCTTGTGACAATTGTAGCATTCAATGTACAAATATTCTTTTCTTTTATTTGGATTTCGAGGAGGGGGCTTTCTTGAATTTGATGGATGTCCTTTCCCTTTCTTTTTCTTTTTATCATGAGTGATGAATGTTGCGAGCTCTCCTTCTTCATGCTTTTGAATCCTTCCTCTTGATATCATCCTTGATTCTTCTTGAGTGAGCTTTCCAACAATTTCATCAAATGACAAGAGGACATTGTTGTTGCTTATAGTAGTAATGAAGGTTTCCCAAATAGGAGGGAGACCTCTTAGAGTCACAATCACCAATTCCCTATCAGACACAGACTCCCCAACTCTTTGCAATTGATCTCTAAGACGAGATAACCTCATTATGTAGGGTTGCACAAACTCTCCTTCGTTTATCTTTGTGTCTTTGAGTTTATATTTCAAGGAGATGATTTCATTCGAATTGTTGACTTCATACATTCCAACTATCTTATCATACATGTCAGACCTTCTCAAGTTTCCAACATAATTAAATAATCTTGTAAACCATCAACTATAATTTGATTTTCTTTTGACTCACCTTTCGTATGCTTGTTCTTGACAGCAGCGGAAGCATTCTCCGGAGGCTCAGGTATTTTTCCTTGAATATAATCCAGAACATCATTGTTGTCAGCTATGATTTCCAAACTGACTTTCCATGCAACTAAATTGGATGAGTCACCCAACTTCTCATTTTCTATGAAGAAGCAAGACATTTTTACTTGGCTAGATCGGCTCTTTCAACTTTCCAAAGATGATAGCTTCAATTCTTGTTTCCTTTTGTGCTTGTCCTTCACCTTAGCTCTGATACCATGTTAAATTTTCAGATTGTTCTATGTTGTATCAATTACTTTAGCCCAATTCAATACTTCAATTAGCAATCTTTTCAATTACACTATAGTCTTTCCATTCATCAACAATAATTGAAGATACAAAAATAAATGCAATGACAAAGGAGACAATCAACACATCAACAAGAGACAGCAAGTTTGGTCAAAGACCAGGGAAAAACCCCACAAGGGGGAAAACTCTTTGAAATTCTTCTTCTATTAGATTGTCATAAAATGTTCAGTAGAGAGTACAATGATCCCAATACAATATCATCCAGTAAAACAACCTAGCAACATCCAAAAATAAGTTTTTAGCATCAAAATATATTAGAGACAACTTTTCCTGACTACAATCAACTGCGGTCAACTTTGATCTTCGGTCAAATCTAAGTCAAATATCTCAGTCGCATGCAAGAGGAGTTGTGGGAGCAGCTAAAGAATTCCAGTCCCACCCTTGAGCCTGCAAGTCAACGACTGTGGTCGAAATTGCCTTGTGATGTGCCTGCAACTGTAATCCAAAAACCCTAAAGCAGATGCAAGCCTCGGACCCTGTATTTTGGACCTTTACGGATCTTTGTTGTCATCCCTGCCTCAGACCTGTGCGAACCAATCAATGAAGAGAAGAAGAATATGCTTGGTGATGTCCAAATGAGCTTGAGGTCACTTGAATTTATAGGCTTCCATGGGTGTCCAATTTTCTTTAGGGCCAACCTTGTCCAAATGTGCATATGTGGGATTTCCTTCATAAGTACACTTTTCATTATCTGATTTGAGTGATCTTTAGGTCGATTTTGGTCCTCTCGAAAAAAGGAATTCAATGCAATCATCATCTTCATCAAATAAGTTTCCAAAGTACCGTAGTTGCATAATTTAACATTACAAGGATATTTAGTGAAACTTTTTTTGCTAACGTGTGCTTCATTGGACAGTACTTATCATTGATGTCAAAGTATCTATTTGAGTGTTGTCCCTATTAAGATTACTGACTAAGCCCTTACAGTCTTCCCTTGAATACTGTGAAAAATATGATCTATTTGACATTGATTGGAGAGTTTGTTAACCAATGTAATGAATGATTCCATGTTTATTATCAAGTTGATCAAAGTATCCTGCATTTTGGGAATAGACTTGACAACTGAGGACCTTTCTGAGCATATTCAACAAGAGCAGAGATAGATGTGGTATTTCTTATTGCAATAATGATAGACAAGGGATATTGAGGATAGATGGTGGTTTTCATTTATGACAATAATGCACCTAATTAGAGTATGAACCAATTTGATAATATAAATTAAACCTTGATTCCCTGGCCATAAAGAAATACTTTAGGCTAGTGACTAAGGACTGAAAAGAAGCCTTCCAGGAAAAGGATTGCTGACTGTTGTGCTAATATATAACACAAACTTCATAGATGTACAGGTTGCTTATAATCTCACATTCCTCTAATCACACTCGTTTTTGGTTGATATTTTCAGCATTAATCTGCAAACAAAAGTTATGAAAATGTGGCTAATTAAAGGTTAAATGCTCCATATTTGTCCTTACTCTTATAATATTATGCTTATCACTTCAATGAAGCTGTCAAGAACTAAAATGCCAACTCACTTTCCAGAAATTTGTGGTTGTGGGATGAATTTACCTAATACCAACCTGTTGCAAGTATGACCATGAGTTTTCAGGTATTGGTGATGGTTGAGTGTCAATGGGCATTGACAACATGCACAACAGATTTTTACTTAGTTTAGCAATAAAGCGCTTAAACAAACCACAGAAAATATGACAAGAAAACACTTAAATTGTAACCTCTGTGTTTATATATGTATATATGTGTGTGTGTGTGTAGTGATCTGAAGTTTGAACATGTCGGCTTCCATATTGTCGTGTTTTTAAATATTAATGTCGGCCTTGTCTAACTCAAGTTGGCCCATATCCAAAAGACGTGTCTATTCAGAACATGATCAAACAAGTATAAACAGAAGCAATGCCTTCTCCATTTTGGTGATCCAACTCATCTAGGTAGAGAAGGAGGGGTTCAGACCTAAAGAAAAAAACAAGTTCATGCTTCATGAACCCTAAGGAAAATTGGAGCTTCATTTTGAAATTATTTCTGATTTTGACTAAGGTTTATTGAAAGCTTTCTCCAATATTTTTGAGCTATCAATTAAATAAAACTAGGCTCGACAGACCTCGGCCTCATATTTGAACTATGGAACAAAAACATTGACCTGAGATTTTTGAGAAAAATTTGGACCTGTGATCTTTCTGGAACCTTGGACTTGTAGAAAACTCGATCTGCAGATTTTTGACCTATGATCTTTGAGAAACATTTGGACCTGTGATCTTTGTGGAACCTTGGACTTGTAGAAGACTCGATCTGCAGTGTTTTGACCTATAATAGGATCAGTCTCGGCCTCCCTTTGTCACAAAATTTTGGACCTGTGATCTCAAGCTGCCTGTAGAAAATTTAGGGTTAAACGTTTGAAAGAGGCTATCATTTTCAGTCCTGTAGTGGGAATTATTTTTTTTTCTATTTGTGACAGGGTTTGTAAATAACATAGTCAAGAATTGTATAAAATGTGAATTTCAACCGTAAAGGATTGTGACAATGTGTTGGCACGTAATTCAATCACGAGTTTGACAGAAGATTGTTCTGCCCTGATAATTTCCTGTGCAAGAGGACAAGCATATGTGACAAAACTGAAGTAATCCAAAGTTCTCGCGATGAAATTCAAGGTCTAAAACTGATCCAGAGGAGCGAACGAGAAGTTGATAGAATATCAAGGTTTGAATCTGTGGTTACTAAGATAGATTGGAGGTTGAGATTTGAACTTGATGTTGATGCAAATTTCTGAAGCATACTAAGGAGCTAAGTTGAAGAAATCTGTGGCCTGAGTTAGGAAGCTTATCTAAGCAGTTTTAGTTGCCCTTGTAGCAAACTTGTAGCAAAATCACAGCTGATTTTAGACCCCTTGTTTGAAGAATCCTTGACTATTACTTCAAGCAGACCTTTGGGGTAGAATTTAAGTGATCTTTGATGCATAACTTGGACCAGATTTGAAGAAGGGATTGATCAAAATTTAAGGTGATCTTTGTAGAATCCCTAAATCAGTTTGTGAAGATATTGAGTACTTCTTGAAGATTCTTGAAGCAGAAATTTGGAAGCAATATTTTGGAAAAGGATTAGGAGCAGACCCTGAATAACGTCTTGAAGCAAATTGAACAAAACTAGAGATCATGCAGCAGTGCTTTTTATAGCAGGCCTTTTTTAGGAGTTTTATTTAAGTTGACTTGAAGGACCTTTGGACATATTAGGAGCACATTACTTGAAGCAGACATTGTAATCCTTGAAGCAGACCTTGAAGACCAGGTTGGAGCCTATATTGAAGATTTGAGTCTTCATAAGAGGTTGGAGCCTAGGTTGTTTTTGATGGTTAGAGCCATCATAAGAGGTTGAAGCCTAGTTGAGACCAAGGTTGGAGCCTTGAAGGAGTTAGAATTTCTTCATACAGGTTGGATCTTGGTTGTTTGTAAGAGGATTGGAGTCCTCGTCTTTTTTATTAATAAAATATGTTTATTGTTGTACATCTTGTGTTCTAGTTTAATTAATGATCTTAATTGGCATAATATAGAAATTGTAAGGAAATACTTATTCACCCCTCTCCCGCCCTCCCCTCTTTAATATTTCCAACAATTGGTATCAGAGTCATTACCTTCAAGCACAACCTAACAGCTGGAAGGTAGATCTTACAAACACAAATGGAAAATTCAAGAAGGAAAGGCTCCAAACCTTCTGAAGATATCTCCTCCCTAGTCATGAACAAATATGTAAATCAAGTTGGCAAAGCTCCATTGTTCAATGGAACAAATTATGTACTATGGAGCAAAAGAATGGAGTTCTATTTAATGGCCTTGGGATATGAGGTATGGGAATCAGTTGTTAATTGAGACACGACAACCAACGATTCAAAAGAATACAATACAAAAGAAATGGAATCAATCTTGAGTAATTTATCAAATTATGTAAAAAACAGGGTGGGTCAATACTCTTCAACTAAAAGACGTTGAGAAAACATACAAAAACTCAATGAAGAATCTATCTATGCGCTTGTTGGACTTGAACAAGAGCACAAGGATGATCATGAATAAAAGGAAATAGATGATGACACCAAAAACATAAAATAAAATGAACATGAAAAATACTTTGAAGAAAAGGTTGAAGTAAACCTTGAAATAGAACTAATGGCTGCTCTAGAAGAAATAAATAGATTGAGAAAAGAAAATAAAGAGCTTGAAGAGAAGAATCAATACCTTGACTGTACAAAGGAAGAAGTCGTTCTCTTAAGGTCCCTAATTGAAGAGAGATCTAAGGATTTATGCAAGATAGAAGCAAATTTGCATCAACAAGAAAGAAGTCATGAAGAACAAGTTAACTCCCTAAGAGTTCAACTAGAAGATGTGAAAATTCCGCTACTCGGAATCCTACTACAACAACTGATTAAATTTCTTATATTTCCTAACTGAAGCAAATTATTTAACAAGTGTTGTGATAAATATCGAAATGAAATACACTGCAGTCTTCACAATAAAAAAGTACAAGAAAGAAATACTAGCACAAGTATACACACATGGACACCGTTATTTTGGAAAATTGTCCCTGAAAAAATCCAATGTGGGAAAAGCGGTGCAGCAACTGGGGGTTTTAATATTATGCAGTAATTTTTCTGAGTACAAAGTTATGATTTTCGATCCTGACAACTCATATAGAGAAATACAACAAATAAAGTCTTGTGAGGAAAATCTCACTCTTCCACGGGAATCTGCCACTAACCTGCACCTGACTTAAGCTGCTCTGGTTGCCTCTGCGCAGTGACTGCATCTCCCACGCAGTCTCTACGTCACACCTATAGATGCTCTCTATCTTTGCACTAGTACTCACTGCTAGCTGGAAACTAGAATATTTTGCCCTCCGAAAATGTCTTCCAGGAACTAGTACTAACCCTCTGTTGTCTCCTCCACAGAAAACAAAACTCCCTCTGCAACTTTGCGCAGTCCCAACGTAATCTTTGCGTCGTTGACTTTGCACAGCTACCTGTGGCTCTTATTGTCTTCTCTCTACTCACTCTTCAGATATGGAATTCTTCCTTCTAAAAATTATCTTTGCCCCTTTCTGTGAGAATCCTCTTGATTGATCTTGAATTTCGATATTTGGATTCTTTCTTCATCTCGATGTGTTTTCCAAATGACCCTTCAAGCTATTCTTATAGTCTTCTCATTGAGACTTCAACGGCTAGATTAACTTTTGACTTGATCTGCCTTGTCTAGAGCAATCACACCCATATTCTATTAATTCCCTTGAATTATTTTATTTCCCTAAGTTTAGACTTAGGGTCCCATTAAAAATAATTAATTGATTTAATAGAATACAATCTGGGTGGAATTTTACTGAATGATTTATGGGTTATCTGAAATACATGTGTCTAAGCCTCTCCACAAAATTTGAGAGTTAGATCACATCCGATGCTACCCAAAATCAACACTCCCTCTTAGCGAGGAATGTTCTCTAACAATATGTCCTACTGCACACTACTCTGACCCTTAAGCATCTCCCTCTACGCTACTGATGTCTGACCCTGCGGCCCATCAACTCTGTCAAAATATTGCATTTTTACTGCTGCTGACACTGCATACTGCTTCCAACTTCTATTGTACCGCAACACCCTCTAAACTGTTGCAACCCATCTGCTACAAAAAAGGGTTCTCAACCATACCCAACTTCTCCCTAAACTGAGCGAACTTTTCTCTTCCTAGAGACTTTGTGAATACATCTACTACTTGATCTCCTATGGGAACGTATTGCAGTTGTACAGCCCCACCCTGAACACAGTCTCTAATAAAATGGCATATGATGACTCTGTGTTTGGACCAATCATGAAATATTGGATTCTCAGAGAGCTTGATACAACTCTAATTGTCACAGTAAACACTAGTCGGCTCCATCCTTTTCCTGAACAAACTCACAAGAATCTTTCCTTTTCCTTAATACTAGTCGCATGTTGTTGTGTTGGCTTCCATATATTCTGCTTCGACTAAGCTCAATGATACCGACTTATGTTTCCTGCTACACTAGGAGATCATTCCTAATCCAATGTTGAAACAGTACCCAGAGGTGCTTTTTTAGTCAGTTTAACTTCCTGCCCAATCTGCATCTGTGAACTTGCTTAATCTGACATCATCCCCTCAAGTGTTTTTCAACCCATATCTGACTATTCCCCACTATTCCCTGCACACATCTAAGAATGTACCTTGTTTTTTCCCAATATACCCTTTTCGGTTCCACCATGAACTGACTAAGGGTATTGACATCAAAATAAATGTATGGTCTGGTATTGACCAGATACATGAGTGACCCAATGAGTTGTCTGTAAAAGGTGGGGTCTACTTCCTTGTCTCCTGATGCATCTATCTTCTTCCAGTTGGTGATCATAAGCATCGCCATGGATCGGAAATCCTGCATCCTAAACCTCTTTAGAATTTCCATGGCATATCTCCCTTGCCCCAAGAAGATTTCTCCATTCTTCTGCCACACTTCCAATCCTAGAAAATAATGCATCAACCCCAAGTCCTTCATGTCGAATTCTGCGTCCAGATTCCTCTTGCAGTCCTTTATGAGCCTAGATGATCCTGTAAGGAACAAGTCATCTACATATAGTACTAAAACTAGAGGCTCATTTTCTACCAATAAATAGTAGAGATTGGGATCTGCATCACTCTTGACAAATCCCAACTGTTGAAAGTAGCTATCTATTCAACCATACCACGTTGTAGGTGCCTACTTGAACCCATATAGGGCTTTCTTCAGTCTGCATACATGAGATTTATTCTCATGAGTTTCGAAGCCCTCAGGTTGTTCTATGTACACCTCCTCTTCTATCACCCCAGTCAAGAACGTTGCCTTGACATCCATTTGGTGAATCTCCCATCCCATATGAGTTGTCAAGGATACAACAGATATGATGGAGGTGTGTCTGGAAACTGGGGAAAATTTCTCTTCATAGCCAATTCCTTCTTTCTGCGCATACCCCTTTGCCACGAAGCTTGTCTTGTACTTCTCCACACTACCATCTGCAGCGTACTTGATCTTGTAGATCCATCTTGATCCTATAACTGATATATTCTTTGGCCTAGGTACAACTTCCCAAAAATCATTCGCCATGATAGAAGTGTACTCTTATACCATGGCATCCACCCATACTTGGTGTTGAATGGCTCCTGAAAACTGGAGGGTTCCTCTGCCTATGCAACCAATGCCTGGTACCTGTCAGGTTGTCTACGCTGCCTCTTCTCGGGTCTGGGAGCTCCAATGAACTCCTCTATGTCCCTCAGTATCTTTCGTGCCTCTCTACTAGTTCGACCATTGGTGGTAGGAGGCTATCTTAATTCCTCCTCTTATGCTTATTGTTCCATCTGCTTAGAACCTCCAGACTCTTCCTCTCCTGTGGAAATGTTAGTACTGGTTACTGTACTATATCCTGGTGTTTGTCCTCCTGCATGTCCTTCCTACTGCCCTTGTGATCCTCTACTGGCATCTCACGATATTTTTAGAAGGCTCTATCTTCAATGAATTTAACATCTCGCCTACTTTCCTAGTGCTAGGAATGTAGATTATGTATGCTTTTGAGGTTTCGCTATATCCTACGAGATGCCCCTTCTCTGCAGTCTAATCAAGTTTACTTATGTTCTCATCTAGCACATGGCAATATGCCAGACTTCCAAATATCTAGAGGTGACCTACTTCCGGTTTCTTCCCTGTGAAAACTCCTTCAAGCATTTTCTTCTCCAATGCTCTGTGAGGAGTTCTATTCTGGATGTATAAAATTGTGTTACATGCCTCTACCCATAAGAATATAGGCAGTTCTAGGTCATATAACATGGCCTTTTTTTCCCCTACAATAGTCATGTTCTTCTGCTCCATTACACCATTTTGCTGTGGATTGTATGGAGTTGTCCACTCTCTCTTGATGCCCTCCTATGCAAAAAAAATTGTGAAGTCTCCATCTGTGTATTTTCCACCGTTATCTGAGCGCAATATCTTTATTTCTTCCCTGTCATGTTCTCTAAGAGAGCTTTAAACTCTCTAAACTGATCAAAGACCTCATCTTTGGTCTTTAGGAAGTAAATCCATGTCTTCCTGGATTAATCATCAATGAAGGTGAAAAAATATTTGTCATTGCTGAGAGCATTAGTGGACATTGGGCCAGAAATTTCTGAGTGTATCAATCCTAGTGTGCCTGTTGCTTGGTTCTCACTTCTGGGAAAGGTTTCTTTAGCGTACTTTCCTAGTATCCACCCCCTACATACGTCATCAAGCTCTGTACTGAGGATTGGTACACCAATAACAGTCTCTCTAAGCATCCTCAGTGCTCCATGGTGTAGATGTCCCATTCTCTTGTGCCATAGTCCGTTCAAGTCTCTCTCGCCATTAAGATTGTTGCCTATCAGTGCCATTGAAAACTTGAGCTGCAATTTGTATAATCTATTGCTTCGAGTTCCAATTTTCTTCATCTTCTTTAAGCTTGGATTCTTGACGTATGCCTTCTTACCGATGAAGTATACATCATATCCCTTGTCCTGTAATTGAGACACTGAAATTAGATTCATCCCAAGCCCTGGCACATGCAGCACATTCGTGGCTCTGATGCTAGTTCCTCCTTCTGTCTGAAACATTATGGTGCCTCTCCCTGTTGGAGTGCATTTTGTTTTGTTCCCCATAGTGATCTGGAAGTCCATATGCTCTTCTTGATAACTTGAGAAATATTCTTGTACTCCAGTCATATGAGTTGAATCCCTGCTATCAAAGTACCAAATACCTGTAGATGTTGAACTTGATAAACATGCACAATCTTCTTTTATTATAAAAGATAAGATATCTAAGTCTTCCATACTTATCTGTGCTCTTTTCCTTCTGCAAAAAAAAAAATGTGCCCCTTTTCAAGCTTAACGTTGAGCCCGCTGCACAGTCCCTTGAGGAACCTAGTTCATTGTCTATGCAGTCTCCTCCCTCTTCTTCTCAGTACTGCCTCTTATGGATCTGTCAGCTCTGATTCCATGTGAAAATTCCGCTACTCAAAATCCTACTGCAACAACTGATTAAATTTCTTCTATTTCCTAATTGAAGAAAATTATTTAACAAGTGTTGTGATAAATATCGAAATGAAATACACTGTAGTCTTCACAATACAAACGTACAAGAAAGAAATACTAGCATAAGTATACACACATGGACAATGTTATTTTTGGACAATTGTCCCCGGAAAATCTCAATGTGAGAAAACTTCTTGATGAGTCCCTGAATCTTCGAAAGGTGAATAATAACCCCCATATTGTTATTATTGTGCCCTTAAATTATTATTGTTAGGTCGGCTAGGATTACATTGTGCCCCCATGGACTCCTATATATAGAAAGTAGGTTTTGTCATTTGTATCATCCAAGAATTGTTCATTTATGTAATGTATTGGAGGTTGCTCCCTCGAAGTGGCTTATTTCTAAGGCGTTGATCTATTTTTTCTTTTATTTTGGGAGCTGGTTTCACAACATTTGGTATCAAAGCTTTGGATTGTAGGTTTCGTTGCTCCAAACAGGTCCTCGTGAAATTTTCACTATAGAAGCTAAACTTTTTAGGGCGTGAAGCCAAAATCTTGAGGAACATCATCGCAAAATTTCAGAGTTTGGTTCGCAATATTTTCGTAGATATGGTCTGTGGAAGTTAGGGATTTTTCAAGCTCCCCAATTTCATCTCAAAGAGGTGATCGTTGGAAAATATTCATAACTCTCTTTCTGAGCATCGAATTGGAATGCTATAAAAAATGGCCGCAAGTACGTGGACTATAGTTTCTTGTCTATCAATTTCAGAGCCGAAGGAGGAAAAAATGACATGTGGCAAGTCGTACAAGTTCGCTCTACTAAACTGGTCCATAATTAGGTCATTGTGGGAGATTGGACATAACTTTGTCTTGAAGAATCCAAATCAGGTCAGACCTATGGCATTCAAAATATGATTAAGAGGGCTACCACAGGGCCAAATTTCAGATATTGAAGATCCGAAATAACAGAGATAATTCAGTTTTAATATCGAGCTCCTCAAAAGCAAGAAAAAGGTGTGTATTTTTTTTCGAATTGCATAAGTCTTGTGTAAAAAATCAGTTTGAAGAGATTCCAAGGGCCTATTGAGCATATATTTCAGTATTGGGTTCTGAAATGCGTCCTAAAAATAATTAAACACCCATTAAGCCCTCAGAATACTCTACTATGACTCATGAAGATGAAGAATTGCAACATGATATATCAAAATTACAAGAGCAAATGCACCAAATTTCGCTCTCGCAAAGAGCAACAAAAAATTAAATGGAAGTTTTGAAGAAAGGCGTGGAAGCGAAGATGGATGGTTTGAAGAAAGACGTGGAAGCTAAGATGGGTGGCGTGGAAGCTAAGATGGATGGCGTGGAAGCTAAGATGAAAGACAACATGGAAAACATGAAGAATGATCTAAAAGAAGACATCGAAGGTTTGACAAAGTTGATACAAGAAATGATTCCTAATGGAAAAAATATAGTAGAGTAAACTCATGATGAGAACAAAATAAATGTTAATCGTGATTTCATAAACTCTAATGTTGGATTGAAGAACCACCATATTCCAAAGATGGATATGAGGAAGTTTGATGGCAATGATCCTGTAACATGGATACTACAGATGGAGCAATATTTTGATCTCGATAATGTGCAAAACACAGAAAAGGTATGCATTGCAACTTTGCATTTAGAACAAAATACATTTGTATGGTATCAATGGCTTTGCTCCCGTAAAAAAATTGTCACTTGGTCAATTTTTACAGAGGAAATGATAGCACATTATGAGGATACAAAGAGCAACACCTTCTTTATCCAATTGATAAATCTCAAACAAAAGGGTTCAGTGGCGGAGCACATTGAGGACTTCCAAAAATTGAATATAAGGGTAACTGATATTCCAGAGGAACACAGGATTGATGTCTTCAAAGGGACTTTAAAGGATAACATCCAACATGAAGTTCGCGTTTGGGAACTTGATTCATTGGAGAAGGCATTCACATTGGCAAGAAAAATTGAATGTAAAATCATGGCGACAAGGAAGCCTACCACTCACATCTATAAAGATGGAAGTGTTGCTACTCCTAGACTTCCACAACCTACAAGGTTGACACCACAACAATTGGAAGAAAAAAGAAAAAAAGGGCTTTGCTATAGTTGTGATAGAAAATACACTAAAGGTCATAAGTGCGCTAAGAAGAAATTATTTTACATAGATTGCGAAGAGGAGGAAGAAAATGAAGAAGAAACTCCAAAATAGAGGATATACACCAGGAAGAAACCCTAGAAGAAGAAGAAATGAGTCCGACCATATCATGCAATGCATTGGCAGGAATTACCACTCCTCAAACTCTCAAGATAGAAGGACATATCAAGAAGAAAAAGGTAATAGTGTTGATTGATTCGAGTAGTACCCATAATTTTTATTCATTGTAAGGTAGCCAAGGAATTGAATTGTTTCCTATACCCAATACCATAATGTCAAGTGATGGTTGCAAATGGAGGAACTATAAATTGCTCTGGAAAATGCCATAATATCAAGCTAGTCATGAGGGAATATGTATTGAATAGTCCAATGCTTTCCAACCCAATGGGAGGTGTTGATGTTGTATTAGGAGTACAATGGTTACAATCTTTGGGGACGGTAGCTTTTAATTTTCAAGAATTTTTCTTGAATTTTTTTTTGGAAGAAAAGGAAATCGAATTACGGGGTATCGCAGGGAAGCCAAGAAAAATAATAAGCTCTAATGTCATGACAAAGATTTTGAAGAAAGAATAACAGAGTGTAATTGCACAATTATGCTCACTAGAAGTTCCAATATCAAAATCATCTATTTCTCCAAATCTCCAGAAAGTCTTGGACAATCATTCCAAGGTGTTTGATACTCCCAAAGGACTCTCACCTATTCGTGATCATGATCATGATATTCATTTGATTCCAGGAAGTGTTCCTCCAAACATCAGGCCTTACAGATATCCTTATGTCCACATGAGCAAAATTGAACGTATGATTGCAGAAATGTTAGAGGCTGGTATAATTCAACCTATTCAAAGTTCTTTCTCTGCTCCAGTAGTATTGGTGCACAAAAAAGATGGATCATGGCGCATGTGTCCAAATTATAGGGAGCTCAATAAGCTCACTATTAAAGATAAATTTCTCATTCCTGTGATTGATGAATTATTGGATGAATTTCATGGAGCAATTTATTTTACCAAGATGGATCTTCGTTCAGGATATCATCAAATTAGAATGAAGACTGAAGATATTCCGAAAATAGCATTTCGAACTCATGAGGGTCATTATGAATTTTTGGTCATGCCTTTTGGCCTTACCAATGCACCTTCTACATTTCAAGGGTTGATGAATTCCATTTTCAAACCCTTCCTTAGAAAATTTGTGCTAGTATTTTTTGATGATATACTAATCTACGGCAGGTCTTGGAAGGATCATGTTGAACATGTTGACAGGGTGCTCAAACTATTGCAGGAGAAACAATTATATGCAAAAACATCCAAATGTTTCTTTGGAGTACAAGAGGTGGAATATCTGGGTCATATTGTATCTCACGAGGGTGTAAAGGTAGACCCTAACAAAATTAAAGCCATTAAGGAATGGAAAGTCCCCACAACCATAAAGCAGTTGCGAGGATTTCTCGGGTTAACAGGGTATTATCGCAAGTTTGTTAAGAATTGTGGGAGAATAGCAGCACCTCTAACAACATTATTGAAGAAAGATGCATTTTCATGGACTCCTGAAGCAACTAAGGCCTTTGAACATCTTAAAGAGACAATGTGCCTAGCACCGGTCTTAGCTACGCCAGACTTCACAAAAACCTTTATTGTGGAATGTGATGCCTCAGGAAATGGAATTGGTGCAGTTTTAATGCAGGAAGGAAGACCCATTGCTTTTGAAAGTCGTCCGATCTAAGGAAAGTATTTACAGAAACCTATTTATGAGAAGGAAATGTTAGCAATACTACATGCACTAAAGAAATGGCGAACTTACCTAATGGGAAGACACTTCAAGGTAAAAACTGATCATGATAGTCTTAGACACTTTTTGGAACAAAGACTATCTTCAGAAGAGCAGCAAAAATGGGTCACAAAGATGTTGGGTTATGACTTTGAAATAATCTACAAAAAAGGAAAGCTTAATGTTGTTGCGGATGCACTCTCAAGAAAGAATGAAGAGGTGGAAGCATTGCTTTGTGCCATTTCTATTATCCAACCAGATTGGATAAAGGAAGCAAGAGATGAATGGAAGAAGGAAAAAGATGTATGGACACTCATTCAAAAGTTGCAGCAAGATCCTAGTACATCTGATACATTTAGTTGGAAAAATGATTCCTTATGGTACAAAGATCGCTTATATCTTTGTAAGAATTCCCAACTAGAACAAAAGATTCTTCTGGAATTGCACACTTCTCCTTTAGGAGGACACTCATGATTTTTAAAAACTTACCACAGGGTGACGAAAGAATTTTTTTGGGATGGCCTTAAATCTGATATTCAAAAGTTTGTGGCGGAATGTTTGGTTTGCCGGCAAAATAAAGTGGAAACAATTAAGACCCCGGGACTTCTACAACCTTTATCCATTCCAAGTCAACGTTGGGAGGAGATTTCAATGGATTTTATCACAGGTTTACCTAAGTCCGAAGGAAAGAGTGTCATCATGGTGGTAGTTGATAGACTTACCAAGTATGCACACTTTTGTGCATTGTCTCATCCATTTAAAGCAAGTACAGTTGCTACTACATTTGTGGACAGAATTCAAAAGCTACATGGAAGCCCAAGGGTTATTGTGAGCGACAGAGATCCCATTTTTACAAGAAATTTTTGGACGGAGTTATTTTCTTGTTTGGGTACTCAATTAGCTCATAGCTCATCTTATCATCCTCAATCTGATGGTCAAACAGAGATAGTAAATAAATGTTTGTAAGGATATCTTCGTTGTTTTGTATCTGATAAACAAACACAATGGGTCAAGTGGTTACCTCTCGCTGAATGGTGGTATAACACTTCCTTCCATACTGCAGCAAAAATGACCCCATTTATGGCACTTTATGGATATCATCCACCATCCATCACATCTTCTTTAAGGGAAAATTCTAGGGTTCAAGTAGTGGAGGATCACATTGAGCATCAACAAGAAGTTCTCCAACTCTTAAAGGATAACCTAAATTTGGCACAAAATCGAATGAAAAAATAGACAGATCAACATCGCAGTGAGAGAATTTTTGATGTGGGAGACTAGGTATTTTTACGGCTACAACCATACAAACAAATGTCCCTCAAGCAAGCTAAGAAGGATAATAAATTATCACCAAAGTACTATGGTCCTTACAAGGTTTTGAAAAATATTGGTACTATGGCATACAAATTGGAGCTTCCTGCTTCTTCGCGAGTGCATCCAGTTTTCCATGTTTCATGCTTAAAAAAGGTTATAGGGGACAAACTTCCAGTTCAAACAATATTGCCAGAACTTGATGAGGAAGGAAAAACCATATTGGAACCTAAAGCAGTCACGGAAACAAGAACTCGACAATTACGAAATCGATCAATTTTAGAGTATCTCATCAAATGGAAGAACTTACCCACTGAAGATTCTACATGGGAGGATGACAATTTTATACAAAAGCACCTGGAGCTACTCAAGCTTTGAGGACAACACTTTTTTGAAGGAGAGGATCATGTTAGGTCCCTATATTACTAGTATAGTCCCTTATTGTTGTTAGTGTAACCCCGTTATTGTTATTGTTGTACTCGTGTAACCCCCATATTGTTATTATTGTGCCCTTAAATTATTATTGTTAGGTCGGCTAGGATTACATTGTGGCCCCATGGAATCCTATATATAGAAATTAGGTTTTGTCATTTGTATCATCCAAGAATTGTTCATTTATGTAATGTATTGGAGGTTGCCCCCTTGAAGTGGCTTATTTATAAGGCGTTGATCTCTCTTTTCTTCTATTTTTGGAGCTGGTTTCACAACACTCGTGTTCATCGCTGCCACCAACACCAGCAGGAGAAAGTTCTGAATGATCTATAGAAAACACTGGTGTGGCAAACTCATGAAATGAATGAAGGAATAATGGATGAAACGATTCATATGAGCGGGTACCAATCATACCAAGACTTTCATTCTGCGCATTAGTGTTATTTAAAGGGAGGAATGAATCCACATTCCTTTCACGTTCCATGAGTTTTATAAGACAATCAACTTCATCTGGGACAGGACCTAAGTCATTGCCGGTAGGTGCATGAGATTCAGGACTAGACCTAGGCATATGTTTAACGGACTCGATATTGGTTTCATTAATAAGGAGAGTTGTTAAATCAACTTGGTTTTCGAATTTTGATTTGATAGGGTGTATGAAAGATGCAGAGGCGATACAACATGGTTCATTTCCCTGCAAGCATCTTTCATCACTTAAACTATCTGCGACCAAAACTCCATTAGGTAGAAAATCAGGAGGAGGATGAGAAATGTCACGAATAGTAATTTCCTCCTTGGAAGCTTGAAGTTGTTCCAGACTCAGAGAGATGGGCAAGGAGAAATTAGGTACAAAATCTGGACAATTAGTAACATGAAGATTATCATGACATCCATAAGGATCAGTATTTGTTTCAGATTGAAGATGTTGCAGAGAAATGAAAACCAACTGTTGAAATTGTTCAATTAAATATGCCCAATTGACATCTCTTTCAGGGATCTCAAAACAAGGATGAAAAAATGTAATAGCAAAGTCCTCTAGAGATTCTTGAGGTTTCGTTCTCATCTCATTTATTCTTATTAATACATCTTGAAAATTGTACTTGTGAAAATCTTGTTGAAGCTCACCGGTGAGTTGCTCGAACGAATGGATGGAAGCAGCTTGCAACGTGTGGCACCATTTCTTAACACGAACTTCAAGGGTAAGGGATAAAATCACACAAGAAAGCTCCTCATCATCAATTTTGTAATATTCACAAAACTCAAGAAAACAAGAAAGGAGCTCGATTATGGAAATTCCATTCTCACCATCGAACTTTAACTAAGACAAGTGATAGAGAGGCTCATTGGGGATTGAGCATTGAAAAATAAGTAAATCTGATAAACATATAGGGAGAACAATTTAGGGACGAGCCATTCACATATATGAGACTAAACTGGAGGCTCCAAGGGCTTAGCTTGTCATCTAGCCCTCCTTCTAGCACCAATTTTGTTGACGGGAAAAATTGTATTGCCAATAAAAAGTGGGTCTCCTCGGTGAGAGATACCAATTAGACCTCACACTATTTGGGATAGGAGCCTCATCCAGTATGTGGGCCCGACAGCCACCATAAGCATTTTTTCTCTTGTCTATCAAATGAGAACATGTCGGAGCGGGGACAAGAGTGAAATGACCAGACAGTGAAACAAAATTAGCCCAAGATTGGCAAACTACAGACGGGGATACAAGCAAGTCTAAGAAACAATAAGAAGGGGCACGCCATGAGAGGGATGAGTGAGCCAAAAACCAGTCAAACATACATGACCAAAAAAATGCCATAAGTTAATTGCAAAGTAGTTCACAATAGATCACTGACATTGAAAGGAACATGTAAACACCGATTTGAAAGAAAAACATACATGAAACCACTATGAATCAGTCAATAACATATTACATATATGAAAGCACACATACAAATATAGTGAGATATTAGATAGCTAATACTACCACCATGAGCAAGCATGTGAATCTGTGCTGGAAAAGGAGAAAATATTATTAATGTTGCTGCAACTTCAAATACATATCTTGCAACTCGTCAAAACCCACCAGTGGAATGTGGGCCATTCATATGAATGTATGATGCAAAACCCTAGCCTCACTATAGCTCCCTCTACTATATATCAAGAGTTGAGTTCATTTAGCTCTTGAGCACAAATCAGCTTTCTCGTCCTAGCATCAACTCGAGTGCCAAAAGTCCTTTCCAATGAGGCATGAGAGAAAATTTGTAGAGACGAGGTGATTGTTCACCTATCGTGACCCTTGACCTCCCCTCATGACTCTTCAACTTCCTCACATCTCTCTCAAGATTATTGATCGTTACATGCTCAAATCAGTCTCAACATAGCTACTGACATTATGGTGAGCAACATTTACATTAGAACGAAGGAGAAGAGGGGATGTCGACGGTTCTTGGAAACCCTAGGGAGTTGGTTGTCTATATTCCGCAATGATGTGGTTGCTAAGTCTTGCAACCAGCCTATCCTCCTACCACTATGCTCCATTTGCAGTTATCCATATTTCGGTGATGTGCCTTTGGGCTTATTAGAAGGTTCTTGGAGCTTGTCCTCCAACCATCTCGATTGCTAGTGGAGACCATGGCCATACAACTTCTTGCGTGCCACTCTGATTCCCTATTCATAGACCAAAATCTTGTTTTCGTCACCCTACCTGCAAGTACATAACATAGTTCAGACATAATTTTAAACAAAAATTGATACTAGGAAACACAACCAATTAATTAAAATCAAGACATTAACAAATAATATATTTGGACCCCTACACAGTCCTTTCCTGTGACACAGCATTGTCCATGCATGTGGTCTCCAAAAAAATTTCCCAAGATTCAAAATGTTCACAACTGACCCCATCGAAAACATCAATAGTGATGTCTTTATTTCAGCCAAGGTATTCCCATTATCGAAGCCATCCACCTTGAAGGTTGGCACAAAGATTTGGCTTACTGTAATTGACCCATATTTCTTGTTGGTTCAAAACCATAGTTACACATCCCATTAGAGAACTTTTGAGGTCTAAAATGGACCTCCTAAGAAAAATGTACAACCAAAATAAAATTTATAAGAACCAATAGGATTCAAGATGATGATGTCAACCATGGGGGATGATTCACCATTTTTGGGGTAAAAAAGTAAAAGATTAAAAACTAATAAAACTATTTTTTCAACTTGTATTTTCAACTTATTTCCCTAATATTTTACTCAAATTTTGATCAAGAGTACTCGTTGGATGCAAAATTTAATTCCTCGCCCAAGGAGTATCCATGTTGCATACTTTTGATGGAACCTGCTACATGAAAAAACATGATTGCAATCACGTTTTTCATGTATTTTTCAGTTTTCATGTAGCAGGGTCCATCGAAAGTATGCAACATGGGTACTCCTTGGATGAGGAATCAGATTTTGCATCCAACGAGTGTTCCTGCTTGAAATTTGAGTAAACCCATAGGAAGATGGTGAAAATATGAGTAGAAAAAATATTTTTTTTCTTTTTCCCCTCTAAAATTTGATGATGTAATTTAATCTTGTTTCATTATTTACACTATTATTTTATAATTTCCTTAGGAGGCCCATTTTAGACCTCAAAATTCCCCTAATGTCTGTAGGAAAACCCTAGCTTCTTGTATTTGGTCTTTGCGGGGTATGTATATCTTGTGAGAAATCATCATTTGTCCACCACTTGTCTATTCCTCCACATTTTCCTAATTTCTAGAGCATGGATAGGTTACTTCTTATTTTCCCTTTTTAAATATGGCTTCTACCTTGGCGCTTTCATAAAAAATGCACTTTCTTTGATTACCATCCAGATAGCGGTAAGGATAAGACCTCTTTGGAATGGGGCTTTAATGTGTAATATCGGTCGTATTTCAAAGTGCCTGCAAGTCACAGGCCCCAGGTTCGATGCACTATCCAACACCTCTCGGTCACAATTTTACACCCTTTCTTCACAATGTTGAAGCAAATCGCATTCGCCAACTGTGACTTGAAGGCATACTTTATAACTTTGGCATGATCAAAAATTGCATCTGGTTGGGACACTTGTTAAAAGAAAATGGTAGGGATCGAAGAACACAATCCATGCCTTTGTCCCATCGCATTTTGAGCCCATACTGGCAGTTGCGCTTTCAGTTATATGTTGGGGCTAAGGAGTGCAACCCGGCGAAGATTGTGACTTGTGGGAGTCACATGGTCGCAACTCAACATTTTCTGCTTTCATTTGAGGAGTGTGACTTGGCGACCTAGGCGAATGACGCGACTTATGGAGGTCTCGTATATTGTAGCTCGATATGGAGTGCGACTTAACGACCTAGGCGAAGCTTGCAACTTATGGAAGTCACATAATCGCAGCTTCGGGAAGGTCGCATCTATTGTTTGTGCATGAGGCTTCCCCCTCTGACTTTGGGACTCATGGGGGTCTGCGACTTGAAAGGAGGTCGCATGGTCGCATTGAGGGTTGGGTTGCATTCACAAGTTTCATTATTGGAGCTCACCAATCGCGACCTTGGTTTGAAAAATGTGAGCCCACCTAAACTCGTAACATGGTAGTGCAAATTTGCAAGGAACATCTTCCCTCATGTGGTGTTATATTCACATCTTCCCATGAGTAAGGCTTTCACAAGCTTGGTGTAGCCTTTGACGTGTGCCTCCAAGTTGATTAATTTGATCTGCCGCCTCTAAATTATCTCTTGATGTAAGTGACAATGATGGTGGAGTGCCGCCTAATGCAGATTTTGTATGAATTAGATAAAATCAACGCCCTTCTATCAAACTAGATTTGGAAACTCAGCATAATTGGCCCCCTCGTAGCACACCCAAACTCACTTGACAAGGAATGTAATCCTCATAGAAAATCACTAGAAACATTTAATATTTATGAAAGAAGGAAATGAGACCCTCCTCTGTTGCACTAAGCTCCCTGAAATATGGAACTTCAGTAGAAACGTTGCAAGAATATGACCATATACACACAATATCATTGCACCTTTGGTGCAACTTTGCATCACGCCCTCTCAATGATTATGTGTGAGGGTATATGCATACAAGGAGTAACAATCTCCCTCCTAGCTTTTCAATTTGAGCATTTTGACGCCATTATATTCCTCGTTGCATTTCTCAAATGATCTATATTTTCCTTCCACTTATACAAATGCTTCTCTGCCAGCGCACATGTGACGGCCTCATCATTGCATGATATGTATTGATCATAACCCAATCAATTATCGATTACACCGAAGAATCTTAGCCTTGCACATGATATCCTCCATGTGCCACCTGTGCCATTATGTGTACAATGCTTCCCCTTTGGTGTAATCATGTTATCTTATATCAATGGACAACACACTCCATGTTAGGATGCACACCTTGGAAAATTGTTGACACCCACATGTGCAGGGTGTTATCGCATTCGCGTTCTCTGGTGAATTATTAGTATCGTATTCTTCTCATTCGTCCAATGCATTTTCTTGTCCTCTGTGACTTTTCCTGCATCCTTCCTCTAATCAATGTGGCGTAACACCTATGTGCATCCATCCCAAATATCATTATGTTTTCATTTACCGTATCTTGGGTATGGGATATTGATACTACATACATATATACGCCAATACCACATTCCCATAGTTGGTTTAGACATAAATGTCCATAATGCTCTTTATCACATGTGTAGGGAACACATATTTTTATTATGCCTCAATAAGAGCTTTTAGTGTGTTACTTTGTTGGCCTATGCCATGGATTAATGCACGTTCCATTTTCCATGGAATAAAAGTGTTATTTTTCATGTTTGAGTAAAACTCCTCCCAAATGGTCGACCAAGTCTACCTTGTTCAAACTCCTTCAAAACCTTAACGCAATGAAAAGATCAATATCGTGATGTGTGGAGAATAGATCTTATGAGTCCGCCTTAATCAGAGCTCTTAGTGTGTTTCTATTATTGGCCCCGCATGGCACAAAGTGGCCAAATTTAATTAAAGGATATCATGCTTATATTAAAATTAGACTAAAATACATGACATAAACAAAGTAAGTGCATGTAAACTTTGAGGGATATGCATGTGTTGAATGTCTTTTGATACTGCAATACCTCAGGCATTTTGGCGAAATTTTGAAGGATTCTCATTTCAAACCCTAATAAGGTCTTTTCTCCAATAATGTGCCAGTCAATCACATAAATAAATTTAATGATTGACATGATGTGATACACGATGCAATGATTAGTTCCACCTAAAGAACGCTCAATATAAAGCATGCTAAAGGCTGGGAATACCTATAGTGGAGACTTTTCATCATGGAAATCATAGGGCTTAACATGTGTGTACAGTAAAGTCGTGCCTTCGTAGCCCTAAAGTAGCTTGGGATAGGCCATTTCTTGATAACACAGTGTATCTTTACCTTATGGAAATGCTCGTTGAAAGACAACGCATGCAGGTATACGAGGTTTGTAGTGCCTTATCAGAGTGGTCGCTCTCAAACCCTCACTCATAAATGTGAAATGGATTTACACGAATGAGGCACAAATAGGGTTTGAGAACACTTAGGCCATGGGGAAAATTTACTAGCCCACAATGTGATCGAAACCTTAATGGGTTGAGTGAGCAGAGGGGGACCCGAAATTTTGAATATGCCCAAAGTTTTGGGTGGTGTTGTAGCAGGTACAACACAACCTTATTCTGATTTGGTAATACCCTTAAGTCCAATTTTGAGAAGCATTTAGCGCCATGTAGTTCATCCAACATTTCATCGATAAAAGGGATTGGAAACTTGCTTTTTATTGTTATTTTGTTTAGTACTCGATAATCGACACATAACCTGAATGATCCATGCTTCTTTTGAACTAGCACAACTGGAGCGGCATACAGACTTTTACTTTTTGAGATGATGCCACACTTTAAAAGATCTTGGACTAATCTATCAATTTCTGTTTTTTGATGATGTGGATATCGATATGGTTTGACGTTGATGGGATTTGATCCTACTTTGACTTCTATTGTATGCTTGATTGCTAAAATTGGACAACTAGGTCCAAACTCCATGTTGTAATGCTCAGATGAAGACACCAATATTTTTATTGGGTTCCTCCTTTAGAGAGGTGCAGAATTGATCTAAAGATCATCTTGATCCGATGAGAAGAACATTTATTTTGAATTTATTTTTAATACTTTCAAAATATGTGCAGGTCGGCCTTAAGGTTTTACACCCCCAGCAAATGTGTCACACGCCCTCAGTGATTGATATAAATAGAGTCAACGTTGGAGGACATTTCACTCATCTCATCCTCACACATCATCTCTCCTCTTCTGATAGGTTCGAGCTCCTTGGAGGCAGTTTTCAGTTCACACGTGGGAAAGAAGGACGAAGAGAATTCTGCTGCAGCTAGGGTTTCCACGCAAGTTTGACGAGTGTTGACTTTGGTCAACGCATGGTCCAAAGGAGCTGATTTTTGGTGCAAACTTCGATTTATGCAGGCCGTACATTTTGGCACAAGAACCGAGGTCAAAGGTTGATCGAAGACTGAGTTGCATTGACTTTTACTTCTTGTTGTTTTGCGTTGAATTTTCTGGGGTTGACTTTAAGTTGACAGTGTGGATTTTTTGAGGGTTTATGTGACACATGCTGGGTTGGCTGACCAAGCTGGAGACTTTGCAGGTTGAAGCATCCTGTTGACCGCCGTAACGCACTAACACATTTATCTGTTTCTAGTTTGTCTTCTGTTGATCTACTGGTATATTCTATCAGCATTTTACTTGATTGTTTATGTAATTGCTATAGTGAAAGTAAAGTTGCATCAAGCATATAACATCTACATAAATTTACATGGTATTAGTGCTGAGGTGAAAACAAGCCCTATTTTTAGCAATCACTGAAGAAGAAAATGGGTTCTACAAACTATGGCTTCAAGGAGGATGACAAATTGACTGGGAAGGATGAATTCCATGCTTGGAAGATGATATTGGATCTTAAATTGGGGAGACAATAGTTGATCGAGAGATGGTACTCACTGCACTTAGAGGGCTCCCATCCGAATGGAATGTGTTCAACACTACCATTCTAAATAATAATGTGATACCTGACTTTGACGAAGTACTATCGAGATGCATTCAAGAAGAGATAAGAATGAAGGAGTATGGAAATGAAGGAAATGCTGCCTACGCTGCTCATTCTAGAAATAAGAACTTTGGTGGTCCAAAGAACAAAGGAAAAGTAGGGGCCCAAGGAAAGAAGGGAAAGTGTTTCACTTGTCATAGGCCAGGTCACTATGCTAGAGAATGTCCTTTCAAGAAGGATTCTCCCGATGGTGATGACAACAACAACAACTGGAGGAGTGGCAATCAAAGGAACAACAAGTTCAAGGGAAAGAGGAAGGCTCCCTCTGGTGGAAATGATGAACCTTTCAAAAGGTCAAGGAACTCCAGGTATGAGGAATCAAATGTTGTTGATAAAAGAAATGAATACATTCTTGTATCTGCCCTCCTTGTTGCATCTCCACCCGACACTATGGATGTCTGGTTGATAGATATTGGTGCCTCAAGGCACATCACTGGGTTCAAGGAAGCACTCTATGATATGGTTGAGAAGGATACTAATCTGGAAATTAGCCTTGGAGATAATGCCACATATCCCGTGAAAGGGACAGGGACTGTGACCCTCCACTTGTCTCACGGTCAAGTCCTCTACTTGTCGGATGTACTCTATGTACCTAATTTGAAGAAGAACCTTGTGTCTATATCGGCCATGGAAGAAAAAGGTATCAATGTGGAATTCACTGATGGTAAGGTGTGCATGTGGAAGAAGAGCTTCAAGGATGCTATCACGATTGGGTTTAGAGTTGATATACTCTACCAGGTTGGAGGAAGTTCACTGGGAGCGATGGCATGTGATACTATCCGACAGATTGAACTATGGCACCGGAGGTTTGGACACCTTCACTACAAGGGCCTTCCTGAAGCAAGGAAGGTGGTGACAAGGATGCCCAAGTTTTAAAATAATCATGAAGGTGTATGTAAGGGTTGTGCCGAAGGAAAGCATATAAGGGGACCTTTCCCCTCAAGTGTCACAAAGACAACTGATGTCTAGCAATTGATCCATTCTGATCTATCTGGTATATTGCCCGTGAAATCCTTGGGAGGATGTTCTTATTATATGACGTTCACAGATGAATTCTCTCATGAAACCTGGATATACTTCTTAAAGAAGAAGGATGAGGCTTTCATGTGGTTCCGTACCTTCAAAGCCTTGGTGGAAAATATGACAGGGAAGAAGATCAAGATTTTTAGAACTAATGATGGCACTGAATATGAGACAAACGAGTTCAAGGAATTTTGTAGTGAAGCTGGCATCAAGAGGGAGACCACAACTGTCTATACTCCTGAGCAAAATGATGTTGCTGAACAAAAGAACAAGACCATTTTGGAAGTTTCCCATGCCATGCTATGTGACCAAGGTCTACCAAAGTTTCTATGGGGAGAAGCTACAAACACTGTTGTATACATACAAAATCGATGCTCGCATTCTTCTTTAGACTCCAAAACTCCCGAAGAGTTTTTATCTCGTAAGAAACCTGATGTCTCACATTTTAGAGTTTTTGGATGTCCTGTTTATTTTCATGTACCGAAAGAAAAGAGGAGCAAGTTGGATGCTTCTAGGAAGAAAGGAATGTTTGTGGGATACAGTGAAACTTCGAAGGAATATAGAATCTATGTGTCTGGTCAAAGGGAAGTGGACATATGCCACGATGTCACCTTTGACGAAGATGCTTCCCTTAGGAAAGTATTCAATCTTCCTAGATCTAAGGAATATCGTGAAGCAAGGCCTGGAAATCAAGAGGAATCGAAGGATGAGATGATGCCTGATGTTGAAGGACCGATGGACCCGATCGATCCACCTCCTTCACTGGGAAAGAGACCATCATGGCTCAAGGACACTCTCGAGGATGTTGAGGGACATACGGCCCCAAGGGGGACATTCCGTGAAAGCAAGAAGCAGAGTAGATACCAAGGGTATCTAGCAGCCATGAGTACTATTATACAATCCGAGCCTGGATCTTTTGAGGAAGCCGTAAAGCATCAAGTCTGGAAGGATGCTATGCACGAAGAGTATGAGTCCATAATGAAGAATGATGTTTGGGATGTGGTTCCAAGACCGAAGGACAAAGCAATTGTCACCTCGAAATGGCTCTACAAGATCAAGCATGGATCGATGGTAGTGGAAGTGCTGAAAAATTCAAGGCAAGATTCTTTGCTCGTGGCTTCTCTCAAAAGGAAGGCATAGATTATGATGAAATATTTGCACCTGTGGCCTGATACACCACCATTTGATCTATTATAGCCCTTGCTGCTATGCAAGGATGGATTCTTCATCAGATGGATGTGAAGACCACATTTCTGCATGGTGCGATAAAGGAAGAGGTATATGTGGAGCAACGTCTGGGGTTTGAAGTCCAGGATCGGGACACCCATGTCTACAAGTTGAAGAAGGCCCTCTATGGGATGAATCAATCACCCAGAGCTTGGTACGAGAGGATAGATAGCTACTTGATGAAGCTAGGCTTCACTCAAAGTAATGTCGATCTGAACCTTTACTTCAAGGTTTTCAAGGGAAAACCTCTCATCCTGGTGTTGTATGTGGATGACCTCTTCCTGACAGGTGCTGAATCTCTCATTCATCAGTGCAAGAGGGAGCTCACTGCTGAGTTCGAGATGAAGGACCTAGGATTGATGCACTATTTCCTAGGCCTGGAGGTCTGGCAGAGACCTGGCGAGATTTTCCTTTCTCAAGGAAAATACATTGTGAAGCTTCTGGAAAGATTTGGTATGATGGACTGCAAGTCCGTGTCGACACCAATGGAGCTCAACTTCAAGAAGTTGAGTGGCAGTGTTGCTGGGCCCGTATTGACTAATCCTACTGAGTATCATCAACTCGTAGGGGCCCTGATGTTCTTAGTGAACACCTGTCCAGATATATGTTTTGCGGTGAACACTTTGAGTCAACAGATGGTTGAGCCTCATCACTTTCACTAGGTTGGTGCCAAGAATCTTCTGAGATATCTTCGGGGCACGATAAACCATGGGCTGAGATACATTGCCGGGAGCGTGACACTCCTTGGATATACTGATGCCGATTGGGCTGGCAGTGTGGTGGATCGTAAGAGCACATCAGGATGTTGCTTCAATCTTGGTTCTACTTTGATATCATGGATGAGTAGGAAGCTGAAGTCAGTGGCTTTGAGCACCACAGAGGCTGAATACATTGCAACAAGTATGGCCTGTTGTGAAGCAGTTTGGTTGCGAAATATATTTAGTGAGTTGTTCGGACATGTGCTAGATACCACCGTGATACTCTGTGATGACCAGAGTGGGATTCGCTTGTCCGAGAATCTAGTGTTCCACGATCGATCAAGCATATTGATATCAGGTACCACTTTATGTGGGATATTGTTAAATTCTGCTCATTTTCTATGCCATTTCAGATTAGGGCACAACTCTAAAGAAGATAGAACATACTAATAGATCGATAGAAGACAAGCTAAGATAGAGATAAGAAATGGTGGCGTTACGACGATCAGCAGGATGCTTCTACCAGCAAAGTCTCCAATAGGTCATTCAGCGAAGCGTGTCACACATAACCCCAGAACAACCCAAACAAAGAATACGCAACTCCAATGCCATCGAGAGAGAGAGAATTCCTCCACACCAATGTGTGTCAAATGAACTCCAAGTCTCTCCAATATATAGGAATCTTTGGGGGTGTGTGACACGTCCTTTAAGACATTTAAGTCAATATTTTATTCCAGGCCGACCCAGCACATAAGTGGAGTAAATTCAAAGTACATGTTCTGCTCATCCGATCGAGATGATCTTTAGATCAATCTTACACCTCTCCGAAAGAGGAATCCAATAAAAATATTGCGATCATCATCTGAGCAGCACAACCCGGAGTTTGGACCTAGTTGTCCAATTTTAACACTCCCTCTCAACTAGGGAGAACTCAGTCACTATCTCGTCTCGTCATCGTGCGTCATCCCGCCGTAACTTGCTTCTTGGCCTCTTTATTTGACGAAGTGGGTCAGTCACAAAGACATCATCCCGGTGACATATTCAGCCAGGAGGTTAGAAACTCTGAGACTCACAAAGAGTCTCCAACCAACCTTTAGAAGTTGGTTCATGATGACCAGTCGAGCCGAGGAGGTCCCAGGACCTCACTAGGACTCAAAGAGAGTCATATACTAACCAAAAGTTAGTTTCAACCGACCCAAATTAGGTTGGAGGTCCTAGACCTCACTAAACTTGATCCCAGATCAAGTGGTTGGACCGTGCCATCCTAGATAGAGAGTACGACAAAATCTGATGCGTCCATCAGTCTTTGCTACTAGTCTCTAGCTTTTCCCACCTCATTGGCCAAATGAGAGGGACTTCCCATGAGCCCTAAACTCAATGGGTAGGATGCATACGGGGCAAAAATAAATGAGAGGCGAACCAAATCAATAATCACAACGGTGGGGCAGAAGCACCATAAGTGCTTATAGCTCCGAGAAGCTATCCTCAAAGCCCCCCAGAGCTCCCAGAGCTCATCGTCCAACAGGACCCACACCATAGGGTCGATTCACGATACCAAGATTCTCACGGAAGGTTAGGAACATGACCTTCCCCAAGGGCATTGTGAGAATATCCGCGACCTGCTCATCAGTTCCTACATGATCGAGCCTTACGGCGCCTCGCTATACCATATTCCATATAAAGTGGTACTAGCTATCAACATGCTTGGATCAATCATGGAACCCGGGATTCTATGACAAATGAATCCCCTCTGGTTATCACAAAGGATAACGGTGGCATCTAGCACATGCTCGAACAGCTCACAAAGAGCTTTCGCAACCAAGTAACTTCATAGCAGGCCATACATGTTACAATGTATTCAGCCTCAGCGGTGCTCAAGGCTGCCGACTTTAGATTCCTGCCCGAAGCAGATCTACATGTGCAGTAGCATCCAGATGTGCTCTTGCGATCCACCACACTGCCAACCCAATCGGTATCAGTATATCCATGGAGTGTCATACTCCCGTGATTATCTGACATGGTCTATCGTGCCTCGAGAGATATCCAAGAGTTTGCGCCTGCTTAATGAATGTTATGATCAACCATGTGTTGACTCAAAGTGACCAACGTAGCACATGTTCGAACAAGTGTTCATTGAGAACATCGGGGTCCTATGAGTGAACGTGTTTCAGTGGGAGCCCTCACGACAGCACAGCCTTTCAACTTCTTGAAGTTGGGTTCATGAACTCACAGTCCATCATGCCGAGAAAATTCATAATGTATTTTCCTTGACCAAGGGAAAATCTGCGGGTCTGCTTTAGGGCTGAGCCTGAACATCGGTCCTGGGTCCTTCATCTCCAGAGCACTAGACGGCCAGAGCTCTTCCCCCACCTTTGATGGTCAGAAGGTCGACTGTCGGGGAAGAGGTCATCCACATACAGCACCAGAATGAGAGGATTTCCCTTGACAACCTTGAAGTAAAGGTTCGGATCAGCATTACTTCGAGTGAGGCCCAGCTTCATCAAGTAGCTATCTATCCTCTTGTACCAATCTCAGGGTGCTTGATTCAGCTCATAGAGGGCTTTTTTTTTTTTCAACCTGCAGACATGGGTGTCCCGATCCTGGACTTCCAACCCCAAAGGTTGCTCCACATATATCTCTTCCTTTATCACATCATGCAGAAAAATGCGGTCTTCACATCATCTGATGAAGACTCCATACTTGCGTATCAGCAAGGGCTATAATAGATCAAATGATGGTATCTCGAGCCACAGGTGCAAATATGTCATCATAGTCTATATCTTCCTCACAGGCAACGAATGTTGCCTTGAACTTTTCAGCACTTCCAACAGATCCATGCTTGATCTTGTAGAGCCATTTCGACGTGACAACTGCTTTGTCCTATGGTCTTGGGACCACATCATTCTTCATAATGGTCTCATACTCTTCGTGCATAGCATCCTTCCAGAATTGATGCTTTACAACTTCCTCAAGGGATCCAAGGTCATATTGTACAATAGTACTCATGGCAGCTAGATACCCTTGGTATTTATATGGCTTCTTGGATTTCTTCCAGAATTTCCCCCTCTGAAGCCATATGTCTTTGAGCCATGAGGATCTTCTTTCATTCAGTAATGATATTCGCTCAGGAGCATATACAGATGTATCTCCCTCTTAATGTCATCTTCTCTCGAAAGAGAAGACATCTATTTTAAATGAGGGCATCCCAGACACCAACTTCAAAAAGGGGTCTTATTCTTCCACAGATCAAGACTGCAACAATGTGGCTGAAAGTTGCAAAAATTTCCCAGTTCACACTTCAAGATGATACTGTCACAAGCTTACAGTTATTATGTAGACAAGGGCGTCTGTCTATGTCACTGTCATAATGACAGTGACATAGACTCACAGATTTAGCTCCTCAAAAATGGTCGTTACAAAGATACCTTTTGAACTTGCATCACAGTTTTCTTCATCATTAACAGTAGTGAAGATTTCAAGCTTACAACAATTACCTGATGTTTTGTGGAGATCTATTGTAGCTTCCTCAACCACCCCTCTAAGACTTTCTTTACTGAGCTAAGGATCCAATCTGCCTTTTATTCTGCACTGGAGGTGTTCATCTACAACATCATTCATTGCATTTTGATTCCAGATCTACCCATTAGCAGTGAATGGTTGACTGATCAAAGGCTCCAAGGCTTCAGATCTCAGTTCTGCAATTTGACATCTGGTCAAGACACTTTCTAGGGTCACTGCCACTAGGTTGAGTTCAGTTACAACCACTGTCACTAGAAAACAGCATCATAATATTGTTCAATGAGGCACTGCACTACCCCTTAAGTCATCATAGAGATACTAACACAACTGTCATGGGGAAACTATCAAGGCAGTGTTGTAATTCAGCCTGAATATAGTGTACTTCCTTGACATGAAACTCTGCATATTCACTTTTCTTTCAAGAAAATTTTATACGGCTTTTGCCCATGTATCCTTCAGATTCTTATGCATATAAAATGCTGTCAGATTAATGTCACCATCGGGCAAGTAAGTTTTCAGCGGTACAAACCTAGCAATTATGAATAAGATCTTGCACATACAGCTTTCGTCCTCTCTTCTGAAGAATAAGCTCAACCACATGCACAAGACACTATTATGATAACAAGGTATGAGTTAACTCATCCTATGATGGCAGAAAAGGCGGCTTAAGCACCTCTCAGTGATTGCTTTAAACTGCCATCTTCTAACTGCAGACAAGTGCCCCATGCTCGGGATACATTTTAAGAATTTGATGTGCTTGGTTACGATATCTCGAGAATGACCTCGGCCTGACATAGTTGTTTTATAGCGCCTGCATCTGATAACTGAGAACTGCCTGGTGGTCTTGTTTCAATGTGACTGTTCCTGATGTGCCAGCTTTAGGTGCCCGTGAAATACCACCCCTCAATGGGTTTTTTTTTTTTTTTTTTCATTTCAAGATAGATTTCCCTGCTGCACCTGCTCTTAATGACTGAGAAATGTCGGCTTCCCTTGATGAATGTTTCATAGAAGTTGCTTCAACTTCATGGATTGCACTTGCTGCCTGTAAATCTTTTGCCAGGCTAGGTGTATTATACGTCGCCAAATTACCTGCTCCATTAATTTGTTTATTCAAAACACCAAATCAGCTCTAGTGACTGAAAAGGTAATTTATAGAGCTATCTTCTTTGCTTGAGAAATTTCTAAGTTTCTTCATCAATCTATCTGCTTCATGACTTTCCATAATTTATTCCGGCAGTTACACAACGATGGGAAAATGCCCCTAAAAATTATAGGTCCCTGTTTTCAAAAACAAAAACAAGATCGGGTTTTCCACGATCTACAATATACCACTGAGCTTGATGCTGGCACTGCGGTTGGTTGCTTCTGGTATCGCTGCTGATCTCATTTCTCTGTTGAATTGTCCCTCTGCAACTGCCTTGTGACAGCGTCCCTTTGCATTTCTAAGTCCATCTATACCATTCTCATTTGATGATCCAAAATCGATCATTACATTTTTCCAAGAAGATTCGGAAATGGTGTCAAAGAATCGAATTTGTTTGGCAGAGACCTATAAATTTCCACTTACTAGCAGTTCGAACCTGCTTGTCGGCTGTGAAATTCAACCTGTTGTTGCCACGTCACATTTTCCCTTTCATGTCAATTTGATTCTGACTCCGCCGAAATTGTAGTTCCGCAAATAATGCGGCGCGGTCAGTATCAGCGGCTTCTACGCTCGACTTTCACAAGTGCAATTCGACTTCCGCTATCCTGCGCTTTTCGGTCTGGGGAATCCCAACCAGTGGAGAAACCAAGCGTCTAAATGTGGGGGCGAAATCATCACCCAGGCCACAATCATCAACTATTGCATAATATACAAACTCAGAATCCATGAGAAAACTGTATCTTCTATTTTTTTTTTTAGTAGTGTGCGTGAATCTGCTGTTGAATGGAGGGACGCTATCGAGGCAGTCAACGGCTATTGCCTGGAGCTCCGCGTCCCCTAAACCATTATAATCGGCAAAAATTACTGGGCCTCTCGAAACACAAGCATAATACACCAGGTTTCGCGGAGAATGCATCATTTATTCTGGAGAATCGAACTCGAGACCTTCGAAACCGATCTAGGGTTATGTTTCTGGGGCAAAATCAAATGGCCCACTTGCAGAATCGAACGTGAGACCGATCGGAAACCATCTTGGCCAGGTCACGGATTTAAATTTCTCACGTTGCTTGGGCGTGCTTGGCAATCCATGCGCGGACCGAGGAAACGAGATGATGTTTTCCGTGTCATTTCGCCAAGGTAAAAAAAACGAGACAAATTCTAACAAGCGTAAAACAGAGTTTGCCTAATATTTTTACTTACGACTCGTGTCATTTCGCCAGGTCGGAGAAAACAAGTGCAGCCGAGCGTAAACCGGACTGCCTTCCGCCCCTTACTTACAGCTCCTCGGCCTCCTCTCCGGCTTTGTTTTGACAAAAAAAAATAAAAAAATAAAAAAAAATAAACTTCTTCACGCTGAAGGTTAGGGCATAAAGCAGTCCTAAATCAGCCCACGCTATCACCAGCTGTGGTGGTATAACGACACCTTTAATTGCTTTTGGGCGTTGTCTTCTCCCTACGGCTCTGATACCATGTTAAATTCTGCTCATGTTCTATGCCATTTCAGATTAGGGCACAACTCTGAAGAAGATAGAACATACTAATAGATCGATAGAATACAAGCTAAGATAGAGATAAGAAATGGTGGCGTTATGGCGATCAGCAGGATGCTTCTACCAACAAAGTCTCCAATAGGTCATTCAGCCAAGCGTGTCACACATAACCCCAGAACAACCCAAACAAATATCTGTGACTCCAATGCCATCAAGAGAGAATTCCTCCACACCAATGTGTGTCGAATGAGACTCCAAGTCTCTCAATATATAGGAATCTTTGGGGGGTGTGTGACAAGTCCTTTAAGACATTTAAGTCAATATTTTATTCCAGGCCGACCCAGCACATAAGTGGAGTAAATTCAAAGTACATGTTCTGCTCATCCGATCGAGATGATCTTTAGATCAATCTTACACCTCTCCGAAAGAGGAATCCAATAAAAATATTGCGATCATCATCTGAGCATCACAACTCGGAGTTTGGACCTAGTTGTCCAATTTTAACAGATATGGTACAACGAGACGCCATAAGGCTTGATCATATAGGAACTGATGGGCAGGTCGTCGATATTCTCACAAAGCTCCTGGGTAAGGTCAAATTCCTAACCTTTCGTGAGTCTTGGTATCGTGGAACGACCCTATGATGTGGGTCATGTTGGACGATGAGCTCTGGGAGCTCTGGGGGGCTTTGGGGATAGCTTCTCGGAGCTATAAGCAACCATAGGGCTAGGCTTGCCGAACCTTGTTGGTGTGCTTGGGCCCCACCGTTGTGATTATTGAGTTGGTTCACTCTCTATCTAGGATAGCACGACCCAACCACTTGATACGGGATCAAGTATGATGAGAGTTTGGACCTCCTACTGACTTCGGGTCAGATGAACCAACTTCGGGTTGGTATGAGACTCTTTGTGATTCCTATAGAGGTTTCAGACCTTTGGGCTGAATTTGTCAGCTGGGAATGATGTCTTTGTAATTGACCCACTTTTGTTTTGAAATAAAGAGGCCAACAAAGCAAGTTACGGCGGGATGACACACAATGTTTGATTGCACTGGTGGATGGAGTTCTCCCTAGTTGAGAGGGATTGTTAAAATTGGACAACAAGGTCCAAACTCCATGTTGTGATGCTCAGATGAAGACACCAATATTTTTATTGGGTTCCTCTTTCGAAGAGGTGCAAGATCGATCTAAGGATCATCTTGATCCGATGAGAAGAACATTTATTTTGAACTTATTTTTAATACTTTCAAAATATGTGCAGGTCGGCCTTAAGGTTTTACACCCCTAGCAAATGTGTCACACACCTTAGTGATTGATATAAATAGAGTCAACGTTGGAGGACATTTCACTCATCTCATCCTCACACATCATCTCTCCTCTTTTGATTGGTTCGAGCTCCTTAGAGGCAGTTTCAGTTCACACGTGGGAAAGAAGGACGAAGAGGAAGCTGCTACGGCTAGGGTTTTCATGCAAGTTTGACCAGCGTTGACTTTGGTCAACACATGGTCCAAAGGAGCTGATTTTTGGTGGAGACTTCGATTTTGGAAGGCCGTACATATTGGCACACGAACCGAGGTCAAAAGGTTGACCAAAGATCGAGCTGCGTTGACTTTCTTGCTGCTGTTATGCATTGACTTTTTATGGGGTTGACTTTGAGTTGACCGTATGGCTGTTTTGAGGGCTGTTGTGACACATGCTGGGTTGGATGACTAAGGAGACTTTGCTGGTTGAAGCATCCTGTTAACCGCCGTAACGCACCACACCATTTTTCTGTTTCTAGTTTGTCTTCTATAGATCCACTGGTATGTTCTTTCAACATTTTACTTGATTGTTTATGTGATTGTTGTAGTGAAAGTAAAGTTGCATCAAGCATAGAACATATACATAAATTTACATCGATTTAATTTTTAGGCAAAATATTCATCGAAAGGTCTTAGAATACTTTTTTGTGCTTTTGAATCAACTCCTAGACCTCCGATGATTCTTTGTTGACCATATTTGAAGTTAACATTTCTAATTGATGACAATATACTACATAAGTTGGTTTTCCCTTCTGAATCATTTTCATTATTTGGGATGATGATATGATTTGATTCTTAGGTGGTTGGAATCCATATAACTTGTACTTTTGCCCAACCCATTTAAATTTTATAAATTGCTTCTGATGATTGGCAGAGTAAGTCCCAAGGGTTTGTAACCATTGGATACCTAAGACCACATCCACTCCTCCTAGTTGTTGGAATCACGATTTCCGTTAGACCAAAACTCGCAGGCATTAGTCTCTGCTACAATTTCCAGAGTTAGGATCGACGAGAGGCGGTTAGTCCATGTCGCGAAACACACGGGGAGCGTTGAACCCAATGTCCAAAAATCTCCCCCCCAATGCGAGCCGGGTGAGTTTCGAACTCGTCGCTCTGATACCCGCCATTTCCTTTGAAGAATCGATCCCGCAGATCTCCCACTGAACAGGGTCTACCTCAGGCCCGAGCAAAAAACCCTCAGCAACAAAGGCGTCCCCTTGAAGCTGAAACAACTTTGATACCAAATGTAGGTTTTAACCCTGAACATAAATTATCTACACACAAATCTTATAACAGAAAATAAACAATAGCGAGAGCATAAAACATAAAACAGATAAACACAGAGATTTTCCCCTGGATCCCAAATCGGGACGACCAGCTTGATTTTTCATTATATTCCTTTTAGTGTTGCAACACATATATATACATGTCAAAGCATACATACACCCCAATCCATTAACCCTGGATTAGAACATAACCACGAGTTCCTTGGCCCAGGATCTACAAAATACTAGGGGCGAAAATCGCTGTACTGAAAACCATGTGCAAAACCATGCACAAAACCATGGGCGCGGACGCCCACTTTGGAAATTTTCCCACTTAGGTGAAATTTTTTTGGTAGATAATTTCCGGTGGGCGGTCCGCGCCCATGGTTTTGTGCATGGTTTTGATACACACCAGTTTTGGGGGAATCTGTGGTTTTAAATCCTATTGCCTGGCAGATGCATTGTCAACAGTTATGATCTAATCCAGGGTTAATGTATTAGGGTTTATGTATGCTTCGGCATGTATATATATGTGTTGTAACACTAAAAGGAATATAATGAAAATCAAGCTGGTCGTCCCGAATTGGGATCCAGGGGAAAATCTCTGTGTTTATATGTTTTATGTTTTATGCTCTCGCTGTTGTTTATTTTTTGTTATATGATTCGTGTGTGGATAATTTCTGTTTAGGGTTAAAACCTACACTAGTTGCATAGTGTAGAACGAATATTCTATATTATAGTCTTGAATCTGCAATTTGACTTTATGGTATTTCCCAACCTTTTCAATTTGCTTGCCGTTAGCTACTATGACCTTCATGTTAGGCGTGGGAAATTTCAAAATGTTGGGTTTCTTTGCCATGATTGAGTCCAAAAAATTGTGGATGCTACCGGTAACGATTAAGACCATTACATTGTTCTTCTTGATGTATCATTTTAATTTTAATATTTGGGGTTGTGATATACATGTCATGGCTGATAATGATAGTTGTGGAATACTTTCATCATCTGGTTTTGGAGAAAAGTGTGGAGATTCTTGAATTTCTTCTTCATTTGATTCTTCATTGTATGAACCATTAGTTGCTTCACATGTATATAGGTTCTTTGTTTCCTTCCCTTTAGCACATCTGTGTCTTGGATCCCATTTTTTGCCACAATGTCTGCACTTACCTTATTTCGTCCTTTGTGTTTCCAAATTAGTTTTGTCTCCTTCACGAAGATGTGGTGGAACATATTTTTCATTATCTTCTTTCACAGTTTGGGGAAAACTTCGCCTCAAATATACCCTTTCGACCTTCGCCCCCAACATCTTTTTGAACTTCTTCTCCACAACTTTTGCCTTTTGTCTTGCTACTTCTATAGACGTGATGTCATTATTAGAGGAATTTTGAAGTCTAAAATGGGCCTCCTAAGGAAAATGTACAATCAAAATTCACTTTATGAGAACAAATCACATTTTAGGGGATTACATCATCCCTAATGGTTGAGGTGGCATTTCTTGAGTTAAAGGTACTTACTTGTCACATTCTCAATGGTGGATAAAAACTCATGGTTAACCATGGTAGTGCTCTAAGTATTTTTAAAGTCAAAGTAAAATACTCATAATAAATGTCATTTCACACTTTTTGAATAAAAATATATTATTGTCATTTCATATTTCTTGAAAGAAACAATGCATATCCCTATACATTTATTATATTAGATTATATTAGATTATTTTTATATAGTATATTAATTACATGTTATTATACAATTTAAATAATATAAATTTTAATTAATAGCATATAATATAATTAAGAATTTATAAATTTATATTTATATTTTATTTTAAGTTATTTAAGTACAAAGGACAAATGCATTAGTTGTTCAATGATAATGACTTGTTCTTGAAAAGCTCATTCTTATTTATAGTCACATCAATACAATTTTTTTATTAATTTTATTTTGGTACAAATTTGGAATTGAATTTAACTATGGTTACATGGTTTGTGATGCAAAAAGTGAATTGAAAATTCGTTAATATTATTTTATTGGTTTAGCTATTATTTTATTATTTCCTTAGGAGGCCCATTTCAGACCTCAAAAATCCCCTAATGGAAGCTCAATTTCAACTTGGAGATGGGGTTTAATTCTTTTGATGTATGATTGGATGAGACAAGTTTCAGATATTCCAAGTACTAGTGTGGCTAAGGTTTCCCATTCTCAGGTGTATTCATCCACATCGCCTTTTTGTTGCAACCTAGTGAGTGTTGAGAATAGCTCTTCTTCCTTGACACCTTGGAATCTCTTAACGAAAGCTTTTTTGAATTTTTTCCAACTGATGGAAAGTGTTGACTTCTTCCACCACATATATCAGTTATACGTTTCGCCTTCCATTTGCATGGATGCATGTTTAACCTTTTCATGATCACTATCAATACCTTAAATCTCAAAATATTCTTCTGCTTTATTGAACCAAGCTACGTTGCCTTTTTCATTTCTGTCAAATTTGAAGAGCTCAAGTTTTTCTCTTCGTTGATATTTATTTAACGGTGGAGAGAAGAAGGGGAATAGATTTGAGATTGGCATATTTGTGTATGGATTCCAGAGTTTCTTGATATGAAAATTCGTGTTACTATTTTCTTGATTAAGTGTGGATGTCTTTAGAGACTCGGGTTTCTCATGTGCGTATGAAGATTTTGATGAATCTAGAGAATTGAAATGCTGAGTAGCTTCATTAGCCTTGGGTATTTTATCGGGTGTAATCTTCGGGCTTATACAAATAGAGGTCAACATTGTTGTAGCTTGATCCACCTTACTTGAAAGGTTTGCCTAATCCTTTTTAAATTCATTTTTATTTTCCTCCTTACTTGAAAGGTTTGCCTAATCCTTTTTAAATTCATTTTTATTTTCCTCAAGTTGACTCTCTATTCTCTTTGTTCTGTTTTGTAGTTCTTCGATTTTATTGTCTTTTCCGGACACCTTAGTCTCAAGGTCTAACAATATTTTATTGAAATCAGCCATCAACTTTGATGAATCCATTGATCTGGTATGTGGCGAAGTATACTTATCCAGCGTAACTCTTTTTTTTTAATATTTAATTAATTAATTAATTAATTTTTTAATTATTTAAATTATGTTAATTTAATTTATACGTAACTATGAGCAGAAAATGGGCCAACATTAACATGTATGAATCCTGGTGTACCAAGCATAAACGTTATGCTTGTAAAACATGTGTTCAAACACCTCTTATATTTTATACCTGAGTCATTTACAAACTGACGTCAACCCTTCCCTTTGACCCTTCGACTGGAGCCACACCTCTTGACAATGAGAGACGACACTATATTAACTGCATCTACGTGGAGGTTTTCGCAATAGTGTCACGATTTTTTACGGCAGACAACGAGAGACGTCACTCTGTGGATACGACAGTGTCACGATGTTTGGTGGTGGAGAGCGTAATGGGTTTAGATAGTGGCACATAACGGATGGGAGATCGAGAAACAGTGACAACATGAAGATAATGGGTGTCTAGAGTGGTCTAGCAGCGAACTGTGAAATTACCATTTGAGGAACTTGAACTGGCTCTGACACCATATGTTGTAGAGAACTAAGCATTAATCAGCAATGATCAACATATATATATATATATATATATATATATATATATATATATAACGATTAAGTGGATGGATTATAGAGTGAGAGGCTCGGGCTAAAACATATCCCTAAGTTCCTCTTGGTGAATGGGCATGATCTTTGATCATGCCCTTTTCTTATTTAAACTAATAGATAAAGAATAATTAATTTTTATATAACAGAAACCTCTTCAACATTTATTTGATATACTTGGACTAAAAAAAAAAATATACATCATCTTCTTGAGATATCTGAAGTCCCAAGAAGAAATTCAACTCACCAAGTAAGGTCATCTCAAATTCACTCTGCATATCACTTGCAAACTTCTTACTTAGCTCATCATCATCACTTTCAAAGATGATGTCATCCACATGCACCTTTATGAGAGTCAAGATATCTTTTTCAACTTTTATATATAAGCGGTTATGGGCATTTCCATTTTTGAGTCATTGTTTCTGTAAATACCTTTCCAGAGAGGCATACCATACTCTAGGAGCCTGCTTGTAGCTTTCTTCAACCTGCAAACATAATCTTTCTTGTCGGTAAGTATAAATCTTTCAGGATTCTCTATGTAGACTTCTTCTTCCAATTATTCATTTGGAAAAGTTGATTTGATTTCCATCTAATACACCTTAATCTCTCTCAAATATGTGTAGGCCAAGAACATCCTAATAGCTTCCATCCTGGCCACCTGTGCAATTGTCTCTTTAAGTCTATTCCTTTAACATCTTCATATCCTTTACAAACCAATCTTGCTTTGTTCCTGGTTACATGCTCATCTTAATTCAACTTGTTCCTCAAGGCCCATATTTTTCCAATGATAAATTTTGTCCCTCAGACATGGATCCAATTCCCATGTGCCATTCTTTTCAATCTGATCCAATTTTTCATTCATGTATTTTATCCAATTTTTCATCATGGTTGGCTTCCTCAAAGTTTCTAGGCTCAAACGTGGATAATAAGGTGAGATGACTTTGCTTTGACTTGCTTATTTTTTTTCCTATTCCTACATTTGCATCACCAATATTCTAATTTGATGCATGATTCTTTTGGTAGAAGGAGTTAGGAGCTTTAGATGGTGCCCGTTGGTTGTTTTCTTTATTGGTAGTTGACTCCTCTTGTTCATCTACTTCTTATTCCTTTACTTTTCCTACTTGCTATGGTTATTTTGTTTCTGTTGGGTGTGGAGCCTGATTATCTTGTTTATTTTGTATCACAACGTTGGACCCCTGTACCTTAATGGGGCAGCAACGCCCCCCGTAATTAAATGCTGCCTGGGGGGTCCAGGGGGGGGCTACTGTGCCTTTATGGAGCCCCCCCCTTGGCGGGGGGTTTCAGGGGTAGTGCCCTCGAAGCTAAAAACAGATGTAAAATTTCCTTGTAAAAGTATAGTAATTTCTAGTCAATCTGGGCCATTCATTATGCAGATGATATGACGGTAGAAGTTTTGTTTAGTTTAGGGTTTTTTGCCCTAGAAGGAAACCCCTCGCTTGTATGAGGGTATTGTATTGCGGTTTTGTAATGTATGTGTATTCTCAGAGCGAGAAATAGATAGGGAGACTGTGAGAGAGAACAGAGGATATTACAGCAGTTCTGCTGTAGGTTGCGTCTCTTAATTTTGCTAGATAATAGAAAGGAAGGACTGGCTGTTCGGGGTGGACGTAGCCCAAACTGGGTGAACCACGTATATTTGTGTCTCTCTAGTTTTATGTGCTTGTGTTTTCCGCATATTTTATGTGTTGCATTGCTCTGTAATATATAATTTTCTAACAGTTTCTTGTTTCTCTGAAGATAGACCTCTTTTCCTTTCCTTTTGTTCATGAACTTCATACAATGTTATGTTTATGCTTTCAAATATCTTGTTGTAACATTTATATGCCTTGCATTTGTGTGAGTACCCAACAAATACACATTCGTCTACTCAAGTGTCAAATTTCCCAATATTATAATCTTCTCTCTTAATGTAGCATTTTCCAAAACATTATGAAGTGATTGAAATTTGTTGGTATTCCCTTCCATATTTCATACAAGGTCTTTTCATTGTTGCTTCTAACCATCCCTTTATTTTGAATGTGCATAATTTTCTCCACTTCTTGGACCCAAAACACAACACTTAATTTGGAAGAATTCAACATGATCCTAGCCATTTCTTCAACTATTTTATTCTTCCTTTTGGTGACTCCGTTTTGTTGTGGTGTTCTTGCTACTAAGAATTGTCCCTTTATTCCTTGTTCCTCGCAAAAGTTCTAGGATTCCTTGGATGTGAACCCCCCTTGTTTATCACATCTCAAAATTTGATTTTTAGATTGGTTTCATTTTCAACCATCTCCTTGTAGATTCAAAAGCATTCAGAGGCTTCAAACTTATTCTTCTGAAAACTTACTATTGTAATCTTGGTATCATCATTAATCAATAGCATGAAGTATTGTTCACCATCCAATCATTTGGTTATCATCGATCCCCATAGGTCGGTGTGTACCAACTCTAATAGTTTTGAGTTGGAATGTTCCTTGGTATTGAACTCAAATCTTGTTTTTTTTTCCAAGATTATAATGCTTACATGAGGTGCTATTTGGTTTTGAAATATCTAGTATTTCAACTTCCTTTTTTACTAGTTCTGACTAGGTTGTCAAAGTTCATGTGTCTCTTCCTTTTATGCCGAGCCAACTTTCATCCTCTTTAGCCAAGAAAAATCCTCTTTAGGTGTTAGGTCCCTATAATACTAGTGTATCCCCTTATTGTAGCCCCTTATTGTTATGGTTCAGCCCATGTAGTCCCCATATTAAGTTATTATTGTGCCACATAGAATCCCACTGTTGTTATTTTTGTGCCCTTATATTATTATTGTTATGTCAGCCCTGATTATATTATGACCCCTTAGAATCTTATATATAGAAAGGAGGTTTTTTCCTTTGAATCATCCAAGAATTGTTCATTTATGTAATGTAAAGGAGGTTTTCCCTCGAAGAGGATAATTTTTAAGTCGTTGATCTATTTTTTCTTCTATTTTGTGAGTTTGTTGCATAACATATGGTATCAGAGCCTTCGGATTCTAGGGTTTCGCTATTGCAAATAAGTCATCTTGGAATTTTCGCTATAACTTTATTTATACGAAGGTTCAAAATCTAAAAATTTTACCACACGAAGCCGAAATCTTGAGGAACGTCCTCTAAAACTTTCATATCTTGGTCCACTATAGATTCAAAGATATGGTTCGACGAAGTTAGGTTTTTTGCAAGCTTCAAAATTTAGTCTCAAACAGGCGACCTAGGGAAAATTGTCATAAATTTTGTTTCCAGCATCGTATTTGAATTATGTAAATAGTGGTTGAAATTTGACGAACTATAGTTTTCTATGTAGAAATTTCAAGGCCGAAGGTCAAAACAGTGACACGTGGCACTTCGTAAAAGTTCGCTCTACTAAACAAGTCCATAATCAAGTCATTATGGGAGATTGGGAATAACTTTACCTTGAGGAATCCAAATTTGGTTTGACCTGTGGCATTGGAAAGAAGACTCGAAGGGCTACCTCATGAACAAATTTCATATCTTGGAGATCCAAAATCACAGAGATACAACAGTTTCAATATCAAGTGCCTATAAAACAAAAAAAAATTGTGTATTTTTTAATTTTGCGTAACTTTTGTTTGAAAAATCAGTTTGAAGTGATTTAAAGGGAATATTGAAGCATAGATATTTTTATCACTCCAAATATTCAAAACATCATTTTGACAAGGTTACATAGGTTCATGGGTCAAAATAGGGTTTTAGGACTCATTTTAAGTTTGATCAATGGAAGTATTAAATTTTTTATAGTTTGAGCTTACCCTAAGGTCTAAACCCACCCATATTCAAACTCCTTCATGCCACATCATTCATCATTATTTGATTCATTTAATTTTCCAAAAATTTTTGTATTGAAAGTGATAAAATAGCCAAGAAACCGTAGTTTTGTAGCGCAATGCACTGTAAAAAGTCACTTTTTTCTACTAAACTGTTGAAAGTTTCGTGGTGAAATATGAAGCAAAACTTTGTTTTCTGACTTTGAGCAGTCAACGTCAAAGGCGGTTTATGGGCAAACAGAAAGGTATTTTAAGAAACTGAGAGAGGCTATTTTCATAAACATATCAAATAACAATAACCTCTCTCAATTTTCTCATAGGTGTTATCAGTTGGGAGATACAAGGATTTATTTGAAGCCCTATTTTCAGAAAACATAGTTTTCCTGTTTACACATGTTTTTCAAATGCAGTTTATGGACAGCTGGAGATGTGTTTCAAAAACCCAAGAGAGGTTTTTCTTAAAGACATCCTGGCCTACAAAAAATACTTTCGTTTTTTCAAACTACATCATATATTAGGAGATATAGGCTCTGTTCCAAGACCTATTTTTCAGGAAAAAACAGGAAAAATATGCAAGGATGTCTTAAATATGAAAGGTAAGATTGATGCCTCAAGGAGCCTAAAGTGAGTTGGTTTATGGTTAATTGAGGATAAATACATGTTAGTTACAGGTTTTTTGGCACTTTCAGTTTTAATTCTCCAAAATTATGCAAAAAACTACATTTTCAGCACTTTTCAGCAGTTTCGTAGCGCCTCCAGGCTTGAAGGGCGGCAAAGCGCTACGAAACTACTGTAGCTACGTTTTTGATATTTTGACCAGTTTTGGAGGTTACTAGGAGATGAAATTGATATGAAGGACGTGTTTGATGATAAGGAACCTTATGCAAAAGGAAATATTTTAAACTTTTGAGGATAAAGGCTTGTTTTAAAGCGCTACAAAAGTGTGCTACGAAATTGGCTTACTTTCGTAGCACACTGTGTTTCAGTATTTTTAGTAGGTTTTGGAACATTTTTTGGACAAATGGAGGTTATGAAAGAGTTAAAGACCATGTCAAGCAATTATTAAACACTCAAGGACCACGAATTCAAGACCAGAGAAGCCAAAATATTCAAAGAAGAAGAAGACCCTTTACCTAAAAAACAGGGTTTTGTTTCCTAGTTTTGAGGAGGTCAGTTAAGTGGTCACAAAGTGGTGAATCCCATCATCTAAATTCGACCATGTGACAGCATACTTGTAAAAGATGTAATTTCTTTAGTAGATAAGGCTGTTAAAGATAATAATGGAGAGTTTGAGTCCTAGTTGAAATAGGACTGTCAAGTAGGATAGGTGTCTGTTTGTCATTAATTTGATGTTTTATGGTTATGCAAGATGTCATTAGGAGAAAATTTGATGTATCTAGCCTAGAGGCAAATCATTTCATGATGTAACAACTCTATTAAAGGCCATTGGGTCAAATTAGTAAAGGGTTGGATACTTTTTGGCAAAACTGCAGCTTTATGTAATTGACTGTGATCAGTAATATAGAGAGGTTTTCTTCTTGACAGAACTTAGATTCTCATGGGGTTATAATGTTTTATTGATATACATATTATTTTTAACTACTTGCATTAGATCTCATTGCTATTACTCAGAATTCATAACCCTATGCTCTGACTTCCCTTAGTAATGAGATGACTATGTTTTTCTGTGTTTTATGAGTGAATTGTCTTTGAACCACTAGCAGTAGATTTCATTGCTATTAATCAGAATTCAAAAATATATGCTCTGACTTCCTTTAGTAATGAAATGACTGTGTTGACCTATGTTCTTGAGTGAATTGTCTTTTTTAAAGACCCCTATTTGCCTCAGCTTCCATGTCAAGAAACCTTGCCACTGAAACTACTAATTTGTTGACTCCATAAGCCCAATGGTAATATTAGCCTTCATCTTTTCAACCTACAAACATACAAAACCAAGACACAATTCATAGAGTTAGCCATTTATCTTTATCATTAATCAATATCATTAACCCTTTGAGAGATCCCTCTCATGCTGAAGAGGCTAAGCTTCAGTTGGAAGTGGTTTGAAACAGTTACACTGAAGTTGTCTGATCAACAGCCAATCAAGTACGATTTTGGTGATAACAGATATCAATATTTTTTTCTAATATGCCTCCAAAACAAAATAATTCTATGCCCATTAAGTCCTTAGAAAGCTCTACTATGACACATGAAGAGGAAGAAATGCAACATGATATATCTAAATTACGAGACCAAGTGCAACAAATTTCGTTTTCACAAAGAGTAACCAAAAATGACATGGAAGCTAAGATAGATGGTTTGAAGAATGGTAGGAAGATAATATGGATGATACAGAATAAAAAATGAAAATGACTTAAAAGCAGACATGGAAGTTTTGAAGGAAGGTTTGACAAATTTGCTCCAAGAAATGCTTCCTAATGAAGAAAAGGTATTAGATGGAACTCATGATGAGAATAAAATATATGTTAATCATGATTTCATAGACTCTAAGATTGGATTGAATACCCACCATATTCCAAAGATCAATATGAGGAAGTTTGATGGCAAGGATCTGGTAACATGGATACTAGAAATGAAGCAATATTTTGATCTCCATAATGTGTAAAACACAAAAAAGGTACGTGACTCCTTCTTTATCCAATTGATAAATCTCAAACAAAAGGGTTCAATGGCGAAGAACATTAAGGACTTTCAAAAATTGAATATTAGGGTAATTGATGTTCTAGAGGAGCATAGGATTGATGAATTTATAGGGACTGTTGAGTCAAATTATACACTTATAATTTTCCAAGCATAAATTGTCAACCCAAGGTAGGTAAGCTTGTGAGATACTATGCAAAATATATGCAGACTGATTACTGGAAGTGTTCATAAATTAATCATTCACACATGCACACAAACTAATGCTTCTTCCTTGTATCAATACTTTGGCAGCAAGGATATGGAGTGGAACAAAACATCCCTCTATAGCTCTCGGTGTTGCTGATATTGACCATGGAAAAAATTTGAATATCAAATTACAACAATTCAGAAATCGACTTAGACAATAATGAATCCAAGCTTTGATCAAATTGGATAACACATTAACATCAAAAATTCAATCATCTAATCAATTAACATTATGCTGCTGGAACTTAAGAAAGAATGCATTAGCTGTGTGAAAGAATTATTTCTGCATAAAAATAAATTAAACACACATACACACTGCATTGCAAGAGTTGTGAGAGAAGGGGGCCCTCTCTCACTCACAACCTCTTTAAAACTTGAAGAGGTTGCTTAGAAAAGTGGATAGTACATAAGATTTATATTAATATGGAAATATACAGCCAAGTACAATCTGATATATTTTTTATCCGTAGAAATCCCCCCCAACAACCTTTATAATATGAAATACATCCCCTTTTATACAATCTCTAAAGCCCATATTTGGCTTGAATGACTAATTTAAGCTATCAACCAAAAATAAAGGTGTAGGCTATTTAATTTAGCTTCTGTTAAGTCTAATCCATGACTGAAAGCATGGATTAGACGATTTATGTTACATAGCGGAAGCTGTAGGAAATCTGGTTTCGAGGGTAAAATATGCAAGTTTAGGTTGTTCCGAAAAGAGGTTCGAAGAAACCAATGGAATAGTCTTCATGTGCAACCAATTCCCTATAAAAACCAAGTCTTCTCTAGATCTGGAAATAAGTAGAATACAGTCAACCGCTAATGTTGCTATAGGAAATCTGCAATGGTTGCAGGAAATCCGGAACAGCTGTAATAAATCCGCAACGACCGCAGGAAATCTGCAACGACTACATGAAATGTGGTTGCACGAGCTGTCTTCAAGATTTTGTGGAACTACTTTGAATCAAAACAAATCTGCACATAAGTTCTAGATTAGTGGAAGTAGTAATTCAGTAATAGTTACATCTAGATCAAATAATACGTTAAGTCTAAGGCACAATGACACTTATTATGTTAATTTACATACCTTAGGCTTATATTACCCTTTTAGCCAAAACTAGACAATATGGCTGAACTAAGCATAATTAAGGGCGGGAGGAGTTCAGAATTAAGAGAAGTAAGGCTTGGGAAGGGTGTGAAAAATGGGCAAAATGGAGACTTAACATCTCCCCCACACTAAAACTCTTGCATGTCCCTATGCAAGAAAAACTGTAGCAGCCTTCAAAAACAGAAAAATCAGTCGTTCACTTGGGCCGCAGCTACTGCGGCCAGATGATCCAACTGAGCCCGACTGGTCTCCACCCGAATTTGACCCCTGTACATTTCGTTCTTCCTCTTCAAATGGTCTATCTAAGATTTCTTCTTTTTCATAATGCGGGATGCTTTCTCATGCCACTCCTCATGTTCTTTCTGCATCCTGATGTTGTTCTCCTTTAGGGCCGTTTTTTCCTTCTTTAAGGCCTGCTCCGAAGTGGTGAGTTCTTTAATAGTCTCTTACAGCTCCTAGAAAGACAATTTCCTCTAGGGAGTAACTTCCCCCTCATGATGCCCCTGGGAAGATTGGGGCACACTAAGGTCCCCCTGCCCTTGTTGCTCTTCCTTAGTCTCGTTTCTACTTTCCTGTAGTGAAGGAATCTGGAAAGACATGGTGTCTTTATCGATGAATGTGGCCGGTTCCACCTTCTCCTTTCCCTTGGCCAGACCAAGGGTTTTTTCTTCTTATCCTTAGACTTTTCAGGTGCTTTTCCCCTTTTCTTCTATCCTTCATAGCCAGCTAAGAAGCCTGGCTCCTCGTAACTCTTTTGGCTGGGGTAGCCTGCCCTTTCTGCTGGGAACTTTTTACAATGGTTTCCCTGGTTACCATTACTTCTTCATCCCACCATCCTCTTATAATTGTGGTCTGCGAGTCTGTGGCTTCTTCTAGGGGTTCTCTGCTAATTTTTCCTCCTCGAGTGTTGGGGAGCCAGAATCTCCATCTTCCACAAAATGGTTCTCGGTCAGAAAGTCCCCCCATTTCTTTTTCCTTTTCTGCAGGACATCTATCAGGATAATTTTCACTAGCCCATGGTGTTAGAGGTTTTCCTATATGTGGGAGACCCTTTATTTTGTGGCCGAGGACATTTTGGACAAAGACATCTTCAAATAATATGGCATGCTCAGGGGCTGATCCTGAAACTTCCTGAGGAGCCGCATATGAAATAGAAATGTGAGGCCACAACGACCTTCGCAAGTGATATACTTCTGTAGGAAGAATAGTAGGCGACGGTACTTACTCCTCAAAAATTATTGCGGAATCCCCTTTCCCCAGTCAAGGTTCTGATGATCTTTCTGAAGGTAAGACGCATACATCCCCTTGTTGAAGCGCCATTTTTTGAACCATCGCTCCCTGTCTTGCGAAATTCCACATGCTCTCACCATCAGCTCCTCTTTTAGCTGAAATTGAATATTTTTGACCTGTGCTTTATCACCGTTTAGGTTGAATGCGAACGAATTTGTTACTTTGGATTTGTGGCCATCGAACTTCCAAAAGAAGGGCAGCCATCCCGATTTTTCTATCCTTACCTTGCTGCGAGGGTCGGCTTCCAACAGCGCAAGGCTCAGTGGCTCAAATCGAAGAGGGCGTCGTTGTCATGTTCATGGTGAAGGAGGAATAGACAAAGCAGATGAGGAGGGGATAAAGAAAATGTAGCTCACAGAATGTAGATGGAAAAGAACAATGCACACAGTTTACGGAATGCGGACCGAGACCTTGACAATATATTTCTTGACAAAGAGAAGAGGATAAATGGTAAAAATCACAAGGCATGACATTTTCGATCAGCAGGTCATGATCATGATGATCATCATGATCCGACCTGCAGGATAGGCATTGGAAGTACAACCACCATAATTTTAGAAATATGATAGGTCATGGGATTTACGCCACAACCTCCTTCAACCACGTTTTTTCCACAAGGGTTACCATAGCCTAAGTCATGCAAATTATTAAAAATTAAAGCGTCATTATACCTTACCTCAAGCATCTTATCACCGGTTGTACCTTACTGAACTTACCTCCAATGGTCCAGTCCTTAATGACGTTGTTGCCCTTGCAATGATAAATTAACATTACATCAGATATTTGATCACATAATTCATGACTTCGATCCATAATGACAGTTAGTATTATATCAAATAATTAAAACTAATGTTTTCTCTATACTTTTTTTCTTTCAGGAACCCAGGGTGTTGTTGCAGGAATTGAGACTGTGTCTACAGGGAATGAAATTGTGTCTGTCGAACCTTCTGCAGGAATTGAGAATATGTCTGCAGGAAATGAAACTGATTGTCGAACCTTCTGCAGGAATTGAGATTGTGTGTGCAGGAAATGAAACTGTGTCTGTTGAACCTTCTGCAGGAATTGAGACTCTGTCTGTAGGAAATGAAATTGTTGATGCTTCTGTAGGAATTGAAACTAATCTTCCCCACCGTTTATGTATAGTCCATTGCACATGGATGAATGTGTTGATGTCGAATGTGCAACAATCTCATTGGATTACCAACCATTGATGGCGATTGTTAACCAATGTGAGGCCCATCACCATTAATGAGAGTGAGGACCAAGGTACCATGATGCAACCTATCAAGTGTGAATTTATGAGCTGATGTCGAACTCCCTGTAGGATCCAGTATGAAAGGAGCCATAATTTTTCTCCATTTTTGCTGGAGAGATAGCATGTCATTAGGGCATATAGGCTTCAAGGTGTCACAAGGCTCTAATCCTGCACCCAAATAAGTTGCTGATGTCAATGGGCCAAGATTGTTGGAAGGAGGGCCTTAAGAAATCCCACATCAGTCCAACAGGAGCAATCCATAGATTAACTGAAAGAAACAAATTATATTGAGAGGATCCAAAAGGATCTACTGACCTGTGTTTTTAACGAGCCTAGTGGCAATCCATGCTCGCCAGATTTCAATTTTAGAGAGTTTGAAATACTGAAAAAGAAGACTCCAGGGGGTTCCTTTTCCGTAATCAGTCCATTGGGCCCGAAAAAAGGAATAAACCTATACCCAATAGGCATTCCTCTCATGGTTTAATGAGCACGAGGTGGAACAGAGTAAGCTCATTGTAGCAGTCAGAAAGTCAAGAAGAGATACTGGAAGGAACTATCCCTTCCCTTACCATTTCTAGCTCTTTCTTCTTCACAATTTATTCCACAAATACCTCCTTTTATTGGGGTTTTTTGATATAGCTTGATTCTATCCCCATTCACCAAGAAGGTAACATTCCCATAATCAATAGTTTTGAGCCGAACAGATCCATTGTCAAAATATTTCTTGATCTCATAGGGGCCTAGCCAATGTGTATTGAATTTCCCTTTAAAGTTCTTAAATTTTGAATCATACAACAATGCCCAGTCTCCCTCTTTGAATTGCTTATTTTTGATGTATCTGTCGTGCCACTTAGCCCTTTTTTGTTGGATCAATTTAGTATGCTGAAAAGCATCTTGTCTAATCTCATCCAGCTCATTGAGCTGCAAGATTATCTGTTGTTGTGCTTCATCAAGGTCTATACCCAAATTTGCTGCCATCTTGAAAGTTCTGATCTGAAATTCAATGGGTAGCAAAACTTGTTTTCCATACACTAATTCATACGAAGAAATGCCAGTGGTACCTCTCCATGTGATCCTATAATCCCACAATGCCTCAAGAAGTCGGTCAGACCAATATTTTTTGTGTAATTTCACTATTTTAGTAAGGATTGTCTCCAACACCTTAATGGTTGATTCCACTTTATCATTGGCCTGTGGATGATAAGGGGTGGACTTCTGGTGGGTAATCTGATATTTTTGCACAATTCCCTACATAAGCTTAGACACAAACTAAGCACCTTGATCAATAACTATTTCTCTAGGTACTCCAAATCTCACAAAAATATCAGAGAAAAGAAAGTCTACCACTGCTTTTTCCGTTGCTCTAGGTAGTGCTTTTTCCTCCACCTAATTTGTAACATAATCAGTACAAACCAAGATATACTTCTTACCTTTGGATGTAGGATTGATGGGATCTACAAAATCAAGAGCCCACCTTTCGAAGGGTTCTATGAGAACTTGTGGTTTCAAAGGCATCTCATCTGATTGTACAGGTCACCCCATTCTTTGGCAGTTATCACATTTCCAAACATATTCCTTTGCATATTTAAAAATACTAGGTCAATAATAACCTATGTGAAGGATCTTATAAGCTATCTGATTGTCTGCAAAGTGTCCTCCACAAGTTTCATCATGACAGGCTCTCAAGATGTCATAGATCTCATCTTCTCTGATAAACCTATGAATAATCAAATTAGGTCCAGTGAAAAATAGATCTCCCCTAATCCAAGAGTAATCAACACTTTTTCTAATAATTCTCTTTTTATGATTATATGAAAAGTAAGGTGGCAACTTCCCTATAGCAAGATAATTAGCCATGTCAGTGAACCAAGGCGTTTTAACAGAGATGGAAAAAAAAATTTCATCTAGAAAGTTATCATTAACAGGAACATCCTCACCTGCATGGTTGAGCCTAGACAAGAAATCAACTACCTGATTTTCTTTTCCTGGCCTATCCAATACCGTGATGTCAAATTCCTGCAGCAGCAACAACCACCTAGTAATTCTTCCATTAGTGACTGGTTTATTCATGAGATAATGAATAGAAGAATGATCCGTGTGTACAAAAATTCATAACCTGTGATGTAGTGTCTAAACTTGTTAATAGCCTAAATCACAGCAAAGAATTTTTTTCAGTTACGGTGTAATTCAGTTCTCTAGGAGTTAAATTTTTACTAACAAAATAAATAGCATGGGTTACAGGATCCTCCTTTTGACCCAATACCGCTTCTATGGCTAAATCAAAGGCATCATTGGAGATATGGAAGGGAAAAGTCCAATCTGGGCCTCTCAAGACAGGTGTTGAAGAAAGATTTTCTTTGAGTTTATGAAATGCGGCTTGACACTCATCATTCCAATGAAATTCAGTTTCTTTAGTCAATAATTTAAACAATGGATAGGCTACCTTTGAAAAATTTTCAACAAACCTTTTGTAGTAGCCCGCATGTCTAAGAAAAATTTGCAGTCCCTTTTGATTGATTGGTGGGGGAAGCTTTACAATAACTTCCATTTTCATCGGATCAACTTTAATTCCTGCAGCAGAAACATGATGACCCAAAACAATACCTTTAGTCATAATCATAAAACACTTTTCATTACTTAATGAAATATTAGTTTCTCTACATATTTGAAAAAAAAATTCAATATTATTTAAAGCTTCATCAAAAGTATCACCCATAACTGTAAAATCATCCATATAGACTTCTACGCAATCATGCAAAATATTAAAAAAAAAATACCAAGGATCATCTGCTGAAATGTGGCAGGTGTGTTGCATAGACCAAATGGTAATAATTTATATGCATAGGTACCCCAAGGACATGTAAATGTTTCCTTCTCTTGATCCTCTGGAGCTATCCTAATCTAATTGTATCCTTTGAACCCATCTAAGAAGGAAAAGTACTTTTTCCCTGCTAGAGTGTCCAATACTTGGTCTATGAACGGTAAAGGGAAATGGTCTTTTAATGTAGTTTTGTTTAATTCCCTGTAATCTACACACATTGGCCATTTACCATTACTTTTGGGATCAACAACTAGCGGGGACACCCACTGGCTATCTGAGATAGGATAAATGAACCCTACATTTAATAATTTCTGTAATTCATCTTTTACAATTTCTCTTAAAGCGGGGTTCATTCTCCTTTGTGGTTGTCTTACGCATCTAACATTTTCTTGTATATAAATATGATGAATTCATGTGTCTGGGTGAATTCCCCTCATATCGTTCTATTCCCATGAAAATATATCTGAAAAGTTTTTCAATGTTTGAATTAATTGTTTTTCTTGTTCAGAAGTTAAGGCATAATTAATGTTTAAATAATTTTCAAGAAAAAATTCCACTACCTTACTCCCACATTCAGACATTGAATATGTAGTAAATGCAGACAAGAGGCCTGAATGTAATTAAGAAGTTGTACAATGTTCATAAAAATCTGCAGATTAGAAATGATATCTAAAGTATGAATATATTGTTCTTCTAAATGATGTGGAAAATTAGGATTAGAAATACAACAGTTTATCAGATTTTCCTCAAAATTTTCCTTAAGACTCATGGCTTGGGCTATTGTTAAAATTAGCTGGGTGCATTCAAAATCATGCTCTTCTTCTTCAACCCAATGTATATTTTATGATCTCGAGAGGGGTTTAGCGGGGGGGATATAAATTAATGTGCTTTGTTTAAGCCCCATGGGTGATGGTCATGTTTCCAGATATACACCCTATGTAGGCATTAGCCGTGGCTAACCATGGCCTCCCCAAGATCAATGGATGCCCTCCCAAGTTGGTTTTAGGCTGAAGAACATAAAAGTCGACAGGGGACTCCCAAGAATCTAATGAGATGACAATGTCTTCTAATACCCCCTCATGCTTAACCTTAGACTTGCCTGCTAATTCTAACATGGTAGGAGTGGGTAATAATTCAAAGGATCCTATATGAGATAAAGTCTCCATAGTCATCACATTAATGGTTGCACCTAAATCAATCAAATTTTTCATGGGATACCCATTGATAAAGGTGGTAACCACGGGATTCCTGGGTCAGCATATTTTTCAGTAACGAATCCGGTGGACATTAAACTTGCAAGCTTTCCACCTACTTGAATTGTGGAGGGTTCTTTCTTTTGTCTTCCGGGTTTCTTCGTACATATTTCCTTCACTGTTTTGGCATATATTGGGATATATTTTATTGCTTGCAGCAATGGGATCTTAATGCACATATTTCTCAGTTCAGACACAAGATTGAACTCGGGTTGTTTAGTTTTTATCTCCATTTCCAACCTCTGTGGAAAAGGAGGCTGGATTGTATGGGATGAGGAAGATTCTTGTGGCCTATATGTTTTTTTTGGTTCAGGTGTGGTTTCATCTTCAGGTATTTATAGTCTATCCTCCTCTACAATTTCTTCAATTATTTTGGGCTGAGTCACCACTTTTCCCGATCTAAGTTTACTTTCCTGCAGTGGCACAGGGAATTCCTACAGCAGCACAAAGAATTCCTGCAGCGCGGGAATAGAAATTTCCTGTAGCGGCACGAGGAATTCCTGCAGCGCAGAAACAAAACTTTCCTGCAGCAGGACGGGGAATTCCCGAAGCACAGGAACATAAATTTCCTGCAGTGGTTGAGGTGCAATACAGTAGGTAGGAAAAGTGGGATAAGTGACCAATCCAATGTTGTGAGCGGATTGGATGATTTTATTGTTGGGGTTAGAAACTAGCTGAGCAGGTAGCTGTGTGGGACGAGGTTGATTCAGTGGGGCAGTTAATTGAAGCTGTTGTTGTGATTGCATCATTTGTTGAGGTGTGGGCTGCGGAGGATAGAAGTTTTGAGTTGGGAAACTTTGTTCAGCAGGGTAAGAATAGTTCCCTTACCAAGGTTTTTGAGGGGACCAAGGCTTCCAGGGCATTGGAACATTCCACATCTGATTTTGAGCATAAGGAAATTGAAAACACGATTGTGACATACCTGGAGGACGTGGTTGCCATGGTTTTTGAGGTGCCATTGCATAAAATTCATTGGCAGCTTCTTGATGTGCCATATATGTTGCTTTGATTTTTGGAAGAGAAGGACATTGATCAATGGAATGCTCAACTTCACAAATTTGACATAGCTCTATACTGTTAGCAGGGCATTCCCTTAGAGCATGTTTCTTCCTGCATTTGGAACAAAACATAGCCAAGGCTTTCTCCAGTTCATCCTGTTTTTCCTATTTCTTCTTAGCATGCAAAACATCCAATTGTGAATACAAAGTTCTAAGAATATCAGTTTTAAAGTTTTCAAATAAATTACCCATTTCATCTCGGGTTACTTCGACTCCAGCAACCGATTTAACAAGCCTGGGAGAAGTGTCTCTTGACCCTCCTCCAACCTTGGAATTTCCTCTAGAATATCTTCTACAAAGCTCACACACATCATCATAGGTCAACTTCGATACATCACCTGCTCCCACTAAATTTAAGACCTCTAGATACTCTAATCTAATTTCCCTAAGAAAAATGGTTCTCTTGGTCTCGGGATCTAATTGATTCATCTTAGATCATTTCAAATTATGGTGGAATATTTCCACCAAATCTTCAAGGCTCCCCACTTCCTTTTGAGTCATGCCAAAGATTTCTTCCCTGATATCCCTAGTCTTGCAATAGTCTTGGTACTTTTTCAAGAATATCTTCTTCATTTCATTTCAAGTTGAAATGGAGTTTGATGACAACCCCATAAACCACCTGAGAGTTGCATCCTTCAATGTAGAAAGAAATAATTTCAGCTTATAAGCATTGGAATAATAGTCATAGCCCCTGCATAGTACATCAAATTCAAATAGGAAGGCATCAGGGTCTTCACTAGAGGCACCATGAAATTTAGGCAAGGTTGAGGGAGGAATTTTTTTCATCTGAGTGTCTCCAACAACCCCCTTAATAGGAAGTTCAAATGTGACTAATTTCTCCTCATTCTCATCAGTGCCTTCTAGATGAGCCATATCAGTCCAAGAAAAAGTGGGACCTTGGAAGGCTACAGATTCTTTAGAATCAATGGTCTAGAGTTCTGGTTCTATGACAGGGTTTGCAAGGAATTCCTCTTCAGGCTGACCACTAAGTATATATGTTGTCTTTCTTGTAAGGGTAGACTCGAGATGGGAAGCAATGGAAGACTTTCCAATAGAGGATTCTGCTGTGGAGATATTAACCTGCTCAGGACTACAAAACTCCTGTTTAGATTCTTCTTTCTTTGTTGCCTTCTTTCTTGCTGATTTCCTTGTTCTGGCCAGTGTATTAGTAAATGAAGTGGTGCTCACACCACCACGAAAAATCATTTGAAAATATTGGACCCTATTCAACTATAAAAAAAAAACTCTACTTACCAAATAATCAGGACATGGCTTTGGCGAATTTCGGACCTTTGTGGGTGCATGGGCTTTTCCCTTCGTATTATCACTTTGAATCCCCCAGTCCTGCAAAACAAAATTAAAAAAATCAAACTAAAACACCTTCAGTAACATTCCTTAGCACCTCCCCATCAACGGGGCCAAAATTTTGAGTCAAATTATACACTTACAATTTTCCAATCATAAATTGTCAACCCAAGGTAGGTAAGCTTGTGAGATTCTATGAAAAATATATGTTGGCTGATTACTAGAAGTGTTCATAAATTAATCATTCACACTTGCACACAAACTAATGCTTCTTCCATGTATCAATACTTTGGCAGCAAGGCTATGGAGTGGAACATAACATCCCTCTACAGCTGTTGGTGTTGTTGATATTGACCATGGAAAAAAATAGAAGATCAAATTACAACAATTCAGAAATCAACTTAGAAAATAATGAATCCAAGCTTTGATCAAATGGGATTAACACATTAACATCAGAAATTCAATCATATAATCAATTAACATTCTGCTGCTGGAACTTAAGAAAGAATGCATTAGTTGTGTCAAATAATTATTGTTGCATAAAAAGAAATTAAACACACACACACTGTGCTGCAAGAGTTGTGAGCAAAGGGGGCCCTCCCCCACTCACAACCCCTTTAAAACTTGAAGAGGTTGCTCAGAAAAATGGACATAACATAAGATTTATATTAATATGGAAATATATATCCAAGTATAATCTGATATATTGTTTATCAGTAGAAATCCCAACACAACAACCCTTTACAATATGAAATACATCCCCTTTTATACAATCTCTAAAGCCCATATTTGGTTTGAATGACTAATCTAAGCTATCAGCCAACAATACAGGTCTAGGATATTTAATTTAGCTTTTGTTAAGTTTAATCCATGACTGAAAGCATGGATTAGACGATTTTTTTTACATAGTGGAAGTTGTAGGAAATCTGGTTTCTAGGGGAAAATCTACAAGTTCGGGTTGTTCCAAAAAGAGGCTCGAAACAACCAATGGAATAGTCTTCATGTGCAACCAATTCCCTACAAGACCTAAGTCTTCGCTAGATCTAGAAATAATTAGAATACAGTCAACTATTGTTGTTGTTGCAGGAAATCAATTGCTGCAGGAAATCCACAACGGCTGCAGGAAATCTGGAACAGTTGCAGGAAATCTGCAACGACTGCAGGAAATGTGGTTGCATGAGCTGTCTTCAAGATTTTGTGGAAATAATTCAAATAAAAAAAAATCTGCACATAAGTTCTAGATCAGTGGAAGTAGTAATTCAGTAATAGTTACAGCTAGATCAAAGAATATGTTAAGTCTAAGGAAAAATGACACTTATTATGTTAATTTAACATACCTTAGGCTTATAGTGCCCTTTTATCTAAAACTAGACAATATGGCCAAACTAAGCATAATTAAGGCCGGAAGGAGTTCAGAACTAAGAGATGTAAGGCTTGGGAAGGGTGTGAAAAATGGGCAAAATGGAGACTTAACAGGGACCTTAAAGTATAACATCCAACATAACTTTCTCCTTTGGGAATCTGGTTCATTGGAGAAGGCATCCATGGTGGCAAGAAAAGTTGAAAGAAAAAATATGGCTACAAGGAAGTATACCACTCACAGCTATAAATATGGAAGTGTTGTTGGTCCTAGCCTTCCACAACCTACAAGGTTGACACCAACAATTGGAGGAAAAAGGAGAAAAAGGGATATGTTACAAATTTTGATAGAAAATACACTAAAGGTCATAAGTGTGCTGAGAAAAAAATATTGTACATAGATTGTGAAGAGGAGGAAGAAAAGGAATAAGAAAAGTTAAAAGAAGAGGATATACACTAAGAACCAACCCCAAATAAAAAGAAATGAATCCGACCATATCTTGTAATGCATTGGCAGGAATTACCACTCCTCAAACCCTCAAGATATAAGGACATGTCAAGAAGAAAAATATAATTGTGTTGATTGATTTGGGTATTACCCATAATTTTATTTATTATAAGATAGCCAAGGAATTCAATTTCTTCCTATATTCAATGCCAAAGTGTCAAGTAATGGTTGTAAATGGAGGAAATATAAATTTCTCTGGAAAGTGCCATAATATCAAGCTATCAATGGGAGAATATGTATTGAATAGTCCAATTATTTCCATTCCAATGGGTGTTGTTGATGTTGTACTAGGAGTCCAATGGTTACAATCTTTGGGTATGATAGCTTTTAATTTTCAAGAACTTTTCTTGAATTTTTTTTGGGAAGAAAAGGAATTTGAATTAAGGGGTATCACAGGGAAACGAGGAAAGATAATTATCTCTAATGGCATGACAAAGCTTCTAAAGAAATAAAAATGGGGCGTAATTGCACAATTATGTTCATTAGAGGTTCAAACATCGAAATCATCTATTTATCCATATCTCCAAAAAATATTGGACAATCATTCCAAGGTATTTGAGACTCCCAAAGGCCTCCCACCTATTTGTGATCATGATCATGCTATTCATTTGATTCCAGGAAGTGTTCCTCCAAACATCAGGCCTTACAGATATCCCTATGCCCAAAAGAGTGAAATTAAACATATGGTTTTATAAATGCTAGAGGTTGTTACAATTCAATCTAGTCAAAGTTATTTCTCTACTCTAGTAGTATTGGTGCACAAGAATGATGGATCATTGTGCATGTGTCTGGATTATAGGGAGCTCAACAAGGTCACTATTAAAGAGAAATTTCCCATTCCTATCATTGATGAATTATTGGATGAATTACATGGAGAAGTTTACTTCACCAAGTTGGATCTGCATTAAGGATAACATTAAATAAGAACGAATATTGAAGACATTTCGAAAACAACATTTAGAACTCATGAGGGTCATTATGAATTTTTGGTCGTGCCTTTTTTCCTTACCAATGCACCTTCTACATTCAAGTTTTGGTGAATTCCATTTGCAAACCCTTCCTTAGGAAAATAAATAAAAATAAAAATAAAAAATAAAACAAAATAAAATAAATGAATGAAAATAATAATAATAATAATAAATAAATAAAAACTAGTATTTTTTGATGATATACTAATATACAACAAGTCTTGGAATGATCATGTTCAACATGTTGATAGGGTGCTCGAGCTATTGGAGGAGAAACAGTTATATGCAAAAACCTCCAAATGTTTCTTTGGAGAACAAGAGGTGGACTATATGGGTCATATTGTATCTCATGGTGGTGTTAAGGTAGAACCTAAGAAAATTAAAACTATTAAGGAGTGGAAAATCCCCACAACCATAAAGCATATGTGAGGATTTCTTGGGTTGACAGGGTATTATTGCAAGTTTGTTAAGAATTATGGGAGAATAACATCACCTCTAACAACATTACTGAAGAAAGATATATTTTCTTGGACTCCAGAAGAAACTAATGCCTTTGAACATATTAAAGAGGCTATGTTTCAAGAGTCTTAGTTAAGTCAAACTTCACAAAAGCCTTTATTGTGGAATGTGATGCCTCAATAAATGGAATTGGTGTTGTTTTAATGTAGTAAGGAAGACCCATTGCTTTTGAAAGTCGTCCAATCAAAGGAGAGTATTTACACAAAGATATTTATGAGAAAGAATTGTTGGCAACACTACATGCACTTAAGAAATGGAAACCTTACCTAATGGGAAGACACTTCAAGGTAAAAATGGATCATGATAGTCTTAAATAATTTTTAGAACAAATATTATCTTCAGAAGAGCAATAGAAATGGGTCACAAAGATGTTGAGTTATGAATTTGAAATCATCTAAAAAAAAGTGAAGCAAAATGTTGTTACAGATGCACTCTCAAGAAAGGATGAGGATGTGGAAGAATTGCTTTGTGTCATTTCTATTATCCAACCAGATTGGATAGCAGAAGCAAGGGATGAATCGAAAAATGACAAAGAAGTGTGGGAGCTCATTCAAAAGTTGCAGCAAGATCCCAGTACATCTGATACATTTAGTTGAAAAAATGATTCATTATGGTACATAGATTTCTTATACATTTGTAAGAATTCCCAAGTCAAACAAAATATTCTTCAGGAATTGCACACCTCTCCCTTAAGAGGGAACTCGCGATTTTTAAAAACATACCATAGGGTTTAGAAGGAATTTTTTTGGGATGGCCTTAAATCAGATATTCAAAATTTTGTGGCAGAATGTTTGGTTTGCCAAGAAAATAAAATTGAGACAATTAAGACCCCGAGTCTGTTACAACCTTTATACATTCCATGTCAACGTGAGGAGGAGGTTTCAATGGATTTTATCACAGGTTTACCGAAGTTCGAAGGAAAGAGTGTCATCATGGTGGTAGTTGATAGACTTACTAAGTATGCACACTTTTGTGCATTATCTCATCCATTTAAATCAAGTACATTTTCTACTGCATTTATGGAAACAATTCAAAAGCTCCATGGAAACCAAAATATTATTGTAAGCGATAAAGATCCCATTTTCACTGGTAATTTTTGGACGGAATTATTTTATTGTCCGGGTACTCAATTAGCTCATAGCTCATCTTATCATCCTCAATCTGATGGGAAAAATAAGATAGTGAAAAAATGTTTGGAAGGATATCTTCGTTGTTTTGTATATGATAAACAAACACAATGAGTTAAGTGGTTACCTCTAACTAAATGCTAGTATAACACTTCCTTCCATACTTCTTTTTATGGAACTTTATGGATGTCATCCACCGTCCATTACATCATATTTAAGAGAAAATTCTAAGGTTCAAGCAGTGGAAGATCACATCGAGCATCAACAACAAGTTTCCCAACTCTTAAAGGATAACCTCACTTTGGCGCAGAATTGAATGAAACAATAGGAAGATCAACATCGTAGTGAAATAATTTTTTAAGTAGGTGACTGGTATTTTTAAGGCTACAACCATACAAAAAAAATTCCCTCGAGCAAGATAAGAAGGATAATAAATTATCACCAAAGTATTATGGTCATTACAATGCGTTGTAAATTATCGGTACTATGGCATACAAATTGGAGCTTCTTGCATCTTCTCAAGTGCACCCAATATTCCATGTTTCATGTTAAACAATGTTATAGCTGAAAAGCTCCCAGTTCAAATAATATTTTCAGAACTTTAAAAGGAAGGAAAAATCATATTGGAACCTGAAGAAGTCACGGAAACAAGAACTCAATAGCTACGAAATCGATCAATTTCAGAGTATCTCATCAAGTGGAAGAACTTACCCGTTGAAGATTCCACATGGGAGGATGAAAATTTATACAGAAGCGTCCAAAACTACTCAAGCATTGAGGAAAACACTTTTTTGAAGGAGGAGGCATGTTAGGTCCCTATAATACTAGTTTATCCCCTTATTGCAACCCCTTATTTTTATTTTTGTTTCCATGTAGTTCCCATATTGTTATTATTATGCCCCATAGAAGCCCATTATTGTTATTGTTGTTCCCTTACATTATTATTGTTATGTTGGCCTGATTATATTGTGAACCCTCAGACTCATATATATAGAAAGGAGGTTTTTTCATTTGAATCATCCAATAATTGTTCATTTATGTAATGTAAAGGAGGTTTCCCCCTCAAAGAGGATAATTTTTAAGTTGTTGATCTATATTTTCTTCTATTTTGTGTGTTGGTTGCATAAAATCTTGTCTGTTTTCCAAGATTATATTGTTTACATGAGGTGCTAGATGTTTTTTAAATCTCTAGTATTTGTAGAAAATATAACAACGAGATTCATATGGATCTTATAATGTACTAAAAAAATATATTGAATCCTTCTACAATTTGAGGAAACAAAACATGATCGCACAATCACATAACAAGTAAGAGAAAGAAACAATCAATCACACAACACAAGATGTATTTGGGGAAAGAAACTGCTCAAAACCCCATTATCTGTATATTGAAAAAATTTAAGATCTTGAAACAATACAATTCAATTCCTCACACTGAAAAACCTCTGCACTCTCCTGATTGTCAGACTCTGATCCTGCTTGAAGTTGGCTTGTGATCTAAGCAAAATCAATCCAATATTTAACCTCTTTCTTTCCACTACCTACCCAGCCTTCCTTACACATTCTTGGGATAATTGAGCCCCTATTAATTAGGAAAATACCAATTAATTATAGCACAATTCATCTAAGGCTTCCCGATGACCTCATGCATGATCTATACAATTTTTTAATAGTACAACTAATAGTTATCTACCCTTTAACTCCTGTCTCAACTAGGTCTTCCTTAGAACTGACATGCAATAGCTATTTATAGTGAATAATCATTCAACTGATTGATCACTCATTGTGAATTAAATCAAATTAATTCACTGGACCTATCACTAGCTCATCTCTCAATTTGAACTAGTGAAATTGATTTTAACTCAATTAATGGAGTTAACTAGTTACAACTCATACATAACTGTAACTAGACCCCCTTAAATCATGGGGACAAATCTACATGCCTCCTCTCTGGCCCTAAACTCAAATTCCCTAAGCTAACTCAGTCTTTCTGACTTAGTTAACTAATACAAGTTGTCATGAGATGAAAATAAAATTTCTCTTCCAATTTAATTAAAGGAAAATCAAATCAGAAACCCCCTATGGTGCCATTTCTGGGTGTCATTTTTGGGTTCCATTTTCAATGTTTCTTGTTTCCAATTTCAATAGTATTTCCCTCGCAACTTCATTTTTTACTAGTTCTGACTAGGTTGTCAAAGTTCATGTGTCCCTTCCTTCTATGCTAGAGCCAACTTTCATCCTCTTTAGCCAAGAAACAACCTTCCTTTCCAATCTCATTCAACATGTTTATATCATTTTTAGTTCTTGTTTTTTTTTGCCACCAACCTACTTAATTTATCTTGTATTGTTTCACATTTCTTTTATTCAAACAACAATGTGTGCCCTTGATCACACATTTGACTCATGCATATCAAATTTTGGTTCACATTTTCAATGAGTAAAACATCTTTTGTTGTGGTATTCTTACTTCTGAGTGTAACTATACCTTTTCCTATCACCTTTGCAGAGACATAATTTCCAAATGAGACTATTCCATCACTATATTCCTTCAGAGATACAATTTTTTCCTTATGCTCTGTTCTTTTAGAGAAATTGCACAACTTTCATTTTTCTTCTTCCAAACTTTCGGGGAGCATCTACTGTTGAAATATGCAACAAGAAACAGTGAAATTGGCAACCAGAAAGGAAAAAAATTGACCACATACTACTGTGGGATTCCAGTCACACATTGGTGAGGAATTCAGTTACACTTTAGTGCTAAATGTGTGTGTCTAATTTATTTTTCCCTTAAATAAATTGGACAATAAATTGTAACTTCATCTCATAACAACTTGTATCAGTTAAATAAGTCATGATGATTGAGTTAGCTCAAGAAATTTGAGTTGAGGGTCTAAGATGAGGCATGTAGAGTGATTATAATATTTTGGAGGTCCAGTTGCAGTTAATGCACTAGTGGGGTGCATGTGTAATCAGTTAACTCAATTAATTGAGTTAAAATCAGTTTAACTAGTTCCAACGAAGTGATGAATTAGTGAGAGGTCTGGTAAATTAAATTAGATTTAATTCACAAGTAGTGATCCATCAGATAACTGATGATTAGCTATTAATAGATGCATGCATGTTAGTTCTGATGAAGACCTAGTTGAGACAGAGGTTAAAGGGAAGATAAATATCAGTTGTATTAGTAGAAAAATTCCCAGGCGCAATTATAAAGTCATGAGAAGGCCATGATGGATTGCACAATAAAGGAAGGTTGATTATCCTATTTAATAGGGGCCTAATTTCCTAGGGATTGCGTGAGCAAGGCTGGGCTTAGAAAAGGCTCAGAATTGGCTAAGTGTGTCAATTTTTCCTGAGAATTGCAAGTCAGTTTTGAGTGGGATTAGAGTGAGACGATTGGTAGAGTGCAATATTTTCTCGGTGTGAGAAAGCATTGTATTCTTTCATGATTCCTTGACTTTGTAAAATATATGATAGAGGGGTTTTGAGTAGTTTCTTTCCCCAAGAACATATTGTATTGTGTGATTGATTTACTTATTTCTCTTACTTGCATGTGATTGAGCGATCATGTTTTATATTCCATAAATATTGTATAAGGATTCAATATCTTGTTTTAGTACATCACAAGATCGGATTGAATCCATTGATATAGAAATTCTATAAATTTCTACATGGTATCAGGGCAGGAATTTTTTGGGTGGCAAGTCTGCAGAGAATATATGAAATTTTTTATGCAAAATATTCAAAAACAAATATAATATTTGGATTCCTTGCGAAAAAATGCCCAAATTGAAAAAAAAAAAATCGGTCAAATCAGAGCTCAGATGAGGGAGATATCGCCGATTTAAAATCAACTCTTTTTTCATAAATTTTTATGACGACGGGACAATTACAATGTGCGCGAGTCAAGAACCTGTATGCACTTGAGGTACAAGATGCATGAAAATATTTGAGGAGCAAAGCAGAGGTTAGTGACTTGGTGGTTGAGAGGGAGAAAAAATTACCTCTCAACATGCAGTCTTAGAAGGTTGTGGAGCTGCCACAATTGGAGAAGCAGAGAGGAGACTGAGTGGAAGAGTCCACTCAAGCAGAGACCTCTAGGAGGGGAAAATTTCGAGCCAAATGGGAAGAGGGAGTTGCGGTGAAAATGCAAAACTATGACACTAGAAAAGTGTTGCATGCAAAACATTCCAAAGGTACCAGATCATGATAGATTGAATTCCTTTCTTGCTGAGATGGAGTGTTAAAATTTGCAATAAGAAACATTGAAATTGGCAACCAGAAAGGACAAAAATTGACCACATACTAGTGTGGGATTCTAGACACACATTGGTGAGGAATTCAGTTAAAATTTAGTGCTAAATGTGTGCGTCTAATTTATTTTTCCCTTAAATAAATTGGACAATAAATTGTAATTTCATTCCATAAAAACTTGTATCAGTTAACTAAGTCATGATGACTACATTAGCTCAAGATATTCGAGTTGAGGGTCTAATATGATGTTATGAAACCACTCCAAAAATAGAAGAAAATAGAGATCAACGCCTTAGAAATAATCACTTCGAGGGGGAAACCTCCAATACATTACATAAATAAACAATTCTTAGACTATACAAATGAAAAAACCTCCTTTCTATATATAGGAGTCCATGGGGCCACAATGTAATCCTAGCCGACCTAACAATAATAATGTAAGGAGCCTGATAATAACAATATGGGGGTTACAGGGGTACAAAAATAACAATAAGGGGGTTACACTAACAACAATAAGGGACTATACTAGTAATATAGGGACATAACATACTCCTCTCCTTCAAAAAAGTGTTTTCCTCAACGCTTGAGTAGCTCCGGGTGTTTCTGTATAAAATTATCATCCTCCCATGTAGAATATTTAGTGGGTAAGTTCTTCCATTTGATGCGATACTCTGAATTTGATCGATTTCGTAGCTGTCGATTTCTTGTTTCCGTGATTGCTTCAAGTTCCAATATGGTTTTTCCTCCCTCATCAAATTCTAGAAATATTGTTTGAACTGGAAGTTTGTCCCCTATAACCTTCTTTAAGCATGAAACATGGAAAACTGGATGCACTCGCGAAGAAGCAGGAAGCTCCAATTTGTATGCCATAGTACCAATCTTTTGCAACACCTTGTAAGGACCATAGTACTTTGACGATAATTTATTATCCTTCTTAGCTTGCTTGAGGGACATTTGTTTGTATGGTTGTAGCCGTAAAAATACCCAATCTCCTACATTAAAACTTCTCTCGCTACGATGTTGATCTGCCTGTTGTTTCATTCGATTTTGTGCCAAATTCAGGTTATCCTTTAAGAGTTGGAGAACTTCTTGTTGATGCTCGATGTGATCTTCTACTGCTTGAACCTTCGAATTTTCCCTTAAAGATGATGTGATGGATGGTGGATGATATCCATAAAGTGCCATAAATGGGGTCATTTTTGCTGCAGTATGAAAGGAAGTGTTATACCACCATTTAGCAAGAGGTAACCACTTGACCCATTGTGTTTGTTTATCAGATACAAAACAACGAAGATATCCTTCCAAACATTTATTTACTATCTTAGTTTGACCATCGGATTGAGGATGGTAAGATGAGCTATGAGCTAATTGAGTACCCAAACAAGAAAATAACTCCGTCCAAAAATTTCCAGTAAAAATGGGATCTCTGTCGCTCACAATAACCCTTGGGCTTCCATGTAGCTTTTGAATTGTGTCCATAAATGTATTAGCAACTATACTTGCTTTAAATGGATGAGATAATTCACAAAAGTGTGCATACTTGGTAAGTCTATCAACTACCACCATGATGACACTCTTTCCTTCGGACTTAGGTAAACCTGTGATAAAATCCATTGAAATGTCCTCCCAACGTTGACTTGGAATGGATAAAGGTTGTAGAAGTCCTGGGGTCTTAATTGTTTCCACTTTATTCTGCTGGCAAACCAAACATTCCGCCACAAACTTTTGAATATCAGATTTAAGGCCATCCCAAAAAAATTCTTTCTTCACACTGTGGTAAGTTTTTAAAAATCCTGAGTGTCCTCCTAAAGGAGAAGTGTGCAATTCCAGAAGAATCTTTTGTTTTAGTTGGGAATTATTACAAAGATATAAGCGATCTTTGTACCATAAGGAATCATTTTTCCAACTAAATGTATCGGATGTACTAGGATCTTGCTGCAACTTTTGAATGAGTGTCCATACATCTTTGTCCTTCTTCCATTCATCTCTTGCTTCAGTTATCCAATCTGGTTGGATAATAGAAATGGCACAAACCAATGCTTCCACCTCTTCATTCTTTGTTGAGAGTGCATCTGCAACAACATTAAGCTTTCCTTTTTTGTAGATTATTTCAAAGTCATAACCCAACATCTTTGTGACCCATTTTTGCTGCTCTTCTGACGATAGTCTTTGTTCCAAAAAGTGTTTAAGACTATCATGATCGATTTTTACCTTGAAGTGTCTTCCCATTAGGTAAGTTCGTCATTTCTTTAGTGCATGCAGTATTGCTAACATTTCCTTCTCATAAATAGGTTTCTGTAAATACTTTCCTTTGATTGGACGACTTTCAAAAGCAATGGGTCTTCCTTCCTGCATTAAAACTGCACCAATTCCATTTCCTGGGGCATCACATTCCACAATAAAGGTTTTTGTGAAGTCTGGTGTAGCTAAGACCGGTGCTAGGCACATTGCCTCTTTAAGACGTTCAAAGGCCTTAGTTGCTTCAGGAGTCCATGAGAATGCATCTTTCTTCAATAAGGTTGTTAGAGGTGCTGCTATTCTCCCATAATTCTTAACAAACTTGCGATAATACCCTGTTAACCCTAGAAATCCTCGCAACTGCTTTATGGTTGTGGGGACTTTCCATTCCTTAATGGCTTTAATTTTGTTAGGGTCTACTTTAACACCCTCGTGAGATACAATATGACCCACATATTCCACCTCTTGTACTCCAAAGAAACATTTGGATTTTTTTGCATATAATTGTTTCTCCTGCAATAGTTTGAGCACCCTATCAACATGTTCAACATGATCATTCCAAGACCTGCTGTAGATTAGTATATCATCAAAAAATACTAGCACAAATTTTCTAAGGAAGGGTTTGAAAATGGAATTCATCAACCCTTGAAATGTTGAAGGTGCATTGGTAAGGCCAAAAGGCATGACCAAAAATTCATAATGACCCTCATGAGTTCGAAATGTTGTTTTTGGAATATCTTCAGTCTTCATTCTAATTTGATGATATCCTGAACGAAGATCCAACTTGGTAAAATACATTTCTCCATGTAATTCATCCAATAATTCATCAATCACAGGAATGGGAAATTTATCTTTAATGGTGAGCTTATTGAGCTCCCTATAATCCGGAAACATGCGCCATGATCCATCCTTCTTGTGTACCAATACTACAGGAGCAGAGAAAGAACTTTGACTAGGTTGAATTATACCCGCCTCTAACATTTCCGCAATCATACGTTCAATTTCGCTCTTTTGGAAGTAAGGATATCTATAAGGCCTAATGTTTGGAGGAACACTTCCTGGAATCAAATGAATAGCATGATCGTGATCACGAATAGGTGGGAGTCCTTTGGGAGTTTCAAACACCTTGGAATGATTGTCCAAGACTTGTTGGAGATCTGCAGAAATAGATGATTTTGATGTTGGAACTTCTAGTGAACATAATTGTGCAATTACGCCTCGTTGTTCTTTCTTTAGAAGCTTTGTCATGAAATTAGAGCTTATTATCTTTCCTGGCTTCCCTACAATACCCCGTAATTTGACTTCCTTTCCTTCTAAAAAAAATTTCAAGAAAAGTTCTTGAAAATTAAAAGCTACCATCCCCAAAGATTGTAACCATTGTACTCCTAGTACAACATCAGCACCTCCCATAGGAATGGAAAGCATTGGACTATTCAATACATATTCCCCCATGGTTAGCTTCATATTATGGCATTTTCCAGAGCAATTTATAGTTCCTCCATTTGCAACCATCACTTGACATTCTGGTGCTGGGTATAGGAAACAATTCAATTCCTTGGCTACCTTACAATGAATAAAATTATGGGTGCTACCTTAATCAATCAACACTATTACCTTTTTCTTCTTGATATGTCCTTCTATCTTGAGAGTTTGAGGAGTGGTAATTCCTACCAATGCATTACATGATATGGTCTGTTATGCGGAATTATGGATTACAGATAAAACACTTTCCCTAAATGTGGTGTAATGCATTTAGAACAACAGGTTAAATATTTTGTAGATCCTAACAGTAAATAGAGACACAGAATAAATTAAGAAACTTACTTGGAGTCCAAGCGCTTCCTATTCTCCTTTTGTCGCTGTTGCTGTAGCTTCCAATCCAAGCTTGATGGCCAGACTAGTTCTTACAAACACAAACACTAAACAGCAAAAAGATTGCAATATACATATGGCTATTCACGTTAATCAATTATACCAATGAAACATGAAACATATACATTAGATCAGAATTCATAATATGAAATACAGAAGCTTATACAGATACATATGTGGGAAAGTAAGCATCAATCTTTATTAATGGATAGAAGGGAAGGTTACAACCAACGATTGATTTGACATCACCAACTCCAGCATCATCCCAGCCTCATCACAATGAAAATCTCTCCAATAGCATATCACTCAAATCAAACCCTCAATTGAGATCCCAACAACATTTCTCTACCAAATTTCTTCCTTCTGAAGCATTAGGATCTGTGCTCAATTTATAGATGAGCTGAAGGTAGTTTCACAATCAATGAATTTGTAATAATAGGCAAGACATGTTTCCCAGCTCAGAGGTGTTGAATAGACACATGGATTCGAAGTTTGACACATATGCACTCTTCTAGAAGGCACTAGCCATGTGGAGATTCCGGAACAATGAGAATTTCTCTCCCAAGACCAATGCACCCTTGAGTGTCAGGAAGTGCTTTGCAAAGCACCCTTGAATGGAGGTAGTTTCATATGCAAAGCAGTTAGTCCCTTGAGAGACTGCATTGGTGAGCTCATAGGTGATATAACATGTACTTCAAATCTTGGAAACCTTGCAATGGAAGTCATGGATGATTTTTTCTTATTATTTGTCTTAGGGCATGTAGCAAATGAAATGATAGGGGATGATAGACCCTATTCATAGGTTCTAGGGATGATTTCTAGTTTAACTAGGTCATTGGGAATGGTGCCCAAATTAACCTATAACAGATTGCCCCCTAAAGCATGAAGTCAGAATAATAATAAAAATATTTTTTGAATGAGATGCTTTACACTGTGATGGGCTGGAGCTGAAGCGGAGTGGCGATCTGCATCAATCTTACAATACATTACATCATGATATATCCTCTTGATCATGAATTTCTGAGGGAAGGCATTCCCAAGCTCAGCATATAAAATATCTAATAACATGTACATAGTTTAGAAATTCATCTACATTTGAATGTTTCCCAATACAGACATGCCTACAAATATAGGCCCATGTTAGGATGACGATGTGTATGTAAGGTCACCGTACAGATGATGTGTACAAATTTTTTTAAATCGCAGCCCGGATGGCTGAAACTAGATTTGGGGTCTTCTTATCTCATTCACTCGATCGTTCGAGTACAAGTCTAGCCATGTGAATATATGATTTGTAGTTGAACATGGTAAGACATCGTTTGATTACTAACCAATGATGTCAGTTGTTAACAAACGAAAGAGAAGCACCATTAATGTCAATGGCCCTCAAGGTACTGTAGTACATTTCGTAAGGCGTGAATAGATGATTTGATGTTGAATGCCAAACAAAATATTTTGGTCAAAAGTTCGGAAGCGAGGATCTTGTTAATGTTGTAACAAGCCTCATGGTACTGGAATATGATGTTTCTAAGTAAGCTTCCTGGATGGTGATTTGCCATTGACAGGAAGCTACTTTATAGCGAAATGGGAGTTACTGATTTTGGAGACAAAATGTGACTTGATATAGCAATGTTCAGGGATGAATGTCATGATAATGAAGGTTTATGAGTATTGTAGAAGGATGAGTATTCACTAAGTGACTTCTCTTGAACATATCGGCGACACTGAGATGAGTTGGCAGTATTGACCCAAAACCGAAGTGAAGATATGATGAACCATAGGTATAAATGAACCGTCAAGAATATTACCCAACCCAAACAGTCACAGTGATGGAGTGAAGTGTCATGTTCAAGAGCGACCTGCTACTGTAAAAAATTTTGTTCACTTTCCCAATTTTCCCCGGTCATTTGTTGAACAGTACCTCTTTATTTTTTAAGAAGCTTGAGGAGGATAACATATGCTTGATCTATAATTCAAACTTTCGGGTGAATAATGTATCGCTATTTAATAATTTAACGAGTCTAGCGATGAATGAAACTCGATTCTTGCCATGATCGACAAGCTCGTCGCTATTTTATGTTTTAACGAGCCTAACAACAGTGAAAGTCTGTTCCTTTTTCATATTTAGAGAGTTTGAAAAAGAGGACGAAAGAAAACTCCATAAGTACTTTTTCGTAAAGTTTTTGCTCAGATCCGAAAAAGTGTAAAATAATATCTGAGAGAACCTCCTAGCCATGTTCGACCAAGGCATTCCTTTTTCGTAAATAATATATCTTAGTCTGGAAAAGGGTTAAACTTATACTGATTAGATATCAATTCATTTACTTTTACGAGCTCGAAAAGACAAGTGCTCGGAAATATTTTCACATTATCGGAGTCTAAAAAGAGCTAAATTAAGACTCCGGGGGTTCCTTTTTCGATGTTATCGAAGCTCGAAAAAGAGATAACAGTGCACTTCAAGTCATTTTTCATTTTTAACAAAGCCTGAAAAATAAGGATAAAAGTATGCTTTGTGGTCAAATCATTCTTGAAATAAATTTGCACGATTAATCTGCTTATCAGTTGTAAAACACGTTCAAAACAACATCAAATGGATTAAAAATACCTATTTCATGATAAAATATAATAAAACCATAGTCACGGCAATAAATATGATTTGCAAATAATCAAATGACTAATTAAAAGAGTTTTACCATTCATTTTTACCATTTGAAAGTTACCATTTTCATTTTGGAGCTCTAAATTTGTTTTTGCCCCTTAACTTCAGCCGTTGATTGCGATCGATTCTGTTGATGGTTTTCATCGTCGTTTGATCCAGGTTGGTGCCATAACCCCTCTCTTTATTTTAGTAGTCAATTCATTTCCTTTCATTGAAATTTTTTAGGGATTTGGGCCCCTTAGGGTAAATTATTTTTCCAAAGAGGGCAACGCACCCTTGACCATCAAAAAATGCATTGTGGAGTACCTAAATTAAAGCTTAGGTGCATATGCAATGCACTGTCCCTTGTTCAAGACTGCGTTGAGCGCAATTCTCATTTTTTATTCTTACAATGTACCCAAAATTTGCCTAATTTTTTGCATGAAAAGGAATCTAATTATTCTTATGGTTATGTTTTAGGATTCCATCGGACTAGAATGAAGATTACTTGGAGAGAAAGAGAGCATGAAGAACAAAATATGATTTCCCTAAATGATCTGGGTACAGTAAGAGCCGTAAGAGATTGTGGCTTGTTAAAGTACTTCCACTTGTCAGGGATGAGGCAACAAATAGAACTCTTGGAGTTCTTAGTTCGAGCATGGGATCTAGCTATTGAGGAATTTCACATTAGGAACAAAGTGGATCCTATTGGAGATTGTGTACTTTCTTACAGGATTTTTGAGGTGAGGCTTGCTTATTTCCCTCTCAAGGTCTATTCTCGGAGGAGAGACTGTGAGAGATTATGTTTTGCAATATTGCTATCCAGGGGCATAGCCAAGCAATTATGGGAAAATAAACATCCGTGACGTTCGAGATTTGCCTTTGAGAACCATTCTTTTCATGATCGCAAAGCTTGTTGGTACTGTTACACTACATGTAGTGAATATATCATATATGCAGTACGCGATAGAGTGCATGGAGCCAAAAGTCTTAAACTGCTTTGAAGCTGTACTTTCTTAGATAAAAGAAAAATTGAACAAGGCAAAGGGAGGAAGGAAGAAAAACCTTAGTTATGGTTTGATCCTCATTTCATTTTCCTTAGAGTGGATTCCACTGATGCAACCTCATCATGTGACACTGGGTGTGTCTAACCCTAGGCATCCGCGGATGCAGAGATGGGTAGAAATAATGGCTAGGCATGCAGGCCAATTGTCCATTGTGTTCTTGACTGCATTCTTCGCCTGGTTCAAGCGACAGGTTTTCTCCATCGATGAGTATGCATACGCAAGTGTCGATTTCTGAGGAGATCCAAACTTATCTTTACTAGAAGGCACTCAGTGGGGTGCAATAGGTAAGAATGTTTTGACCATTTTTTTTATTTTTCTAAGGTTTATACAATTTTTTTGTATTTTTATGTTTTCCCAAGACTAAACTAAAGTTTTAATGTAATGCATATGTTGGTCGAGTTCAACCAGTGGAGGAACTAGAGCATGGAGTGGATGAGCCAGCAGAGAGGGCTGTCAGGAGAGCAGTCCGTCAGGATCTAGACATGATTGAGACTCTATCTGAGCTTCGGCAGCACATAGAGGGGTTGACCTTCGGGATTCCAGATTGTCGGATCGAAGAGTTACCCATGCGACTGCAGTGTCACACTATAGGCATTCCTAACCGTTGGATGCAGTTACTGCGTAGGATAGCTAGATCGATAGCATGTCACCATGAGTTTCACTAGTTTACTTTTGACATTTTGCATACATTTTGAGGTTAGATGACCAATGTGTCTTGGGCACAAATTTTGTAAAAACCTATAACTATATATCTATTTTATTTTAGTGTTTTCCTATGTTTATTGCACAATCCTATTCAATTATGTGAATATATCTTTACATGTGTTGCAAATGTCTGTCTAAAACATGATTAGCTAAAGAATCTGTCAATGTGTTCATGTTTCTTGAAATGTGTTGATATTGAATAAAATCAAAGTGTCTTTCAAAAGTCGAACTCTTAGGAACAAACGATGTAGTGTTCGATTTCTAACAGTGTAAACACTAGTAAGTTGCAATACCACAAGTTGTGAGTCTAACCTTACGATGATGCGGTTAATACCAAATGAAATGGCATCAGAAAGAAGTTCAATCAACGCGTTATACTCAGCGATATTGTTTGTCAATCTAACGATACAAATATCTTGAAAACTCACTAGCTCGCCGTTCGGAGTGAAAATGGCCCACGCTGCATAAGATAGATTCTGTGCACTACGACTAGCACCATCAACATATCCAACAAATGGTTCCAAAGTTTTAGACATCTGCGATGAAATGTAAAGCAGATTAATAACTTCAAGAAAACTATAAAAAATAAACTAAGACATTGAATGCAAATCAACAACATATATATACAATATAATACAAAAAATTACTATGCTCATGATTAAGCATAGTAACATTTCAGATACAACCCATTTCAGGGCTGCGCCAATCGAATCCCATCGTAATCAACTAACTCGTAGGCACCCTTAGCAAGAACTCTTTTGAAAATATAGGGGCCATGCCATAATGGCTCAAATTTCCCTGTACCTATTACATCAGCTTATTGATCATAAAGAAGGACCAATTCGCCCTCTGATAAAATGTGAGGTTGGACATTTTTGTCATATTGCGCCTTTATACGTCTCTTATGCACTTCGCTGGCTAGTTGGGCTTCACAATGCGTTTCATCAATATGGATGAGGTTAAAAATACGCGCTTCTTCTTCTGAGGTGTCAGGTAACAAGTCGTTGCGAGTTTTAATGAAGGTATTTCACATTGGATTGGAAAGATAGCTTCCAGACCATACACCAATTGAAAGGGGGTAAATTTGGTTGCGTTTCTCACCGAGGTTCGGTACGCGCACAAGGCCGAGTACATGATCAAATGCTAGTTTCTTTTACGAACTCCTATCATTCGTTGAAGCATACGTTTAAGAATTTTGTTGATAGCCTCAACTTGTCCATTTGATTGTGGATAATAAGGAGTAGAATTATCATGTGACAATCCTAACTTGGCAGTCAATTCAGTCATCATATGGTTGCGAAAATGATTCCCATGATCTGTGACTATATCTTGTGGGATCCCAAACCGTGCAATAACATGATTAAAGAAAAACAATGCAGTTATTTATCCTGTGTTGTTGAATGTGTTATCACACAGAAAAAGTGAAACATCATTTGACATAGTCTTAGAGGTTCATTTGTCAAAGGTATGCTCATAGAGTTCATTTCCCATTAGTTGGTAAAGGAAAATTTTAATTTTTTCCATATTAGCCTATCCTAAAGTCCAAACCCACCCCCATTCAAGTCTTTTCATGTCCCATCAGTCATTATTTCCTGACATATTTCATTTTCCAAGTTTTTGAATTAAAAAAGGTCACTTTAGCCAAGATTCTTTGTTTTTGTAGCGAATTACACAGTAAAAAATTAGTTTTCGCTACGAAACTGTTAATACTTTCGTATCGAAATTGCCTGGAAATTAACTAACTACGCTACGAAAAGATGTTTTTCTGTTTTTCTTTTCGAATTCATTGCAAGGTGTCAGTCAATGATTAGAAGTGTTAGGATGGATGTCATTCGAGTCAGTTAGGGCTAAATCAAGGTACAATGGTCATGGATGAGGTCATTATTACTTTTTTTAGCATGTATGAGTCATGATTAAGCCATGAGATGTCATCTAAACTTTAAAATCTTCCCAATTGAGTCTTGTGTCATTCTCTGCTCCATATTTGCATGCTGTTGATTTTTGGAGAGTTGTTTCACCAAGCCAAGCTGGTTGCTGGCATTTTCAAGAATTGAAGGTGTCATTGATCAAGTGAGGCAGAGAAGGTATAAAATAATCATGGCTGCAAAGAGGAAGACCAAAAAAGGTGGACATTGTCTCAGATATGAGCCATCAGACATGAATTTGTTGAATTTAGACCCAACTGCCTTATAATTTTTCAAAAGAACAAGCTGTTTGTAGTTTTTCCAAAGATTGCAAGGGTGAAATGTGCAGGTTTCTAAGGAGTTTTCCATCAGCTTCAATGGGACCGCTTCAAAGGTGGGGATGTTGAACCTCACAGTAACACCAGAAACCATTGCAGCAGAAACAAGAATTCCTAAAGGAGGAGAACAATGGTTCAAAGGTTTCAAGTTCACTATGAAGGAATGTAAGGAATTTATCAAGCCAGAGCATAGTGAGATTGATCTCACAAATTCCATCCCAAGGAGCTACATGAAAGACAACTTCTCAAAGTTGCTACTAATTATTCGGAAATATTTCACTTGTGAAGGGAGGTACCACATGGTTTACTCATACCATTTCAGGCTTCTTCTACATTTTTTTGGTAAGAGATCTCTTGATTTACATTTTTACTTATACAGAAGCTTAGCTAAAATGTTAGACAAATTTCAAGCTAAATCTGAAGGAAATGAAACCTCACTCTTTCATCATGGTTTAATCACGTTGCTGGTATTAGAAGAGTTAAAAATATTAAGTAGAGACTGGTCATATTTTCTGTTTGTCAGTGGTTTTGAAGTAGATATCATCACTCCTAAAAGAACTCCTAAACCTAGAGATATACCATCACCTTCAGTGGCAGAGAAAATTGAGCCAGTGATCATGGAGACAAAGCCATTGTATAAAGATGACACACCCAAAGTTACACCTGCAAAACAAAAGCCAACAGTGAGCAAACATGGTAGCAAGAGGGTTACAAGAAGCCAAACAGTGGCTAAGGGTAACTTATAAGACATTATGCATGCTATTTATATTGAAGAAACTCCCATAGTACAAGCTGAAGATATAGATGAGGGAGGAAAGAAGCTCAAGAAAGCCAAAAAAGCTAAGAAGTAAGAGTTTGCAGGTGAAGATGCAGGATTCATGTTTCAAGCTAGGAAACCAATGACAAGACAAGCCAGAAAAGTCTTGGAAAGAAGTAAAGAAGCTCATAAGGTCACTAAAACTGTCCAGTCACCACCAAGAAACATTGACCTTTCCTCGCTTTCCAAAGAAGAATTAGTCATTAAACAAAGGAAAGGAAAAGAGAAAATCATTGAAAAAACAGAGATTGAGGTCCTTAAGGAGCATTTGAAGTGGAAAATGATGAAATATCAGTCTTGAATAAAGAGGAAAGGAATCACAAGGTTCAGAAGGTACAGTTTGAGAAAATGAAAGAAATTTGGGAAGAACGGGTCCTAAGTGTGTCAAAGACTTTGGACAACACAGAGAAATTGATCAAATGGACTAAGCCATTGAGAGGAGAGGTGAAACATATCAGAAAAATAAAATTGCACTTACAGTCTAAGAACAGGACACTAAAATATCAAGTGAAATATTTAGAACAACAACTGGAGTTGATTCATGAGGAGCTGGAAAAGCAAGTTTTGAAGATGACTGTGGTTGAGGAGCCCATAGCTCAACTGATCATTAATAAAGAGGAAACACCTCAGGGGTATTAAGTTAGAATTGATTATGTTTTAAAAGGTTCATGGCATGCTGAAGACCAATGTTTTACAGATGGAGGTCACCCTTTTGAGACTATGTTGAAATCTGGAAATTCTGCAGTTTTTCACAGTTTCATAGTGTTTCCTAGGCTTAAAGCCAGGAAAACACTACAAAATTTTTTGTGGCAACCTATTTTCTTCCAAAATCACTTTTTGTAGTTTTTATGGAGGGAGAATGATGTTGATGATGTGTCATTACTAGGGTGACACCATGAAACAACAAAACAACATATTTTTTGGGTACATAAGCTTCTTTTTCAACGCTACGAAAGCACGCTATGAAACTGTCATGTTTTCGTAGCGAGCTACTTTTGAAGGTTTTGAAGCATCCTAGTGGCAGTTTTGGACAGGTGGACACATCCAACAGGTCAAGGGACCTTAACATCAACATTTATGACTTGGAGAAAGGGCTGCGGAGACAGCTCATCAGCTAAAGCTCTCGTTGAAGATAAAGATATTGTATTCTTGAAAAATAGGGTTTTGTTCCACATATCTAGGGGGGTTTTAATATGTCAAGTATTTATGAACTATGTCATAGCCTTTTTGAGCATGTGATGCTTATTTGTAACTTATATGTAAATGTTTCACAAAGATAAGGTAGAATATGTAATAAATAGGAGTTTGAGTCCTATTAGGAAATGCCATCTTTAGGGTGTAGCTATCATTTTCTTATTAAAATACATGTTTTTCTGTTATATGAGGTGTCATAGGAATAATTTGATGAATCTAGCCATCAGGCAGATCATCCTTGCTGTAAGAATGTCTATTTAAAGGCAAATCATCGAAGTAGTAAAAGGTTGGATATTTTTTGCACCAAACTGTTGCTTTATGTATTTTGAATCATATCAGTAATACATAGTGAATTTCTTCTTGACAGACCTGAGATTCTCATGGATTTTTTAATGTCTTATTGATCTACATCTTATGTTTTATCTTTTGTAGTAGATTTCATTGATATTACTCAAAATTCATAACTCTATGCTCTGACTTCCTTTAGTAATGAAATGACTATGTTTCCTATTGTTTTATGAGTGAATTTCCTTTGTTAAAGACTCTTATCTGCCTCATCTTCCATGTCAAGAAGCCTAGCTACTAAAAACTCTAATTGTTGACTCCATAAGCCCAATGGTAGCAAACCTGCAATCATAAAAATAAGATACGATTTCCATAGAGTTAACCATCTATCTTTATCATTATCAAATATCATAAACCCCCTTGAGAGAGCCCTCTCAGACTAAAGAGGCTAAGCTTCAGTCAAAAGCTAGTTTGGAACAGTTACATAGATTTTTCTGATCAACAGCCAATCAAGTACAATTTTGTGATAACATTTTGGTGCATCTGCCGGGAGACTGAAGATATACTTTTCCCAAAATTCTGAAGCTGAACTCTTGAAGGTAGCATGAGCTCATAATTTTTTCGAGGTTTCATCTACCTTGGTGACTCCATTCATAATTCTTATGTTCAAAAGTGGCTTCGAAAAGGAGATATACAAGGAGTAATCCTAACCCAGATCCACCTACAATTGTGGATAATCCAAACACAATTTCCAGAGGCATTCAAGGCAGTTATGCAAAATCAAGTACTCCATTACATGCAAAAGCCTTGTCCTCTGAATTTTTAAGAATTCCTGAAGATAAAATGTTTGATGATAAAATTCAGGAAGCCTTGTTTAGGTCTGAAAATGAAAAAGAATTGACTGAAATTGTCTTAGACCTATATAGAAGAGGTATGGATACCTTAGCCTTAGTGACCCAAAAGGATAAAGAAGAGTTTTGGGAAGCAGTCACATCAAAGTTTTTGTTAGAAAGGGAATATTTGGATAGGTTGAAGGAACTAGACCCATTTGAAATCTTGCTTAGAATAAAATTTCGTGTCCCTCTACCTAATTGGAGTTCAATTGTAACTGGACAACAAAGACCAACTAGCCCCCCTCCTAACAGTTCCTCTTCTTCTACTACTGTTGTCCCTAAAACTACCACAATTCCAGTCATCATGGTAGGAAATGTGCCACCTCCACCTGCAGCTGCACCTGCTAGGTATGCCCCTCTTATTCTCCCAGTTGTCCTTAATGACCTTCCTAGAAAATATTCTGCTAGAATCAAAACTTGGGGAAGTGATGAAGAGATTACAGCTAAAGAGCATATAGATCAGCTTAATGACTTCATAGACAGGGAGGAGGTTGACCATGAGGATGTCAAGATAAGATTTTTTGCTCAGAGATTTACTGGTGAGGTCAGAAAGTGGTTCAAGGCCTTGCTGCAAGAAGCCTACATAATTGGAATGAATTTTAAGTTAGCTTCTTGAGGAAGTGGGGAAATAGAACCAACCCTGTGCAAGCCCTCACTAAGTATAATAGTTTGAAAAGAGTAGTTGATGAAACCTATCCAAAATTTTCTAAAAGATTTAATAAATTTTATGACTCCATCCCTGCCCATCTAAAGCCTCCACCAAGAGCAGCTCAACTGAGATATGTTAAGGCCTTTGACTATGACTTTTCTATTCTTCTAAGAGAAAGAGAATCCCCTTCATTAGCTGAAATGAACAATGATGCAGTGAAGGTGGAGGTCAATATGATAGTAGCTAAAAAGTCCAAGATGGGAAAGACAAAATTGAAAGAAGAAGATAAGCCTTCCACTTCATATGATAAATTTGACTCCATGATGAAGACAATGGAAAAATTTATGGATAGGCTTGCCCTTGGGAATGCCTATGCTCCTCCTACACAACATTAACCTCAGTTTATAAATCCTCAGTTCAGAAGACCTCAAAACCAGCAGAGGCCAAGGGAAAATAGAAATCAGTCTGACCCTCAGGTAAGGCCTCCTTTTCAGCAAAATTTAGTTGATGAAGAAGATCAGCCTGAAATACCAGAAGAATCAATTCATTGCTTAGATGAAAACATGTCAGGGATGTTTTTGACTAAGGAAGAACATGATGAGTCAAATCATGATGTAAACAAGGGTGAGGAACCATCTGATTATCTTAAAGGATATCAACATGCAATATTTGAGATGCAGAAAAAAGATAACCTCGGAAACAGAAATGTTCCAATTACTGAAAAAAAAACATAGCCTAAGAAAGATGCCCCTAAAGCTGCCGAGGTTAGAAAATATCCACCACCTCCTCCTCTTGTCAAAGAGACTGAAAAATATGCTTATGTTTTCAGTTTGGATAATGAGATCTCCAAGGTCAAAATCCCAGTCCCTTTTGGAGAAATTCTTAAGGTGAATGAGTATAGAAGTAAAATTGTAAAAATGTTGAATTCCCAACTAGGAGCTGTTGACATCCTTAATGTTCAAGAAGATCATCCAACTATATACTTGGGTTCAAGATTGGAGAATAAGCAGAATGAAGAGGTGCCTCCTTTCTATGTCAGTCTTAGTATTCATGACATGACATTGCATAATGCCATGTTAGATTCAGGGGCCTCTCACAACCTCATGCCCAAAGTGATCATGGAAAGGATGGGATTATAAATTACTAGACCATATAAGGATTTGTTTTCTTTTGATTCAAAAAGAGTTCAGTGCATTGGTTTAATAAAAGATGTTGTTGGTTTTACACAAGTCCCTGCCAAGACAATGGTAATGGACATTGTGATAGCATACATTCCACCTAAGTTTGGCATGCTGCTATCTAGATCATAGGTAGGAAATATCAAAGGTACCATGCAGATGGTCCTAACTTATGCCACAATTCCTATTTTTGGTGAGCAAAGAATATTATACAGAGAAAAAAGGATGGCTTATATGGTAAGTAGTAAGGGAAAACCTCAAAATTTCCCAATCTATGATGTTGATACTGAATTAGGATCTGCTATACTATTCAATGAATTGACTGATGAAGTAGAAGATGAAAAGAAAGCAGAAAATCAGCAAGCAGAAAATCAGTAGACATAAAATCAGCAAATCAGTGAAGAGAAGGTAGAAGGTTGGTGGTTATTACACTTTGATGGATCAGCAGCAAGAGAAGGGGTTGGAGCAGTAATTTGGATCACAACTCCAGAGGATGAAATTAAGTTCTTTTCTTTCAAACTGAACTTTGATTGCACAAATAACATGGCTGAGTATGAATATCTATTTTTGGGTTTAGAAAATTTAAAAAGAATGGGTGCTAAAAATATTTCTGTTTGTGTAGATTCTGAATTAGTTATCAAACAAGTTGAGGGTGTATACCAAACTAAGGATGTGAGAATGAGAGCATACAGAAATTTGATCATGGAGATGTTAGAGAATTTTCAAGAATATTCCTTTATTGTGAAGACTAGGGATCAAAACTAAGTAGTTGATTCCCCAGCTGTCTCTGCAAGTATTTTTATTATTCCTGCACATTCCACTGAAAGATATGAGGTTGAAGTTCATCATAGGCCTACTATCCCTGACAACATAATTCATTGGCAAGTTTTTGAAGATGACCAGCAAGTCAAAAACTTTATAGAATTGAAAGAAGAGTTTGAGAAAACACAAGTAGATCAACAAAACATGCTTGCTAAAACAAAATGAAATTCTGAGGTGTTACAACTGAAGAATAATTCTATACCTAAAGGTCTCATCCCACTTGAAAATATTTTTGGCCAAAATTATGAGTTCAAGTCTCCTAGGATACAAGTTGATGATGAAGAGGTAGAGAGTTGTAACCTTGGTACAGTAGCAATGCCAAAAATGATTAAGCTTTCAAAAACTCTTTCAATTTACATTAAGCAGAAATATATTGAGATGATGAGAAGGTTCATAGATGTTTTTGCATGGAGTTACACTGATTTGAAGAAATATGATCCTACCATTATTCAGCATACCATTCCTATTAAAGAAAATGAAAAGCCTTTCAAACAGAAGTTGAGGAGGATTAATCCACTTTTTATGCCTCCGATTGAGAAAGAAATCAAGAAGCTCTTTGATGCCAAAATCATTGTTTCAATCATATTCTCAAAGCAGCTTGCAAACTTGGTTCCAGTCAGAAAGAAGAGTGGAGAGATCATAATCTGCATTGACTTAAAAAACTTGAACAAAGCCTCTCTAAAGGACAATTACCCTCTCCCAAAGATGGACCAAATTCTACAGAACATTGTTGGTTCCCAAAGGATGTCTATGTTGGATGGTTTTTCAGGGTACAATAATATATTAGTGCATCCAAAAGATCAGGAGAAAACTGCCTTTACCACACCCTGGGGCACATTGATGTATGCCAAAATGCCTTTTGGTCTGATGAATGCAGGAGCAACATTTCAAAGAGTAATGGACATTTCCTTTGTTGAGGAGAAGGATAAGTTGGTGGTTATATATATGGATGACATAATAGTTTTCTCAAGGAGAGAAGAAGACCACTTGAAGCATCTAGAAAAGATTCTGCTGAAGTGTAGAAGGTTTGGAATTTCTCTCAATCCCACTAAAAGCATTTTTTCCCTGACTTCAGGGAAGTCACTTGGGAATATTATATCTAAATATGGGATTAATATTGATCCAAATAGGGTCAATGCTATTCAAATAGTGGATTTTCCTAGAAGCAGGAAGGAAATTTAGTCTTTCCTTGGAAGGGTGAATTTTTTGAGGAGGTTTATTCCTAATTTTGCTGAGATTGTAAAAGACATAACCAAGATGCTGAATAAAGGAGCCGACATCAAGTGGATAGTAGAAGAAAAACACTCATTTGAGGAGATAAAGAAGGAACTCACTCAACCACCACTCTTGATCAGCCCGGATTTTTCCAAGGAATTTCTGGTTTTTACATTTGCATCAGAAAATACAATTGTTGGAGTTTTGCTGCAGAAAGGACAGCAAGGTACTGAGCAACCCATTTCATTTTTTAGCAGGACCTTAGCTAATTCAGAGCTGAAGTACAACATCCTAGAGAAACAGGCCTATGCTTTGGTCAAAGCCATCAAAGATTTTAAAATTTACATTTTGCATTCTTATGTCATAGCTTTTGTTCCTAATGTTGTTGTGAAGGACATCCTAACTCAAGTTGATCCTGTTGGTAAAAGAGGGAAGTGGATAGCTAACTTGCTGGAATATGATATAGAGATCAGAACTACAAAATTGGTGAAAGGTGAAGGGCTAGCAAAGCTAACGGCACAGTCCAATTTTAACTATCTTGATATGAATCTAATTGCAAAAATTTTAGAATTATCAGATGAAGATGAAGAGTTGATTCCCATTGAAGAGAAGTACATCCTATCTGATTGGTATAGAGATATTGTTTTTGTATTACATCATCATAGAGCTCCTGCTAAGTTGACAAAGTCTAAAGCAAGGTTTGTAAAGCTAAAATCCCTGAGGTATTGCATCATTGAAAAAAATCTGTATTGGAAAGATACTGGTGGTATTATTTTGAGTTGTTTTCTAGAAGAGGAGGCAGAAAAAGTGATTGAGGAGTTTCACAAAGGATATTGTGGAGGTCATCATTATTGGAAGGCCACAGCAAATAACATTCTCAGAGCAGGGTACTACTAGCCTACTATGTTCAAAGATGTTTACAAAAATATTGCTGCCTGCCATGAATGCCATATTTTTTATGGTAAGAAAAAGCTTGTTCCTTTACCTTTGATGCCTATCTATGTTGAGGTGCCATTCCAGCAGTGGGGGCTAGATTTGTTAGGATATTTCGACACATAGGAAATAGTTAAGAATAACTTACTCTAGTGTAGAGTTAGGTGAAGTGTGTTTCTTTACTATGTACATTTTTAACTTATAATCTAACGGTCACAATTTGTAGTGATCCGACGGTTCACTCTCTCCTCGGTATTAATGACACTTGATCCGTGGCTTAACACTCGATTGGTCCGTGATCTCTATTTAAAGAGCATGGAGGGTCATTTTTCTGGTAACTTTTGATGAGAGAAACATATGTAACTTTTCTTTTTATATTAATAAATTTCCTGAAGTGGCTGCGTTGGCTCAGGTCGTGGACTGTTTCCCTCTTTGAGGGTTTTAACCACATGATGATACTGGTGTATTGATTTGTGATCTGTTTGTGAGTGGTGACCTTTGGTTTTTGATCTATGAAACTTACCCTATAAATTCCTACATGGTATCAGATCTATTTTGAGGGCCACATACGTTGTTGATCCAAATCCGAAGCCGGTTTGACTACATACGACTGCCATTTTATAGATCTATTATTTCTGAACATTTTCAGGCCTAGAAAACTGCTCTGTTGTGTCCAGAGCATCTATTATAGTGAGGAATTCCTTTCATTTCATGCGAAAAGGTTTTTGGTTGCCCAAGTTATGTCAGTTTAGATCTGGAGTAAAGTATCTGTTTTGCAGTTATATTTGTTAATAGTTCTTCTTATTTTGGTTCCCCCTTTTTATTTCGGTTTTTAGGTTTTATTTATTTGCCAGATCTATATCATCTTCTCTGTGTATGCTCTTTGATCTACGCTGTGTGCAATCTCGGAAAATAAAAAACAGAAAGAAGAGTTTTTTTTACTACATATGCTCTTTCCCCACGTCATTGTGCGATCTTGGGAAATCAAAAATAGTAAAAAATAGATAGTTTCCGGTAAGGCTAAATGAAAATCTAACATTCTGCCATAAGGCTTGCATTTCTTTCTTTTCTCGGTGTTGTGTGTAGGAAAAAGCACACACACAGAAGAACAGGTGACAACAAAATGGATTAAAGAGAGTTTTTTTTTCTCTTAAAAATTTGTTTGGAAATCACAGTCCTTGCTTCAACTTCGGACCTGCGTTATTTTGAAATCGCTCTAAGTAAAGGCTCACTAACGCGACTCCTTACTCTTGACTTATGCGTTAGTAATGCTGAGGCTCCTCTAAAACATAGCGTTAGTACAGCAAACTAGGCTCCTCTTGACTCGTTTAAAAAAAATGCAAACTCCTTCATCTGAAAGTCGTTTCTCGAGCCGTTTTTTCAAAAAGGCGTAATTTTTCGAGATCTTTCCATTGGAGCAGTTAGTTTCATATTTTCTCAGCTTCATTTTTTTAAAATGGAAAGTGCATGCCTGATTATTCTTAACAACACCAATTATTTCCAATGGCTACCTCACATGGTAGATATACTTAGAAGTAAAGGGATTTATAGAATAGCCATAGGACAAGAAACTAAACCTTACGATGATGATAAAGTCACTAAATGGGAAAATAAAAAAGATCAAGCACAAGGGTTGATAGGAATGTCCATTTCTCAAGATCTTCGATTTCATATCCTTGACATTGACACCCCTCATGAAGCCCTAGACAAGCTAAATACTGTCTTTGGCATTCAAAATCAAATTAGGGCCCACCAACTTGAAAATGAGTTGCTTACTCTGGACCCCAATAATTTCTCCTCTATTGAAGATTTTTTTCCAAATTCAAGACCCTTAGACTTCTTTTAGAAGGTTGTAAGGTCAAAAAGGAAGATGGTAGCCTCATCTATTACATTCTTGCTAAGATTGGCCCTGCATACTCTGTATTTGTTTCCGCCATCCATTCCACTAGAGAAGCCATCATTTCTTCAGGGACCACCTACAAGAACCCCTCTTTTGATGAATTTTGTGATTCTTTGATAAGAGAACAATAAAAACTCTTACACCTTGGTCTTATAACTCCTGGAAACACTTCTAAGAAAGCCTTAGTAGCCCAACAACAATCATATCAAAAGAATCCCAAGAAGCAGTATCCTAAAAAATATGGTCTGAAATCAAACAAGGGTCCTAAGAAATTTCAAATGCAAACTGAAAAAGTCACTCACCCAAATGATAAGGCAAATAAAAACAAAGGGAAGAAAACAAATAGACATTGCAACTTTTGTAATCATGATGGCCATATAGAGTCCAAATGTTTTAAGAAGATGGAAGCCTTAGAAGCAGCAATGAAGAAGCACAACATCAATTTGGAGTACTCTTCACCTTCATCTTCAGGAATGGCACTTTCTGCTTGTGGTTGTCAAGCATCAAGATCTGGTTATGCATTAAATGTATCCTCTTCTTCTCATTCTCATGAGTGGCTCATTGATTCTGGAGCTTCTTACCACATGGAAAAAAATAAATCCATGTTTTCTTCTTTAAATGATTGTAAAACCAAACATATTTATGTTCGTGATGATAGATATCTTAATGTTGGAGGATCTGGAACCATTAATCTAGATAATGGTCAGTTTAATGATGTACTATGTGTTCCTACCTTGTCATGCAACCTTATCTCTGTTTACAAGATAACTCATTCAGGTGAAGGGAAAATAGTAGAATTCTCACCTCATGATGTTGTAATCAAGGACCTCAAATATCCCAGAAATATTTTAGCTACTAGCATTGCTGATGATTCCACAAGGTTGTATAAGTTTGACAACTTTGGGTCATCATGTCTTCCCTCCATTTTTGTTGCTCATAATGATGAACTTAGCAAAATTTGGCATGAGTGATTTGATCACTTAAACTATCGCTCTCTTCAAAATCTATGTAAAGAAAATATGGTGACAGGTCTTCCTATGGTATCTTGCCGAGATGGTGTTTTCTCCGCATGTGTACTCAGAAAACATCATCGAGATAGTTTTGACAAACATGCCTCTTGGCACGCTTCAGTCCCTTTGCAGCTTGTGCACAGTGATTTATGTGGTCCACTTCCTGCTGTTTCTTTCTCTGGTTGCAAGTACTTTTTAAATTTCATTGATGATTTTTCCAGACGCACTTGTGTATACTTCTTAAAACTCAAGAGAGAAATTTTTAACATGTTCTTGGCCTTTAAGGCCTTTTTTGAGAAACAATCTAGACATCAAATTCTAAAGTTAAGATCAGACAATGGAGGAGAATATGTTAACAAAAAATTTATCAACTTCCGCACTAAGAATGGAATTCAATTGCAACATATTGTTCCATATACTCCACAACAAAATGGTGTAGCTAAAAGGAAGAATCACACCTTAAGAGAAATGGCTAATTGTACGCTTCAATCTAAAGGACTTAGTCTCAATTTTTGGGCACAAGCAATTAACTGTGAAAATTACATAGTAAATCACACTCCTACTAAGTTTTTAAAGAATATAACTTCAGAAGAAGCTTGGAGCTCAATCAAACCATATGTAAGTCACTTTCATGTTTTTGGAAGTGAAGCTTGGGCCAACATTCCATATGCAAAACATAAAGCCTTAGAACCTAAGAGTGAAAACTGCATTTTTGTTGGATATTCTGAAGATGTCAAAGGATACAGACTTATTCAACCAAAATCCAAAAATATAATCATTAGAAGAGATGTAAAATTTGATGAAAATATATCAAAGGGAAGCTGAGCTAGGAGACTAGTCTCCTAGCTCAGCTAAAAGTTCATTGAGTGTGCCAACTTTGGCCTGCGAGCCTGATTTGACATATGTGCCACCTCTCTCTCTCTCTTCTATTTTTAATAGCATTCCTTCTAGTTTATATGATGACAGCGAGGATGACAATCCTCCTCCACCTCTTGAAATTTTTCCTTTTACTCCACAACTTCCAAGATGGGTCTGCTCTACTCGGGATGCAGCAGGTTCTCTTGCAGGTGACCGTGCAGATCGACGACGTACATGTTCTCAGTTCGAAAGAGCCTCTTCCTTATTGGCTCAAGTTCCAGAAACTCCTGATCTAGAAACCTTTGAAGAAGCCTCCGGTCATCTAGATTGGGATGAAGCTATGAATGAAGAATATCGTTCCTTATTGGCAAACGATACTTGGGATCTTGTTCCTCTTCCAAAAGGAAGAAAAATTGTCAGATGCAGATGGGTTTACAAAACCAAGTTTGGACCAGATGGAAAATTGAATAGACATAAAGCTCGTCTTGTCACTAAAGGATTTTCACAAGTTGAAGACATTGACTATACTGGAACCTTCTCCCTTGTTTCCAAAATGAAGTTTATCCGCCTTTTTCTTTCCCTTGCTGCCTCCTTTAAATGGGAAGTCCATCAAATGGATGTTAAATCCGCCTTCTTACATGGAGATTTGCATGAATAAATCTACATGGAACAAGACCCTTGATTTATCCAAAATGGCTCTAGCCTTGTTTGTTGCCTTAGAAAATCTCTCTATGGTATCAAACAAGCTCCTCGGGCTTGGTATGCCAAAATGGATATGTTTCTATTAGATAATGGATTTTCTAGGTGTCATTCTGACAACACTGTCTACACCAAGAAAGTGGGTAAGTCCTTCACCATCCTTGTTCTTTATGTTGATGATATTATCCTTACTTGTAGTGATCCAAACCATATAAACCATGTGAAGTCTAGCCTCAAAATGAAGTTTGAAATGATAGACTTAGGACACTTGCATTATTTCCTTGGTCTTTAAGTCTTGCAATCCAAGGAAGGCATTACCCTCTCTCAGTCCAAGTATGCCTATGATCTTCTACACCACTTTCACATGGAAGACTGTAAGCCAACCCTGTCTCCCTTTCAGTCTGGAGTCAAGCTTTCAGTCACTTGTAATACCCCTGAAGTTGATTCTACCTTATACCATCAACTTGTTGGTAAACTTCTGTATTTAACCCATACCCGTTCTGACCTTTCCTTTGTCGTTGGTCTTGTTGCTCGGTTTGTGCACCAACCTCATGAAAGTAATTGGAAAGAAGCTAAGATAATACTTCGATATATTCGAGGTACAATTCAGTTCGGGATTCATTACAGTGCAGGGGCATCTCCATTGTTGATTGGTTTCATTGATTCTGATTGGGCTAGTGACCTTGATAATCGAAAGTCTACTGCAGGATATGTATTCACTCTTGGTTTAGGACCTATTACATGGTCTTGTAATAAACAAAGTGCCATCTCTCTTTCTTCGGCCGAAGCAGAGTATCGTGGTGCAGTTGAAGCCAGTAAGGAAGCCATGTGGCTTCGTCAGATCCTTTATGAATTGGTCTTCATCAGCAGCATCCAACTACACTTTGGTGTGATAATCAGAGTGCCATTCAGCTATGTAAAGATCCAGTTCAGCATCAGCGTATGAAACACATTGAGCTCCACATACACTTCATCAGAAAGCTCATTCATGATCGTGTTCTTGAAGTGCAGTATTGTCCAACCAATGATCAAGTAGCTGATATCTTTACAAAGGCTCTCACAAAAGTGAAGTTTACCAAACTTAGATCCATGATTGGAGTTCAGGAAAGTTGTCATTAAGGGGGGATAGGCTCTAATGCCTCCTTCCTTCTCTTATTGTGTCACCTTTGTAAATCCTTCAACCCTATCCCAAGTTGTTCTTAAGGGGGGATGTTAGGATATTCCGACACATAGGAAATAGTTAAGAATAACGTAGTCTAGTGTGGAGTTAGGTAAAGTGTGTTTCTTTACTATGTACATTTGTAATTTATAATCTGACGGTCACGATTTGTAGTGATCCGATGGTTCACTCTCTCCTTGGTATTAATGACACTTGATCCGTGGCTTGACACCCGATTGGTCTATGATCTCTATTTAAAGAGCATGGAGGGTCATTTGTCTGCTAACCGTTTATGAGAGAAACATATGTAACTTTTCTTTTTATATTAATAAATTTCCTGAAGTGGCCGCATTGGCTCAGGCCATGGACTGTTTCCCTCTTCGAGGATTTTAACCACGTGATAATACTGGTGTACTAATTTGTGATCTGTTTGTGAGTGGCAACCTTTGGTTTTTGATCTACGGAACTTACCCTATAAATTCCTACAAGATTTTATTGGTGAGATTCATCCATCATCTTGAGATCATCATTGCTGGATCCTGACAGCAAATGATTATTTCACCAAGTGGATTGAAGAAATCCAAACTAGGCAAGAAAATGATTCAGTTATCATTTCATTTTTGGAAAATAACATATTGTCTAGGTTTGGCTGCCCTACAAATATCATCACTGACAATGCACAGACATTTAAATCTAAGAGGCTTATTAGTTTTTGTCATCAATATCACATTACACTTGGACACTCTATTGCATAATATCCACAAGGTAATGGTCTTGCTGAATCTTTGAACAAGAGCATTGTGAGGATTATTAAGAAGGTGCTGCAGGAAAATAAGAGGTCATGGCATTTGAAGTTGAAGTATGCTATGTGGGCTGATTAAGTGTGCAAAAAGAGATCAATTGGAAATTCACCTTATGATTTGGTGTATGGGGTTGAAGCCATTTTTCCTACATCCTTAGGAGTGCCTGTCATGAAGCTGCTGCAAGGATTGGAGGAGGAGCCAAATGCAACTCAAAGGAGAATAAATCAGTTGATATCCTTGCAGGAGAAAAGGGAGGAAGTATATAATAGCAATCAGCAATCTCAAAATAGAATTAAGAAGACATTTGATAGGAAGGTCAAAGAGGAAAATTTTCAAATATAGGATTTGGTTTTTAAATGGGAGGCCAGGATTGAAGAAAATGGGAAACATGGTAAGTTTGATAATATTTGGAAAGGTCCATTCAAATTAGTTGCATTCCATGGAAGCAACACTTACATTCTGCAGGAGATGGATGGACAACCTTGTGCTAGAGGGCCTGTTAATGGCAGGTTTTTGAAGTACAATTCCTCTTAAGTTATACTGATTTCTTATTCCATTATATATATTCCATTTTTTTATGTTTTTATGCTAATAAATACAAGCTAAACATCAAGCTTGAGCCGGAGGTGAATGCCATTAGAGTTTGAAGGAAAGCTTGGAAAATTTCATAGTTTTTGTTTTCAAGAAGATGGATAGCACTAGAACTACAGGTTATTTGGTGTACCACAAGGGCACACCATCCCAAGTGGAGCCACTGTTATCACTCAGAAAAAGTGAAACATCATTTGACATAGTCTTAGAGGTTCATTTGTCAAAAGTATGCTCATAGAATTCATTTGCCATTAGTTGGTAAAGGAAAATTTTAATTTTTTTCATATTAGCCTATCCTAAGGTCCAAACCCACCCCCATTCAAGTCTTTTCATGTCCCATCAGTAATTATTTCCTGACATATTTCATTTTCCAAGTTTTTGAATTCAAAAATGCCACTTTAGCCAAGATTTCTTGTTTTGTGTTGTTACACGATAATTTGTCACGAATCCTGCCAATTCCCCATATCGCCCATTGGAGGGTCATTTTTGCGACCAATAAGCAGTGTCATGCCTTGCAAATACCATCATTGCATCCCTTTCCATGAGGACAACATTCATTCTGTGGATCATTTCTTGAGTAGACCCCTAAAAACACCTGTTTTTGCCTTGATGCTAGTAGCCCGTTATGTACTCGCGCCAATGAGGAAAATTAACACTGAGCCCGCGCCAATTGGCACTCTGTCCCAGTTAAGCACCCGCGCCAATCTGCTTTTGGAAAGTTTTTAAAAAAGGCGAAGTTTCGATTACAACAGCAAGTGGATGAGTCATCGAGTGGTTTCGCACGAATAACCACGACCTTCCTCCTTTGGCCTCTTGTTTCCACCTTATGGGGAACCTCCCCGAGGATAAGGCCTCCCTTCCACTATTGTAGGGATCCCAACCTCCTCCTCTCCTCTATAAATATAGCCTTCATCCATTGATGAAGAAATTTGAATGGTCGAGTGGGCGAAAAGCTAGTCTCCAAGTCTTCAATTTCCCAAATTCCCAAGAGCCTTATGCTACAAGAGCCTTGATTATTCCCCTAAGGCCAAATTCAAGCAAGGAGATTATTGTCAAGATCCGAAGAGAGAGGTTTGTCCCATCCTTGACAGGATTTTCGAGACGTGTTCTCCTGGCGACCCTCCGAAGGAGAATTTAGCGTCAGAACTTGGTTGTAATTTTCCTTTGATTGATTAATAATAAACGACTATTGGTTATGGTTCCACTCTTGTTGTTGTTTATAATGATGATTTATGTCCTTTATAACTAACATATAAGTTGCATATACTGGATTTTATGCTTGTGTTTGTTTTGTTTCTTGCGTGTGCAGGTGTCCATCACGGATATCGTGGGGATCGTGATCTGCCAGAGCTAAGGAACGGGAGCGCTACCTCTTCTACAAGCAACAGCGTTGGATTCCAGGTAGGCCTTCATCACTAGTTGGTTTATTTGCAATTAGGGACCTGCACTATAGCGTGAATGATTGTTGCTAGACATAGGTACGGGCTGGTAAGGGATCGCCTCTGTCCGCGGGGGGCAGGGGGGATTTGCCTCCACAAATATAATGCTTACGGTAAAAACGCAGTTTTCACTATGAAACTGCTAATACTTTCGTATCGAAACTACCTGGAAATTAACTAACTATGCTGTGAAAAGAGGTTTTTCTGTTTGTCTTTTCAAATTCGGTGCAAGGTGTCAGTCAATGATTAGAAGTGTTAAGATGGATGTCATTCGAGTCAGTTAGGGTTAAATCAAGGTACAATTGTCATGGCTGGGGTCATTATTACTGTTTTTAGCATGTATGAGTCATGATTAAGCCATGAGCTGTCATCTAAACTTTAAAATATTTCCCAATTGAGTCTTGTGTCATTCTCCGCTCCATCTTTGCATGTTGCTGAGTTCTGGAGAGTTGTTTCACCAAGCCAAGCTGGTTGCTGGAATTTTCAAGAATTGCAGGTGTCATTGATCAAGCGAGGCAGAGAAGGTATAAAATCATCATGGTTGCAAAGAGGAAGACCAACAAAGGTGGAAATTGTCTTATATATGATCCATGAAACATGAATTTGCTAAATGAAGACCCAACTGCCTTAGAAGTTTTCAGAAGAACAGGGTGTTTTCATTTTTTCCAAAGATTGCAAGGGTGCCATGTGCAGGCTTCTAAGGAGTCTTCCATCAGTTTCAATGGGAAATATTCAAAGGTGGGGATGTTGAACCTCACAGTAACACCAGAAACCATTCCAGCAGCAACAGAAATTCCTAGAGGAGGAGAACAATGGTTCAAAGGTTTCTAAGTTCACTATGTGGGAATGTAAGGAATTTATCAAGCCAGATCATAGTGAGATTGATCTCACAAATGCCATCCCAAGGAGCTACATGAAAGACAACTTCTCAAAGCTGCTGCTAATTATTCAAAAATATTTCACTTGTGAAGGGAGGTACCACATGGTTTACTCATACCATTTCAGGCTTCTGCTACATTTTGTTGGTAAGAGGTCTCTTGATTTACCTTTTTACTTATACAGAAGCTTAGCTAAAATTTTAGATAAAGTTCAAGCTAAATATGAAGGAAATGAAACCTCACTCTTTCATTAGGGTTTAATCAAGTTGTTGGTATTAGAAGAGCTAAAAAGATTAGGCAGAGACTGGTCATCTTTTCTATTTTTCAGTGGTTTTGAAGTAGATACCATCACTCCTAAAATAAATCCTATACCTAGAGATATACCATCACCTTCAGTGGCAGAGAAAATTGAGCCAGCGATCATGGAGACAGAGCCATTGCAGAAATATGACACACCCAAAGTTACACTTGCAAAACAAAAGCCAAAAATGAGAAAACATGGCAGCAAGAGGGTTACAATAAGCCAAATAGTGGCTAAGGGTAACTTAGAAGACATTCTGCATGCTATTGATATTGAAGAAACTCCCATAGTCCAAGATGAAGATATAGATGAGGGAGGAAAGAAGCTCAAAAAAGCAAAAAAAGTTAGGAAGTTAGATTTTGCAGGTGAAGATGCAGGATTCATGTTTCAAGCTAGGAAACCAATGACAAGACATGCCAGAAAAGTATTGGAAAGTAGTAAAGAATCTCAGAAGGTCACTGAAACTGTCCAGCCACCACCGAGCATCATTGACTTTTCCTCACCTGCAAAGGAAGAATTAGTCACTAAACAAAGGAAAGGAAAAGAGAAAATCATTGAAAAAACAGAGATTGAGGTCCTTAAGGAGCAGTTGAAGTTGGAAAATGATGAAATATCAGTCTTGAAGAAAGAGGCAAGGAAGCACAAGGTTCAGAAGGTACAGTTTGAGAAAATTAAAAAAAATTGGGAAGAATAGGTCCTAAGTGTGTCAAAGACTTTGGACAACACAGAGCACTTGATCAAATGGACTAAGCCATTGAGAGGAGAGGTGAAACATATCAAAAAAATGAACCTGCACTTACAGCCTAAGAATAGGACACTAAAATATCAAGTGAAATATTTAGAACAGCAACTGGAGTTGATTCATGAGGAGTTGGAAAAGCAAGGTTTGAAGATGTCTGTGGTTGAGAAGCCCATAGCTCAACTGATAATTAATGAAGAGGAAACACCTCAGGGGTCTTAAGTTGAGATTGATTATGTTTTAGAAGGTTCATGGCATGCTGAAGACCAATTTTTTATAGCTGAAGGTTACCTTTTTGAGACTATGTTGAAATCTGGAAATTCTGCAGTTTTTCACAGTTTTGCAGTGTTTCCTAGGCTTAAAACCAGGAAAACGCTACAAAATTTTTTGTAGCAACCTATTTGCTTCCAAAATCACTTTTTTGTAGTTTTTATGGAGGGATAATGATGTTGATGATGTTTCATGACTAGGGTGACACCATGAAACAACAAAAGAGCAGAGATTTTGGGTACATAAGCTTCTTTTTCAACGCTACAAAAGCACGCTACGAAACTGTCTTGTTTTCATAGCGAGCTAATTTTGAAGGTTTTGAAGCATCCCAGTGGCAGTTTTGGACAGGTGGACACATCCAACAGGTCAAGGGACCTTAACATCAACATTTATGACTTGGAGAAAGTGTTGTGGAGACAGCTCTTCAACTAAAGCTCTCATTGAAGATAAATATTGTGTATTCCTGAAAATTAGAGTCTTGTTCCACATATCTAGGGGGTTTTAATATATCAAGTAGTGATGAAATATGTCATAGCCTTTTCGAGCATGTGATGCTTATTTGTAACTGATATGTAATTGTCTCACAAATATAAGGTAGAATATGTAATAAATAGGAGTTTGAGTCCTATTAGGAAATGTCATATTTAGGGTGTAGCTGTCATTTTCTTATTAAAAGACATGTTTTTTTGTTATATGAGGTGTCATAGGATGAATTCGATGAATCTAGCCATCAGGCAGGTCATCCTTGCTGTAAGAATGTCTATTTAAAGGCAAATCATCAAAGTAGTAAAATGTTGGAGATTTTTTGCACCAAACTACTGCTTTACGTATTTTGACTCATATGAGTAGTACATAGTGAATTTCTTCTTGACATACCTGAGATTATCATGGATTTTTTTATCACTCCGCCAAATTCCCAAGGCTGAAGAAGGTATCCCAACATAGGTAACCAAAAACCAAGCTTTTGACTTGATAGCTAGCCCTATCAAGCCAGAGAGGGCTCTCTCCAAAGGGTCACAGCCAGGAGGGCTGGATCAATTAGGGTTTTAGTCTAGATATGAAATGTAGGGGTTTTTTTGATTTGGGGTTGGGCTCACTGAAGCGAGGAGGTCAAGGGGACTAGATTTGGGCCAATGAGATAAAATTACAATCCATTTGATGGGGCAAGGTAGGTAGAAGATTTAACACTTAAGGATGGTTTTGGTGAGATGAATGGACTGGTGAGGAGCTAGGAAGAAAATATGAGATGAATTCTCCTTAAACTGAAGAAAATGGACAAATTATGAAAAATTCCCCAAAACAAAGCATGAAAACATGAATTATGCCTTTTAACTTGAAATTAAGCATATCATAGACATGAAAATGGTTTATGAGATTAAAATACATTCATACAAATGATCACAGAGAAAAAACTATGTCAAACATTCATACCACATGAATCCCAAAGAAATAGCTACAATTTGTCATTAATATCCAGGCCAAAATGTTTCTTGATCGATACACAAAATTTCAAACCGATGCCAACCCTTGACTCCTCTGAAAATCTGAGCTAAATAGACCTCAAACCACCTCCTCTCATCCTAAGGGGTCGAATCCATGAGGTGAGGGAGCTGTTACATGAAAATTTTAACTAAAAGCTAGAGTGTAGGATGAGAAAAGTGACTCATTCCTATCTCCAGGAACTGATTCATTACACCTCAACTGATTGAATTACCTAATGTATCTGCCATAGATAAAAGTAAAAACATGACTTTTACATTCATATTGACTATTTACATCAGTCATTTCTTATTTCCCAAGGTGAAAATTCAAGTTGGAGAAAAATTGTTGAAGACAATTAAAATTTGAAATTTCCTCGTAAACAAGCAGCGTGCAAGCAGAAAAAAGGACCTATTTTCAAATTTGGTTTTGAGTGCCTTCCTGATGTCCCAATCAGCTCTATGATAGCTCATTGGAAAGCCCTATGAGTATAGTTTCCAAATATTCCTCCAGTTTCCAAATTAGTGCTCATTTTCTCTGTCAAAAACTTAATCTCCCAAGACTGGTAAATGCGCAGCATGCAAGCCAAAAGGAGGCAAAAACATGAAATTTAGGTAGTTTTTTGCATTTTTGAGGGACCATTTCTCCTCCAAATCTTTTGAAACTTGCTATGGTTAATGTCCTCATCATTATGAACATGATGGTGGTGGCCATTTGTCAATTTGAGGCCCCAAAAAAGAGCGCAGCGTGCAGCTCGCTGCGCCTTTAGCAAAATTTTTGTGTTGAAAATTGCAAAAATTTTCTGAAATGAGCATAAGTGCAAAAATGTGCCAAAAATATGAGGTTACTTGCTCATTGAGTGCTTGAGGCATATATTGACACATCAGCAAGTATATCCAACCCTTATTTCTCTCCATGCTTGGTCAAAGCTTGAATTTTTGCATGGGCTCGTTTGAGCTTGGCCCTTGCAATTTAGTTCCTCATGGCATAATGCTTTTCCATCTTTCTTTGAATGTCATTGTCGTTTTGAGCCTTGGAAAAGAGCTTCTCCAAGTGTTGGTTGACCCTCTCAAGCCATGATTCTTTGTGTTCATTGATTTCTTTGGCAAGTTGTTCATCTAAGGTAAGCTAGTCTCCTAGCTCAGCTTCCCTTTGTTTCTCCAAGGCTAGAGCTCTTTTCAGCCCTCTAGTCATTGGTCTCTGTCTTGGAGGTTGATACTCCTCATCATCAGGTTCACTAAACCTTTCTAATGTCTACTCAAACAACACTTTAGCCTTTTTATCTTCTCTTTGTGCCTTGATACACTTCACCTCATTGATTATTTGTTTGGTTTTCAAGTGCTGATTTTCTTGCTCAAGGAAGCCAATTACATATATTGCCCTCTCAAAATTAGTTTCAAGTTCACTAATTTTTTCCTCTTTGGCTTTAATTGCTGCATTAGTGATTTTATCCTCATCTTCATCATCTAGTTCAATCAACTGAAATTCATGTTTTGTGTCATGTTTACCCTCCTCATCATCAATGATTGGTTCTTTTGCCTTTTCCTTGCCTTTGTCTACCTGTTGTGTTGATATAGAAGACATGGCCCATTTGATAAGTTTTAGGAAAAGGTTGAAACTCAATCAAACTAGCGTTTGTTGCTTCAATATCTTCCTCACTGCTAGATGACTCTGAATCATGATGTGATGATGATGTAGGGTTATAGAAGGGTGAAGAAGAAGGATCAATATGAGGTGAATGAAACTGACTTGGTGATGATGTATGAGCAGTAGGTTGAGATGGGGGAGTAGATATGGGAGGATGAGATGATGAGGGGATATTATGATCATGATGACTAGGTGGGGTAGTGAAAATCTCATTTGATATGAATGTTTCCCATGGAATGTTCATTTGATCAAGCTGGTACATGACTATAAATTTGATGAGGGGGTGGTGAAAAATACAATGTATGCCATCTTGTCAATGCTGCGGAGGATGAAATAGGGTATGTGAAGCATTATAATTCTATTGAAATACATGAGAAGTCGGACATGATAGAAATAGAGTCGAGAAAACCTTCCCTCATAGGTGAAGTATTTCATGATGACTTTCATCAAGGGGACATATCTGTCAAGGAGATGAGAGAAAGGGAAAATGTTTTTTTTTATCATCCTTGTATCTTGGTTTAATATATGGTTCATAGTAGGAAGGGACAACATTTCCTTGATTAAACCATTTTTCTCCTACACTTGGGATCCCTATAGCAGCTGCAATGATATCGGTGGTCATAGTAAATGTGAGCCCAACAAGAGTGACTTGCCTTGGCATGAAGATTGGAAATGAACAACCTTGTCAACATAGGGAGATATTGGATCTTCTGCACTTTCTCACAAAACTCAAAACAACCAACTTGTTTAAAACATGACACAGTGAGGGAAGAAGCCATGATCTCCTTTGTGGTTTCCGGTTCATATATGATGATTTCCCCCCCTTTATTATATGATTTCTTCGTTGGTGTTTTCTCCTCACTGACATTTCTGTCTTCCTCTTCAGACATTATGAATTTTAAGCCTTGAAACCCTAGGGTAAATGAGATGAGATGAAGGGAGTGTGAGGTGAAAGGAATAGCTTAGGAAAATGGAGGGAGTGAATGTAAATGAAAACCTAGGTCTATGAAAAACCCTAGGATTTAACAGTGTTTATGAATGATATGTTTTAGGGATACGAGTAAAGAGATCATACATGAAAATAGGAAAGAAAAAATGGAAACTAGGGTTTCTTTTAGAAGATACTTCAAATTTATTATGAAACACAAAATATATCAGAGGAGAGGTTTTTTAGGGTTCACTCACTAATGAAAATCCCTTTGAAGAAATTTGTGAAGAAGTGTGAGCTTGTTGGAGGTTGTAAAGTCTTTTGGAACCCTGTCTAATAAAATGCGCAGCATGCTCGAGGAACGCGTAGCATGCAGGTGAACACAGAGCGTGAGATGGGAAACACGCAGCGCCTGAATACTTTGGTCAGAATTTTTTGGGAAAACGCATAGCGTGGAAAGGTAAACATGGAGCGTTGAACCAAACGCGCAGCGTGCCAAGAAAACGTGCAGCGCCTCTGAGATTTTTTGCTGATTTGCTTAAAAACTTAAATTTTCTCCTTTGCTGCAAACTGCAAATGGATAAATGAAGATAATGAATTGCTTTTGAGGTGTTTGAATGGCTTTATGGCTTGATGGATTTGAATTTTTTATTTAAATTACCCACTTTCCTTATGTTCACTTTTTCTTCTCACTCTTTTAACACTGATACTCTTTTAACTTCTCTGACTTTTTGGCTTTGCAGGTTAATCAAGTAATGAAGTTTGAATTTCTTTGTTTCATTTTGGCCAGAATGATTGCATTGACAGCTAGGGATGAATTTATCACATATGAAAACATAAAATTACATTTGGAAACAAAAATAAATTACATATTTGATTTTATATCAAAATGGCATTTTGATATAAAAGTCATTAAAAACAAATAATTACAACTTGAAAATAAAAAAATTACAAAGTGATGATATTCTATATAGGAAGATAAAATTCTCTTTGAGTCCCTCTCATATCTCTTCTAACTTTATCTGAATGGAGTAATGACCTTGAAAAACAATAAACCTAATGACCTAATGAGACTCTTTAGACTTGATCTTCATGACTGATTTTGACTGAGACAAACCATGATGAGAAGAGCACTTTCATAGGTGTTGTTGTGCTCAAGGAAACATGGGAATAAGTCAACAAATATGGTCTTCTGAGGGAGAATGAATTTTTATTTGAGGAAGGCTACCATCAGTGAGAGAATTTTTAGCATGACCTATTGGAATGATATAAAAATTTCAGAATGAGACATCTAATATGAAAAATGAAGGAATGATGTTAGTCACTGATGGAATAATGCATATTCTAACTCTAACATTGGCCTTATTGGGGATGGCAGCTCTGAAAGAGGTGTCGAGAACCACAGATCTCTGAGTTGAGGAGATCAGTGCTTTATTCCATTGGGCCAAATACGGTAAAAAATAACTGAAACTAAAATGCAAGGCTGACTATTTGACAACTTAATGACACAAACAGAATGAAAACGACTCAATTTGACTTGACTGAAAGAAAGACTGAAAAACTAAACTTACCCTAATGAAAACTTAATAAAAAATTCAATGAAGCTCCATGGCCTTCACGTCGGGCTCCGAACTTGAATTCTTGTTTCAGTCCACACTTGCAGAAATGTTAAAATGATATATACAATGAGGATGAAATTTCTCATAAGTTTCAGATCAGAAGAGATAATGCTTCAGGAGCCTACCATTTATTGGCCCTCCTAAGCAACTTTTTCCATCCATTTCTTCTAAAAGATAGGCATTCTGACCACGAGAAGTTGCAATTATGAAAGGACCCTTCCACAGATTATCAAATTTCCCGTGCTTACCTTTATCTTCATTTCTTGCATCCCATTTCTTGTTCTCTTATCAAAGAATCATAAAAGGCATCAAAAGAGGGGTTCTTGTAGGTGGTTCCTGAAGAAATGATGGCTTCTCTAGTGGAATGGAAGGTGGAAACAAATACAGAGTATGCAAGGCCAAGCTTAGCAAGAATGCAATAGATGAGGCTACCATATTCATTTTTGACCTTACAACCTTCTAAAAGAAGTCTAAGAGTCTTGAATTTAGACAAAAAATATTCAATATAGGAGAAATTATTGGGGTCCAAAGTAAGCAACTCATTTTCAAGCTGGTGGGACCTGATTTGATTTTGAATGCCAAAGACAGTATTTAGCTTATCCAGGGCTTCATGAGGGGTGTCAATGTCAAGGATATGAAATCGAAGATCTTGAGCAATGGACATTCCTATCAACCCTTGTGCTTGATCTTGTTTATTTTCCCATTTAGTGACTTTATCATCATCAGAAGGTTCATTTTCTAGCCCTGTGGCTATTCTGTAAAACCATTTACTTCTAAGTATATCTACCATGTGAGGTAGCCATTGGAAATAATTGGTGTTGTTAAGAATAATCAGGCATGCATTTTCCATTTTTTAAAAGCTGAAGCTGAAAAAAAGTTGAAACTAAGCTTTGCTCCAATGGAAAGATCTCGAAAACATAGGCCAGGCCTGTGATAATGAGGAAATTTTAAGAACCCCCCTAAATTTATATATAAAAAAAATAGGCGAATCCCCATGATACATAGGAAAAATGGAAGGCGATTTTATTAATAATATAATATGTATATATAATTTTTTGGCGAATCTCTCACGAGATTATATTATCCTGTAAAATCATGGTGAATCACCAGTACAAATGGCGAATCACTACTACAAAATGGTGAATCGTTGTCTAGTGGAGTTCGAGGTGTTGGTTCCAATGAAGATATGGTAATTGAACCAGGAGTAGAAGGAAGAGAACCACCGAGACCAAGCATGGCACATGGTGACTCGTGAGGGAATTAGTTCTCGTGTAGTTTGGAAAACACGTTCTTCTAGTTCCGCTAAGCGTAGTGTTGTTTGTCATGCTACTACTAGCACTGATATTGAGGTTGGAGAGGAGTTTGAGGAAAGGTAGCAGTGGTGGAGAATTACAAAGAGTACCCCATGATGGGCTCCATTTTTCCCTTTGGTATTTGTGCCCGCAAGACCTTTTGTCCATTGAACCAACAATTAGTCATTCAACCAACAATCAACTTGACTGAGTTGATTAGGTACGAGTCAAATTAGACTAATCTTCAAAACTATGCTTTGCACTATCCCATATTTATCACACTAATGCTACACAACATTGTGCATTTGCACCTAACTCTCAATAATTCTTTTCCAAGAAAAATTTATAATAAGAAAAATATTTTACTATATTCTAAAAGGTGAAGATGTCGAAATCATGCCACAAAGTGAAAGGAAATAAAATATCTTTCCTCAAATATCCATTGACTTGTTATGACACAAGTGGTGAAGAAGGTCCAGAATCCAATCAAGTAGCAAGATAACCCAAATCCTGCATGCCACCATATCCTCTAATATCCTTCCAGCTCTTCCTGAAGAACTGCTGATCCATTGACATGAATTGTTGCTCTTCATGATTATTAACACCCAACTGCAAAATCTAAGGACTTTATAGCTCAACAATGTAGCTATACTAGACTCAAAATTAACATTTTTTGAGTTCAATGATAGATCCATCTCCTGCTTCTGAAAAACCTATGGACCAATTTCATCTTTGGGACAAATGTATACAGCCAAATGCTGAAAACCACCAATCATCATACTAAGCATGGTCCTCTGTTTTTTCTGTCAAATATGGGAACCCAACTCAAGATCTGTGACAATTTCCCTGGGGGATCCATTAAAACTTATGTGGTTACTCTTGATTTCCCAAGCAGAGAAAAACAACAATCTTTCTCAGTATTCAGATCTCAATTCTCTTGTTAGATTTCAATCCAAAAGGTTTAATGGTTTTCATATGGGATCAAGTAATTTAGAACCTTGCAACACATATTGTCAAAAATAATTTCACCATGAAGCACAAGTTAGAAAAGAAGCCCCAAAACCTTTACTCTTACATAATTTCTGAAAAAAAACATGTAGCAATAGAGTCTATGGTAGTTTCAAGTAGCATAAATATCCTTGTATATGCACAATTCAGTCTTTTTATTGACTCATGGTCCTCTGTTAAAACAAGCTCACTGCTTGACATACTCAATATAGATTGTTAACAAAAACATCCAAACACATTTTACTATGATACCCCTATACTCAACTGTGTATCGACATATATAATGCATTAAAAAACCCTTCTCTTCCCAATACCAATCCTGATGAGAGAATTTCCAACCATATACATATGAACTCGAACATTGAAACCCATCTATAAGTAAATGTCATAAGTCATAGTTTTTTAAAGGAGTATCCGATCAAATCAGTAGATCAAAAACAACATTTAGATTTTATGGTGCAGATGGTTCTGCATACAACAAATTAGTGAAAATATTATGACCATAGTTCAAATTGTTTCATCCCACTCAGCTAAAACATCCCTTACTCAATAGTAGCAATATGTCCTTTATATCTTAGGGAAATCTTTTTAGTAGTTACTCTTGCAATATTTAGTGACTGATCATAGAATAGTATTGTCGAACATGAGTCATTGAAAAAGGGTCTTGGGGATCCAAATCACAACCACTCAAATCATACAATGATATGTTATCTATAGTATCATTAAGGGTAGATCAATAAAAGGCACTCAGCATCACTGTAGCAGAGAAAATAAGCAGAAGCCTCATACTCCAAGGCATCACACTAGAAAACTGCCAAAACCAAGATGTAAATATCTAGCAACTAAAATCATGAAGCCTCCCAATGAAAGAAACACACATTATAGATGGAAATATTTTTTTAGTAAAGAGAATGGGCAATGCCAACTACATAGAATAAGAATAATCTTTTTCATTTGTATTCTTATGCAACATTTCTGTTTGTGATTCAAGAAAACAAAATGATGGTTTCAACCATTTAAGGATTTGGGGCTACTATTTTATCAAAATTGCATGAATATCAACTAAAAACACAAGTCCAAAGCCCATTGATGTCCACTCATTATGAAAACTTAAGACTTGGGTCATATGGAAAAATGGATAAGATTGATCACAAACATAAAATGAAGGAATACACCAGAGAAACAGCTGAGGTGACTGCAATCCCCTGTAGAAGAATTAACCCCTGAAAACTTAAAAAACAATCTCTTAAAAGTACATGCAATTCATAGACATTAACAGTGCAATTTCCACAAGGATGAATCTACAGATATTTTTGTTGTAAGGAATATAGGAAAAATATTGTTTTGATTTCATGTCAAGGCCACATTTAAAAACGATGTATCTCCAGTCTGAAAACAAAAGAATGAAATAAATGACTTTAAGTACAGATTTGAGTTGGACAGTATGCATTTCACATAAAACTCTTGTGCTTCCACTGTATTAGTCCTTAAACGCATTTACAACAAGAACTAACCTAACAAAACTTAAAAATGATCTCTTGGACTACTAGGAATGCATAGATATTGACAATAGAATTTCTGAAAGGTACAATCCATAGACCCATACCTGATAAGGAATATAAGAAATATCATTTGATTGCAAATCAAGGTTAAGTTTAAAGTGTGATGCATCTCCTATCCGAAAAAAGAGTAAAATGAAGCAGACTTCCCTCTTGCAACTGCAACATGTTCATCACCCTCCTTCAAAATGCATTGGTTAAATGAGTTCAATTTTAAGCAAAGACAAATTTACTCTACCGCAGAATCCTGGACCCTATATGCATGCCATTATCTTTCCCCTTCTGAATAAAATGGTACCAATATCTATGTGCCACACCACAATATGGTACCACCATATGTCCATGTTATCAAAAACATATGCAACATATGTGCCACATTTTAAATCTAAAATGCAAAACACAAGATATTGGGCAAAGAAGCATTTTCATAAGCACTGTGCCACATAACACCATGGGACCACCATATGTCAACGTTATTTAATACACATCAAGTCAAATTTGAATGAAAGTCAAATTTCCAAGATACATCATATACCTAGGAAAACCTACATCTAAGAAGCCTCGACAATTGCATTCTGATCTGCAGTAAATAAAACTTCTTAAACATATAACAAAATATAGAAGTGTCAAACTCATTCTTATGAAACAACATACATTTCAAATTTGTAATGGAAACTGGACAGATGTTTACAAGATGGTACAAAAACATGCCTTCTATTTTGATAAAAATAAGGGGTGACTCTTTACTTCTCAACAATAGTAAAAGTTCCGTCAAATGCAAAATGTAGAAATGTGAGCATTTCCCCTTGAGGGTAACTACCATAGAGACACATTTTGTTGAGTGCAATGTTGCTGCTTATATGTGGTTCATGTTCCAGCTTCTCGAATCAAGGCCTGCTCCTCTTTCACATTCCATCATACACTTGTGCTTCAAATTCATTATGCAGTGGTATAACAGTGCATACTCCCTAGACACTTCATCTAATATGTGCTAGCATATATTACTCCATGTTGATGTCTTCCCAATTATTATGATTCCATGTGCTGTTTCCTAGATTAATGTAACACCCAAAAGAGGACCCCCATGTATATTGGGCATATTATGTTTAAACTTTAGGCTACTGAGCCAAGATGTGTTGGGTCTATGTGCCAATGTGTTTTTAGGTATTTTAGGGGCCAATGGACCTATGCTTATATGTTTTGAGGCTAGAGTGCCTTGTGATTTTACGACAGTGAGCTATCTGCTATCTACTAACATTAGTAATAATACACTATTGCTGCAAACCAAGTCAAACAAGAGAAATGGGGGGCTAGGACACCACAAGTTGGAAAGGGGAGCTAAGGGCTAAGTGATGAGAGGCTTAAGCCTAGGGCGCTAAGCCATTATTAAAATGAGATTAAAGTCAAAAGTGCATGTGTTTATCTTAAACTGGAAAAAAGGGGTTTCTTGTAGTGCCACTTGTCAAAAGCAGGACGTGCATGTTAAAGTTGGGAGTTTAGTGTAATTCCCAATCCTTCCTTCCATCATTCTCATTCAATTTTACCATTGTGACTAGGCGACATGCTCGGGAGAAAAACTAGAGACGGAGATTACTACGCTACCCTGCTAATCCTAGTTAGATCTGGGTGTGCACTTCTCCTTGGGTTGCCTTGCATTAGGCTTGAGCTTTGGAGGGAGAAGTGTTAGCATGGTTGTCATTGATGGCAATGGAGCAGCAAAGGGTGATGGAAAAGGGTCAGTTAATGTATGCACAGTTGAAGTTGGTAGCATGCTTGTAAGAGGTTGCTGATGTATGTTGCAAAGTCAAGGGATGTTCAAGGTATGTTGTTGAAGTGCTTGGTTGGTGCTGAGTAGGTGTTGTTGATCAGGAGATGAAGGAGCTGAGTATGAGGCATGTTGGAGGTAGCTTGCATTTGTTCTACTCGCATTTATTGCTATGCTGTTGGTTGATGGTAGTATGTTACAGAGGTATATTATGTGCACATGATAGTGGAGCTGATTTGCTTGAAGAGTTGTTGTTAAAGATTCATGAAAAAGATGTGTTGCTTGAAGAGTTGTTTTTAAAGATTCATAAAAAAGTTGTGTTGCAAGGCAATGGCAATGGCAAATGTTGTGTTGCAGATACTGCAAAGGTCGGTATTGAAGGTACGTGAATGCTTGTTGGCAGATGTGATGTTGTGATGTATTGCAGAGCAGCAAGATATATTAGGTAGGGATTGAGCTCTGTCTTCTACAGCTGTAGAGAGCAGCTGAGGTGATTGCTAAGGGCCAACAAAAGGAAAGCATTCTAGTCGAAGTACCCTGCAGGTTGACTTTCTAAACAGCTTGCCTTGTGCAGTCACAGTTTTCACTAACTGGCATGCTACAAAATATACAGGGCTCATACAACAATGTGATCTTATTGTAGCTTCCAGAAGCACAATTTTCTCATGGATTTCCATGATGCAACTGTAGAGAGCAGCTGAGGGACTGCTAAGGACCTACAAAAGGAAAGTATTCTAGTGAAAGGACCCTGCAGGTTGACTTTCTAAACATCTTGCCTTGTGTAGTAATAGTTTTCACTAACTGGCATGCTGCAAAATATACAGGGCTCATACAACAATGTGATATTATTGTAGCTTCCTGAAGCACAATTTGCACATGGATTGCCATGATGCAACTGTAGAGAGTAGCTGAGGGACTGCTAAGGACCTAAAAAAGGAAATTATTCTAGTCAAAGTATCCTGCAGGTTAACTTTATAAACAACTTTCCTTGTGCAGTAACAGTTTCCACTAACTGGCATGCTACAAAATATATAGGGTTCATACAACAACAAGTGCCCTCTCATGCAAGCTCCAAGAGATGGGGAGTTAAGTCTCCACCCACACCCATTACTCCAGAGTCCATACTACTCTCTCATCGACATGTGAGCTTATGTTCAATACAATGGTTGAATTGGAAAATGTATGTGGGTTTATTTTTATGTCAATTCTGGAAGGACTCAATGCCATTGATTTCACCCCTATTCTCGAGCTGCACAGCATTCTAACACTAGTAGCAAGCAAGGGTATTCTGCTCTAAGAATAATGTGGTGAAATTTTGTTAAATCCCAAGGCAACTCTTTGCAGTGCTAAAAGGTGAGGGGTAACCCAGTCTGGAACTTGTCTTTCTCTTCAGTAAAAATGGGCCACTATCATTGTAGGCATAAATGATGCAACTTGTATGAATTTTGAGAGGTTCAACAAGGGGTTAAGTGTTGTGAGCTTGAGGTTGTTCAAACCCAATGATGTGTGATGAATTTCACCATTTACTGCAATCAATAGCAAGAGGATTGTGAAAGTACATTAGAAGCCAAAAATAGGGCAAAGGTCCATGTGCAATGGAAAATACACCCTGACTACAGAACCTTAAGGAAATGAAGGAGATCACCAACTTCATGCAGATTGAAGCTAGAGTTTCAGATTGGTTCTCTAAAATCCCTAGTTAGTAGAATCTCGAGTCACCTCTACCTCCCATAGGAGATGGTTTCAACTTTCATCTCCTACCCCGTCAACTTCTAAATTGTTGAGGACTCCTCATTTTGCAACTTTCCCATGGCCAGGGATGAGGATTTGTGCATCTAACACTCCAAAACCAAAAGTGGAGGATCCTACAAGTGAAATCAACACTGTGGAACAATTTGACATGTAAATGCACTCAACAAAAGCAACAATGGGGACTCAAGTGGGACTAAAACCTTAGAGCATTTCTAATCTGTTTTGTATATCTATAGTATTTTGTCATTGTTTCAGTTTGCAAGGAAATATTCCTTCGAAGTCGACAGAGAATAGAATAGGGTGGGCAAGAATAGGGAATTTTGGATACGAGACTGTCTCAGGCTGCAGAAAAACACTAATATATATGTGTGTGTATTATACCATTGTCCAGTTTGGCTGCAGCTTTTTCTAGTTCAAAAGGACTGGATGAAGACAACGAGTATGCAAACTCTTCTTCCAATTTTTTAAAAGGCAGTTCATCTCTAAACTTAAATGCTTTACCCATCGTTTAGTACATTGTTGAACCTTTGCATATACTATAATGAAACAAAAGGTTTAACTTTCCTCTATATCAGGCTGAATATATCAAGCTATCAGCATGTCTTTGGACAAATGTATTACAAATCAAGAATCTCCTGCACTTAAATGTATGACTGGGGCATTTTTTTATTTTCATGTATTGTTAATGTAAATATCCTTGTTCATGTTAAAAAGATAAAAGACATAAATTTGCAAATCAAAAGCAGAGCACTTGAATCTCTTGAATAAAATTTTAACTGGACAGGTAGTAACTTACGCTTGCACAAAGCTCCAATTGGCAATGCCTCCGGTTGAAATATTTGACATGGGAGACCCTAAAACCAAGTGAAATTTCAACATATGTAAGCTAAGAAAAGGTCAAATCACTGTAATCGTAAAACTTATAGACAATTCCCTTAGGAATGAGAAATATAAATGAATGTCCAGCATTTTTGGCTGCATTTTTCATACTATGCCCATAAAGATGTATACAAGAATATTTTCAGTCAACTACAAAAGGGCATCTCCAATCAAACAATAATGAATTTCCATTAGCCTCTACTGGAGTATCTTTAGTATCTGATCTTTTGAATAGGCACGAAATGTCATAACCAGAGGTTTACCTGCCAAAAAGAAATTTTTGATCTAAGGATGGTATGAAATCTATCTACTGTAAACAAATAAAAGCCAACACCCCAGAATTCAAATGGAAAAGCGTTCAATTAATTTAGGCAATAACAGTGTCTTGTTTATCATACGGCTAGACCAATCAAGAGGCATGAGATCCTTGACACTCACATAACCTCACAAGGTACAACTGATGGGATTCATCACCAATGACCAAACTAATCAACTCTATCATCAAATAGTTCATGACCAAAAATTCCAATATCAACCATGAAAGGAAACCCAGGTCAGTGAAAGAAAGCACTGTTGTGGACCACACCAAGGTTAAATCCTCAAAAGAAGTGGCCAATGCACCACCTGCAAAGGGACCATTGATCTACCTTAAGGACCATTTAGTGGAACCAGGTGATTGTACAATGTATGCAGCATCCCACCCTAAATAGGTGGAAGAGACTTGACACTGCAGTATTAAGGGAGCATCTTAAAAAAAGTCAATATCAAAACTAACCAACTACTAGAATTAAATAAACTGCATATTTTCATTCTCTTTGTATAAATTCAACACTGACACATGCCTATTGCGCATTTTTTATCATTTGCTATACCAAGTCTAGTAATTTCCAACTCCTATGATCCCACCCTTAATCGAAACAGTAGGGTATGTTTTTGAAAGTGTCCAATTGCCAGAACGTTCTGGGGATAGTTTCAAGCAGAATACAGTACTTGTTCACAACTACCTAGATTGGAGACGACCCCTTCTAGGCAACACTTGGATGACCCAGGATTTTCGCAAAGAGCTCCAACATATGATGTGAATGTCTGCTAGTGCTTTGTTTTGGAAGAGGAAATACATAATAACTCTTCAAAGAAACAAGTCCTGCATACAATTGAGGGATTTCAGAGCATTTTAAACTGAACTGGCACTCCGTGTCAATGCAAAAATTGATGCGCTTCAAAAGGATGTATACTCCTTACCCCTTAGGGCATAGGGTTCTTCATGTAATTCTAATGTCTCTCAATTGTAACTCTAATGTCTCTGGTGTAATTCTGGTGTCATTTTGAGTAATATAAGGTGCATTTTCAAAATAATAAAAAGGATGTTTGATATCAAAATTAGATATCTTGACATCCTACAACTGATAAAAATGAAATAAAATAAAATTATATAAAAAAAGAAAATAAGAAAAAATTACTCTTACCATGGCTTACAACCAAAATCCATTAACTACATATATATCCAAGATTCAAAGTCACATTAATGCAATATGTCGGCCCATATCCATTTATGGTTTCTGAAGATGATAGACCTTGTTGGCCCTAGCACCATTTAAAAGATGACAGATTTGCAACTTCTCTAATTGATTGTTCAACACTTAAAACTATCATAGTAAAATAGATTAGCAGGAGGGTCATACCATCAGTTCTGATTTCAAACCAAAATGTTAAATCGTGTAAAACACTGGAATTTTATATTTTGAGATGATGAAATTCAAGGTGCACATCCATGCATATTACAGTCCGACATTCTAACAATTTGGTGCCCACGATCTAGTGTGGAATAACCAAGGCTTTTAGGCTAACAAAAACAAAGTTCCAAACCCATCATAAACAATTTTTATTTCAGAATAGAAATTAATGCCACCTTAGGAAAAATAAAGATATTTCGTCTAACCATACCAAACAACCTGGCTAGAAGTGTATAAATGCCACAATCACTATTATCAGATAAACGCATCTTCTAATGGGTTACAATTACGACAAGGTGATTCTCGTTTCAAGCATGATTATAAAACTTAAAGGAGAGGAGTATTTTCATTTTTCAGAAAAAACAATTCAGTAAAGTACTCCACATTCCACATCGCTTTTACTGTGTGGATGCAGAGGCACTTGCCAACAACCCTCACCACCCCACCTTCTATCTCCATATGTCTCCCATGCAAATATTTCAATATACAAATGGTTATGGTTTAAAATGACATGTGATTTTCATTAAATATTCTATGATAGCAGCTAAACAAAAACAGAATATTTAAGGCAAATGTCAGCACATAACATGACATCTAATAGTTCAAGTGTTTTTCATAATCCTTTGAGAATTGTAAATAATTTATCTAGGTACTTGATTTTTGCATTTAGAAGTAGAAATTGGAAAAAATGTGTGCATATTACACTGATCATAAAATGATGCAAAGGGCAATAGTTCATACAATTTAAGGACTGTAATTTGGGAAGAAACCGATCAGTGAAGTCTATTGAATTTGAAATGCCTGCACAAACAGATCCATCGGGGAGTTTCTCTTACAAACCATTCAATAAAAATATAATTCATGATGTCCGTGAGTAGTAAACAAGAAAAAGATGTCTAGCTTATCCACTACTCTTCAGCTTACCTATCAGCATACAGTGTGAATTTGGGAATTTTGGAAGCCTAAAGAGATCATAAAGCACAACTTGATCTTTTGAAATCAAATAATCCATCTCATCGATAATCAGAAACCTTTTCAAAAGATAGCAGAGTAGAACTAGAACACCAATGAAGTTGACTTGTTTGCATGCACTAAGAGATCACGATGAAGTTGACTTGTTTACATACTATAAGCAAATTTACCAAAAACAGAAATACATCAATGAGGACTTATAAAGTGTTTGGCTTTAACATTGCATATTTGATTGTCGAAGGCTTAATAGAAATACTTATCTTGCACATCAAAATTTAACAAGAAAACACATAGGGAGGAGTTAATTTACAAAAAAATGCTACTAATATATAATTCTTACATCATCTTTTTGGCAGATGACTATTTCTTCTCACACAGAAAGCTTTTCAACTCCTGAAATGGAGAGCTATTTACCGAGCATTTTTTTATTTCCTTGGCATTGCTCCAATATCTGTTATAGAAGCAGAATATCAATTAATATAGCATATCAATCCTACATGTTCTCATCAGTGTAATTCAACTATCCTTCATTGTGTATTTCTTAAGTCTATTATGAATGTAAAATGCTAAAGTTGGGGCTGTCATTCATTGGAGCAATCCCCTGATTTTGTCTTGTACTTACCCTGCTGAATATGTCTGAAGTGTTTGTCAAAGAAGTGCAGTTAACAACCACTGAAGTGGGGGGTGGCATCCCAACCTGATCACATGTAGAGTCAACTTTTGAAATCAAATCATAAGAAACTCAGTTTTCATCCCTGACTGATAACATTTCCCACTAATGAAACAGATATCCTCACCTCTGTAACGTAGAACAGAGGTTCAAGATATAGAAATTTATTTATCAGATGACACGAATAAGTCCACTATATGCCTCAGTGGAATCTTCGAAACCAGAAAATAGAAATCTAATTAGAAAAGAAATATACCAAAGGACTATTTACCTACCTCTTTAGCCCATTCAATAGACAAAAAATTGACTTTCTCCAAAAGCAAAGACTTCCCAGTTCCAGGACATCCACATACATACATGCTTCCAACTTTCTTTTTTTCTATACACATCTTACAGAACTCTAAGACTTTTTTGAGCTGCTCTTCATGGCATATTACAGTTGTCGGTACTGCAGACAAATGCAAGGTTGCCTTAACTGCAAGAATTTGAGAGGAATATGCAGAGAAAAATTGCAAACCCCTTCATGAGCGTAGTTTGAGCAACTAAAAGCAATATGCAAACTTCAACATGAAGAGAAGTAAATCAAAACCACAGAACTAGTTAAGATTCTTACATCTACAAGGAAGTGAGTCTATTTTAAGTAAAGGAGACCCAAATGTTGTTGGCAACATTGACATATTATCTTCCACGGTCTCTGGCACACTGATTCATGAGGAAAAGGACCTTAATATCCCCGATATTTCCTTTGGAAGAACACCCAGATCAGGCCCTAGGCGTGCTGTTGAGGTTATGACCAAGTCATCATCCGGTTTTTGTGGTTTTTCAGCGTTACCCACATTATTTTTTATCATTTTCATGGCGTTGGCATCATCAGAAGCAACAACCTTGGCACAACTTTAGAAGCTCCAATACCATTGAATTTCTGTGGCACTCCTCGCATTGTTGTACCCACATTATTCACAGGAACCGCATCTTTTAACAGTCCTCTCTGTCTTCCAATAAGAGGGGCACCCAATTCAACTCTTGTTTTCACGGCATTTTGAATTGTCTCGCCCCTTTTCACCAGGTACAGTGGAACTAGTTGTCGTCAATGCGTGCAACTCACCAGATCCACCACATCTGAGCGCGGGCATCCAACCACTCAGCCACTCATGTGCAATGAAAAAAATAGGGCGAAACACTCTAAACCCTCCCTCCGACCCTGTAAATCCAAGCGAAATCTGCTCCAACAAAGAAAATCGGAGGCAAATATCATTTTTTTCATTTTTATGTGTTTTTTATGGGTCGGCTAATATTTAATAATTAATTATTTTTAAAATAATTATTGGACTAATTTTATTAAACTATAAAAAATGGGTTTTATATAAAAAATTCGCCCTATTAAAATTTTAAATCCCTTAAAATTCGCCTTTGGGCTAAAATTCGCCCCTAAAATTTTCTCGCATGGTGTGCTTCATTAAAAAAAATGGCTCGAAAAATTCCTTCCGGATGAAGAAGTAATGCCTTTTTGAAGAAACTGAGTTGTAGATGCCGAATAGTTACGAGAACGGTTGGAAATTTGATGATGAAGTTTAACTTTTAAAAAATCCCGCCCCTTTAACAAAAACCTTTTACAAAAAGAATCTTGAGAAGGGTTTTTTTTTTAGGCCTTCGGTGTGCGTGCTTTTTCCTGGACAAAAAAACATAAAAATCCGAGAAAAAAAATAAATGCAAGCCTTACGACAGAATGTTAGATTTCTCGGTTAGCCTTACTGTAAACTATCTATTTTTCACTATTTCTGATTTCCCGAGATCGCACAAAGACACGAGGAAAGAGCATACGTAGCAAAAAATCCCTTCTTCCTGTTTCTGATTTTCTGAGATCGTACACAGCGCAGAGCAAAGAGAATACACAAAGAAGAGGGTATATATCCAACAAATAAATAAAACTTAAAAACCAAAGTAAACAGAAAGAACCGAAATAAGCAGAACTATTAACAAATAAAACTGCAAAACAGATACTTTATACCTCCAGATCTAAACTGACATAACTTGGGCAACCGGAAACCTTTTCCCATGAAACGATAGGCGTTCCTCACTATAAAAGGTGCTCCGGACACAACAGAGTAGTTCTCCAAGCCCGAAAATGTTTAGAAATAGTAGATATACAAAACAGCGGTCACATGCAGTCAAACTGGCTTCGTATTTGAATCAACAACGAATGCGACCCTCAAAATAGCTCGGATACCATGTAGGAATTTACAGGGTAAGTTTCGTAGATCAAAAAAAAAAGGTCACCACTCACAAACAGATCACAAATTAGTACACCAGTATTATCACGTGGTTAAAACCCTCGAAGAGCGAAACAATCCACGGCCTGAGCCAACGTGGCCACTTCGGGCAATCTATTAATATAAAAAAGAAAAGTTACATATGTTTCTCTCATAAACGGCTACCAGAAAAATGACCCTCCATGCTCTTTAAATAGATATCATGGACCAATCGGGCGTTAAGCCACAAATCAAGTGTCGTTAATACCGAGGAGAGAGTGAACCGTCGGATCACTACAAATCGTGACCGTCAGATTATAAGTTACAAATGTACATAGTAAAGAAACACAGTTTACCTAACTCTACACTAGACTAAGTCATTATTAACTATTCCCTATGTGTCGGACTATCCTAACATTGTTGCAAGTGGATCAATTGATTGACCCTTCTTTGAATATCATTTTCTTCACTTTCGGCCTCTTGCAGAAGTTTCATGACTGGCACTACTAATGAACTAGGAAATACTGTATCTACCTGTTAGACGGACAAATCCCTCTTGCGGACAAGAGTGACCTCCCTAGTATCCTAAGGATATATAGAAACAAACAGACAGATGTAGACCATTTTCTCTAGACTATTATTCTTAAGAATTACTAATTAACTACGGAGAGATGCTCCTACCTAAACTCCAATGTTTGCTTGATCTTCAATCCAGTCGCTTTAGAAGATATCGATCCAACATGTAAGATCTGCAATCAAGGACAAGCAAAAGAGATCAAAAGCATCTGCAAAATATGATAATTCAAAAGCAATAATCTATCTTAGTGATCAAGGAATCCAAGAATTAAATTATTCAAAGGATAGATGAACAACTCAATGAGAAAATATAATCCATTTCTATTAACTTTGAATGAAAAGAAGAAACCTTACAACCTTGATGCCTTGATGTTTTCACAGGTTCTTTTGGGGTCCCAAACAACCGTTTTCCTTAGTTTGACAAGACTCCAACTCTCTGAATTAGCATAAGACTATGGCCATGAGTATGTAATATTTCTCATGCCAATGATGCCAAGTGTGGAGATTTTCTTCAGCAATATTTCAAAATTTACTTTCTCCAAAGCAAGAAGCAAGTACTTTCTAGACTCTCTATGTACTATTCTTCAATCCAAGAAGTACCAAGTACTAAGTACTCTTGAGACTGAAACTTGGTCTCAATTTATAACAGAAGGGAGGTAGTTTCAGCTCCAAAAAGGAAGGGATAAAGCCCTCTCATCATGGGATTTCAGCTCCAAAAACCAAGGGATAGCTCCATCTATGAAGGGATAAAGTTTCATGAATGGAAGGGGCAAAGCTCGACCAGATAACACTTCTAGAAGGCCCTAGCTGGGAGAATGTTCCACCAACTAGGCTTCTAGAACTTAATTTTCTTTTTATTTTACCTTTTACGGGGGTCCGCCATTTTAATGAGTAGAACATGCGGGATATGCCGCAGGTTTTATAGCTAAAAACCGTGGTATCGCAGGAAATGACTAGGAAAAGTGCGGAGTTAGGCTTTTTAGGATTTTTAAGAGCTTTTCTCTAGTTCCAAGACTTGATTTAGGAAATTTATGTTTTTAGACTTCTAAGGAAGCAATAAATAGGTAATGATGAACCCATATAGACAGCTAAATGTCATGGTAACAAATTTCAGTGTAACAGATTGCCCCCTAAAGTGCGGAGTCTGAAGAGTTTTTTGAAGAATTCTGAAGAGTGAAGTGATTTATCATTCCGAGGATCGGGCTGTCGGAACATCGGTTGAAACCTGGAAAAAACATTCAATGCAAGCATATATATATATATATATATCATCTCTGAGGTAGGCATTCCCATACTCAGATCAAAACTAACTACATGTTCTGATACAAAAATGATTTTATAGTTACATGAAGTAGTAGACATAGTATGGACGCAGCCATCTGTCATGAGTAGTCTATTTTATGATGAAAAACTAAAACTCCTCGCAGCCCGGATGGTGGAAACTAGATCCAGGGTCTTGATTTCCACTTCTCGAACTAGTACGATTCTATCCATGCGATTGATTGTGTCAAAGTCGAACATGGTAGAAACAACTTGATTACCAATCAATGATGTGAACTGTTAACAAGTGTGAGAGAAACCACCAATAATGACAATGGCTCTCAAAGTACTCATTACAATCTATGAAATGTGAATTTGTGATCTGAAGTCGAACATTTCACAGAATCATTCGATCGAAGGTCAATGATGCAACCTGTCGTCGAAGGAGAGAAACCTGCCATTAGGGCATGCAGATCCCAAGGTACTGATAGGATTCTAGATCAACTTTCTAGATGATGAGTTGTCATCGATAGAAAGTGACCCGTCCTAGGAAAGCCCACGACACGAAACCATTAGATCAAGTTTTGAAGAAATATTTTGCAAGGACTGACTCAGGGATGGTCAACGCGAATGGAGACAAATGTTTGCAATGAATGGTTTATTTAACTGATCTCTTGAACACATAACGACACTGCAGATGGTTTGGTGACGATTGACCTAAAGCTAATACTCAGAAAATGGATGAAGACTTTCAATGTGGTTTGATTAACTGTTTGGCCAAAGGATTTTCCCAACTCAGATATGAATGTGACAAAAGTGTCATGTTCAAGAGTGGTATACAAATTTTTGAAACGAAGTGTGACAATTGGATTCATTTTCTCTCTTTTCCCCCACCATTTCTGGTAAGTACCTCTTTATTTTTGACAAGCTTGAGGAGGATAAAATTTTCTTGTAATGTAAGTTCATCTTCAGATGAGTCCAAATTAGTATTAAAATCGAACCCTAAGAAGGAGTAGTTCGTTCCTGTTTATAATTGACAGGTCCTTTAGTGTTAAATTTTAACAAGTCCAGCATAGGTAAAATTTGGTGTTTTTCAGTTTTAGGGAGTCAGAAGAAAAACTTAAGAAAAATCCGTGGGTGTACTTTTTCGTAAATTTAGTCTCTCAAGCCCGAAAAAGGATAAAATAATGTAGGAGAGAACTCTATTGACCATGACTAGTCAACGCATACCTTTTTCGTAAATAGTCTGTTTTAGTCCGGAAAAGGGGTAAACTTATACTAAAAGGAAGACTGTTCATTTCCTTTAACGAGTTCGAATAGTCAAGTACTCGGCAATATTTTCATGTTTAGAGAGTCTGAAAAGGGCTTAAAAGATAACTCCAGGGTTTTTCTTTTTCGTAAATTTTAAGAGCCCGAAAAAGTGATAGAAGTGTAATCATATGGCTGACTTTCAATTTTATTATGAGCAGGAAAAGACGAAAATAACTCGGCAATTTCATACGTTTTACGAGAATGAAAGATAGAAAAATAATCTCGAGATTTCATGAGTTTAATGAGTCTTGAAAATAATTACCAAAATGGACTCAAGATAGGTTTCATTTTTATACAAAATCTTGAAACAGAGAAAAACTATGCTTCGGATAGGTTTTTTTCATTTTTACACAAGCTTGAAACCGAGAGAAAACTATGCTTGGAAGTGGTTTCATTTTTACACAAGCTTGAAACGTAGGAAAACTATGCTTGAGATAGGTTTGTTTCATTTTTACACAAGCTTGAAACAAAGGAAAACTATGCTTGTAAATGGTTTTAATGCCCCCCCAAGCGTAACCTGCTAGAGCGCATGCCCCCCAAGCTTCATTTCATTCAACTAAGTAGACTACTGGTTACTAATAGCTGACCGGAATGAAGGTTCATTTACGAGATCAGATGAAAGACTCGACTTAAGATTTACGAGATCTAGTCAAAGACTCGACTCAATTAGGAGAGGATTTATTTCATTTTTTAACGAGCTTGACACAGGAAAAGAACTATGCTCGAAAACATGTTTCATTTTTTAACGAGGTTGACATAGTAAAAGGAACTCTCCTCATGGACACCTATTTCATTTTTTAACAAGGTTGACATAGGAAAAGAACCATCCTCAAAAGGATCTGTTTCATTTTTTAACGAGGTTGACATAGTAAAATAAATTTTCCTCATGGGAAACTATTTCATTTTTTAATGAGGTTGACACAGTAGAAGGAACCTTCCTCAAGGATACCTATTTCATTTTTTAATGAGGTTGACATAAGAAAAGAACCATCCTCATGGACACCTGTTTCATTTTTTAACGAGGTTGAAACAGGAAAAGAACCATCCTCATAAGGATCTGTTTCATTTTTTAATGAGGTTGACACAGTAAAAGAAATTTTCCTCATGGGAAACTATTTCATTTTTTAATGAGGTTGACACAGTAGAAGGAACTTTCCTCAAGGAGACCTATTTCATTTTTTAATGAGGTTGACATAGGAAAAGATCCATCCTCATGGACACATGTTTCATTTTTTAACTAGGTTGACACAGGAAAAGAACCATCCTCATGAATCCTGATCATGGTTTCCAAGTGTAAGAAACACATGTCAAGGGACACACCTCGATCATGGCTTCGAAGTGGTCTTCATCAGAAGGAAGAACAGTTCTCTGAAAGGAACACATGTCAAGGGACTCAATAGGGATAAGAACATCACGTTCAAATAATCCCATAGGGTTTGCCATGTCAATTACCGGATCTAAGTGAAAGGAAGTCGAGCAAACAGTAAGAGGCTCGCTTGCATCGATAACTGAAAACATGGGATTGGTTGCCACATAATTAACCCATGGTAGGGTAGATACCACTTCTGTATAAGGAACATTTAGGGGTGTCAGATTATTAGTAGTCGAATCAAGAGAAGCGAATAAAAGATGGTCTACAGTCACAATGTTTCAATTGTGAGGGAAAGACATCACGCAAAAGAGTGTCGATACGATAGCTTTCATTGCATAGATATAATCTCGCCCAAGGAGTAAATTGAAATCCAAGGGGCCTCGGACTACCATAAGATCAATACAGACAATTTTACCTTCCAAGGAAATTGGAAACTTAGGAAGGATCCCTAAAGGTTCGCTAATGGTTCTATTAAAAGCTGACAGATTCTATGTAATAGGCACAAGCTAAGGGGAACCAAAATCTTGCCAAGTAGTTGAGGATAAAATACTAACATAAGCACCTTCATCTATATTTGTGTGATTCACATTATTACCACAAACCTTTGCAATGATTTGGAAAGGGATGTAGGAAGGAAGACGAGGTTCTATCAGTCTATTCCAATCAAAGGAAAAGACCTCGGTACTTGGAGGGGGTTCTGTAGGAACAGGTGAAATGCCCCCAGGCATAGAATAATCTGATGTAACAAGAAGAACCTGAGCTGTACGAATTTCACTCTCTACAAGGAGAGTGGGATCAATTGGATGTGAAATTAAGTCGACCACTTGATCAACTAAAGGATCATCAACCTGAGTGATATGAGTTTCACTCTTCAATGGAAGAGCGGGATTGACTATACTTGGAATTAGATCAATCATTCCGTTAGTTGACCGTATATTGGGAGAAATTTTAGGGTAACCAGTTGGAAGTTTTTGCTATGGAACAGTAAGTTTTTCCAACAATTTTGAGGCTTCATCCATGTGAGGGAAAATATGAGTTTGATGACTCCCTTTGCATAACCTACAAGGAAACCTAACTTTACCCTTTTTCCCAGGAACCTGACAATCACTGGTTGATGGTTCAATGGTAAGTTGATATGATTTTTCTGACCATACCTCCAAAACCTTTGGAATACCAGGGAAATTGATAAGGAAGTGGTCACCCTTACAAAGCTTGCAAGGGTATTTGGGTTTACGATGCATGATGGAGGTTTCCTCAACAATACTAACACTTACAACCATGGTTGGTTGGTTTAATTCTTTCTTCCCTTTCTTCTTCTTCTTAGCCACCTGGTTACTACCATCGAGGCTTTTACCAAGCGAAGAAGAAAATTGGGAGGAAGACATGTTGGGCGAAGAAGGTAAAGGGTCAACATGAGGTTGGTGATGTTGATATGGTGAACTCTGTTGAGGTGAAGCATCCGGTTGAGGTGGAACAATTGGAGTATTCGAGGCAAACAAAGTTGAAAATAACCATACCGGTAAACCTATTGTAAATCCAGGTAATGAAAATGTTGCCATATAAGGAGGACCAACATTTCCAAAGCAAGGAAAAGTATTAGGATTTTCATTAAGATGGATTCCTTGGTTGGTAAATTCCGAAACAGTTGCCATTAGATTCAACTTCAGTGAATTTTATTAACAATTTAAAAATATTCACAATTCACACCTAAGGTCTCTAAAAAGTAAAAACAAACAAATGAACACACGCTATCAAATCTAGGAGTAAAAACACACACAAATAGTATATTCCTGCACTAAAAATACTAGTTGGTGATGAAATCCAACATCGTAGAATTTTAATGCAAAAATGGCAGTTGGAACAATTACCCCGACAACCTGCTTAATGAAACATACCGGTGCAAGTTTCTCCACTTAAACCATCTCGAGTGAAGAGAACCCTCCGAAGAGTCCAAGTGAGTCTAGTCGACGTTTGTTCCAGGTACAGTGGGACCTTCCCTCCACTATCACCAAGGTCACCAATTGAGACAAATGCACCTGGGGGAACAGTCTACGATCCGATATACATGCAAGGGCATAGTAACAAGCTCAATCCCCTTGAAGGCTCCTTGATATAATCCAAGGTTTACCAACAAGTGACCCCAGGCTCCTCGAAAATGGTCTATCTGAGGTTTACCATTTTTAATACATGCACATCTGTTATCTTTCCCAATGAGATAGGTACGATTACCTCACTGATTCGGATATGATCTCGTGCTTGACTCTTTTAAGAAGAGATTCCCAGAGCATAATTGCAACAATTGGAATTTTTCTTACCGCAAGATGCTACTGTTTGTTTAGTTGCTTTGGAAATTTAACTACTCCCTATTCCAAAGCACTAATCCTGAGCTAGATTGGTGGAAAGAGCCCTAAAAAGGTAAAAATTACTAGATGAATTTTAATTAAGTGTTGTATTGTTTGGGCTGTTATTACTCAAAGGGTAAATGGATATGAAACCAATGGTGTTATGACCTGACCCAAAACTGAATGCAATTGAATATGATAACATAATCTTTTCATTCGATGAATCCTAAATAAATTAAGGAGAGAGTTTCCATTCACTTCCAACAATGCAAGAATTGATAAATAAGAGCAAATATAACAAATTCTCTAATGCACTAATTTCATCAAGAAAAACTAATGCTAATCAATTCCAATTTTTTATTTTTATGTTTTAAAATAAGCATAAAAAATGTAAATTCAAATCAAAGAAACTGATCTAAATCTACGATTGATTTTTCAGAATGTAAAATATGCAGTGTAATCTATGCACAATTCACTTGAAAAGTATGCAAATGTAATCTATGCACATTTTTCATTCATATTCTGAAAATGAGAATTCTAATTATGCAAATGTGATCTATGCAAGAGAATTATCAAACACAAGATGATTCTACTGTAATCTAAAGAACTGATCAAGTGTAAGTAAAGAAAATTGGGTGAGAATTCCAAAGGTCAAAAAATAAAAACACTCAAAGGAAATTAACACTCAAAGGGAAATTTTTTGCAAAAACAAAAGCAAAAGGATGAAAAATTGTTAAGAGATTGAGACACACCTCGAAGTAATGACCAAAGGAAATCAAATTAAGAATTTCTCAAAAAAGAGACTCAAAACACCCAATTAACTTAATAGAGACTGACATAAAAGTTGCTAAAAGAAATACAAACATAAGACTTTGACAGTCAAGACAAGTTGGGGTAATAACAGAGAATCAAGTAATTGGATTCCAGAAAACAGAATTTTTACTTTTTCAAAAAATTTCCAGAAGTCTGCAGTTTTTAATGGAATAAGGTGTGGTACCGCACTATATTGCACTAAAATCTGCGGAGTCTACCACTCTCTTTTTAAACAAAAAGTGCGGAAGACAGGAAAAACACAGAAAAATAAAAATAGAGATTTACAGTCAGGGATCCTATTGAGTCTACTACCCAACCCGATTTTGAACTAATCAAAATCAAAGAAATCTTCCAAAATTCAAACTAAAAATGAAAAACAAAACTAAGTTCAGATTTTCTTCCCCAGCGGAGTCGCTAATTCGTTAGACAGACAAATCCCTCTTGCGAACAAGAGCGACCTCCCTAGTATCCTAAGGATATCTAGAAATAAAAAGACAAATGTAGACCATTTTCTCTAGACTATTATGCTTAAGAATTACTAATTAACTACGGAGAGATGTTCCTACTTGAAATCCAACACTTGCTCGATCTTCAATCCAGTCACTCCAGAAGATATCGATCTAGCATGTAAGATCTGCAATCAAAGACAAGCAAAAGAGATCAAAAGCATCTGCAAAATATGATAATTCAAAAGCAATAATCTATCTTAGTGATCAAGGAATCCAATAGTTAAATTATTCAAAGGATAGATGAACAACTCAATGAGAAAATAGAATCCATTTGTATTAACTGTGAATGAAAAGAAGAAACCTTACAACCTTGATGCCTTGATGTTTGTACAGGTTCTTCCGGGGTCCCGAACAGTCGTTTTCCTCAGTTTGACAAGACTCCAACTCTCTGAATTAGCATAAGACTATGGCCATGAATATGTAATCTTTCTCATGCCAATGATGCCAAGTGTGGAGAGTTTCTTCAAAAATACTTCATAAATTACTTTCTCCAAAGCAAGAAGCAAGTATTTTCAGGACTCTCTATGTACTATTCTTCAATCCAAGAAGTACCAAGTACTAAGTACTCTTGAGACTGAAACTTGGTCTCAATTTATAGCATAAGGGAGTTAGTTTCAGCTCCAAAAAGGAAGGGATAAAGCCCTCTCATCATGCGATTTCAGCTCCAAAAACCTAGGGATAGCACCATCTATGAAGGGATAAAGGTTCATGAATGGAAGGGGTGAAGCTCGACCAGATAACGCTTCTATAAGGCCCTAGCTGGGAGAATGTTCTACCAGCTGGGCTTCTAGAACTTACTTTTCTTTTTATTTTACCTTTTACGGGGGTCCGCAGTTTTAATGAGCAGAACGTGCGAGATATGTCGCAGGTTTTATAGCTAAAAACCACTGTACCGCAGGAAATGACTAGGAAAAGTGCGAAGTTAGGCTTTTTAGGATTTTTAAGAGCTTTTCTCTAGTTCCAAGACTTGACTTAGGAAATTTATGTTTTTATACTTCTAAGGAAGCAATAAATAGGTAATGATGAACCCATATAGACAGCTAAATGTCATGGTGACAAATTTCAGTGTAACACTGCCCCGTAAACAACTTGAAATGGAGACATACCGATGGATCTTTTGTTACTTACTCTTTCTGCCCATAGTGCACTTATCGACTTCTTGTGCCAATTCTTTTTGTTAGCTTCCAACATCTTTTTGATGATATTGACTAGAGACTTGTTGGATGACTCCACCAATCCGTTTCCCTGTGGATAATATGTTGTGGAATGACCCAATTTTTGTTGTATTTATCGCAGAATTATGTCATTTTCTTTGATTTAAAATCAGATGTGTTGTCTGTGATTATTTTTCTAGGACAACCAAACCGGGACAAAATTTTAGCTTCAAGAAACTGAATAATGACTGTGTCAGTAGCTTGCCTAGTTGAGATCGCTTCGATCCACTTTGTGAAATAACCAGTAGCAGTAAGTATCCATTTATGCTAAGAATATGAAGGTGGGTGTATTTCACCAATAAAATCCAAGCCCCACTGCTGAAAGGGAGCTTCAACTGAAATAGGCTGTAAAGGAAAAGGTAAGAGCTTACGTTTACCTTGCAAAATTTGACACTCATGACAGCTCATGACCGTCTTGTAGAGATCTGCAAACAAAGTAGGCTAGTAGTAACCCGCTCTTAGTACTTTATTGGCCGTAGTCTTCCAGTACAAATGACCTCCACAATATCCCTTATGAAAATCTTTCATTACTTCCCTTATTCATCTTCCACCAAAAAATTGAGCAATATTCCTCCTGGATCTTTCCAATAGAGTGCACTATTAAGAATACAATATTTTTAAGCTTTAATTTTTAAAGATATGGCCTTACTCTTTGTCATGTCTGGAGGAGGATTCAGATGTTGTAAGACATAAACAATATCAGCATACCAAGGGGATAATGAAAAAATATCTGATATCTGAACTAAAGTTACATTTTCTTCCTCATCAAACAATGCTGATATGAGATTGATATCAAGCACATGAAAATTAGACTCAGCCATGAGCTTGGCCAAGTCTTGTCCTTTGATCATTTTGGTTGGTTTGATCTTAAGATCGTATTCTAAAAGTGCTGCTATCCACCTACCTCTTCTTCCCTCTGGATCTGTTTGTATAAGAAATTATTTAACCGCTACATTCGGAACATATGCTAGAATATGAGAGTGTAGAATGTAAACTCGGAAGTCTTTGAGTGCTTTGACTAAAGCCAATGCCTGCTTTTCAATTATGTTATATTAGAGAGCTGCATCTCTAGTGGTATGACTGAAAAAAGCTATAGGCAGCTCTGTCCCATCCTTTTTCTACATAAGCACTTCTGCTAAGGTATGTTTAGAGGCAAAAGAAAAAATGATGAAATCTAAAGAATAATCTGGAGTGGTCAACACTGGGGCAGTAGTTAAAGAAAATTTTATTGAATTAAATTATTTACGGCATTTTTTGACCATCTAACATCATTTTCTTTTTCGAGCATATTGGTCAATTCTCTGAGATGTTTTGCTAGGTTAGGAATAAACCTATGTAGGAAGTTCATCTTACCATTAAAGCCTTGAATTTCCTTTTTGTTTCTGGGGAAATATATTTTCTGAATTGCTTAAACTCTTGCAGGATCTATTCGGATTCCATATTTTGAAATAATATGTCCTAACAACTTACCCTCTTCCATAGCAAACAAGCATTTTTTAGGATTTAGGGAAATCCCAAATTTTCTGCACCGCTGGAATACAACTCTCAAGTGATGTAAGTGCTCTTCATCTAAATTTGAAAAAAATGTAAGATCATCTAAATAAATAACTAGAAAGACATCTTTTTCATTACCAAAATCTATGTCCATTTCCCGTTGGAAAGTAGCTCTGGCATTCTTCAACCCGCCTGGCATTTTGGCATATTTAAAGGTTCCCCATGGTGTCATGAATGTTGTATTATCTTGGTCATTTTCATCCACCAAAATCTGATTGTAACCTGAATATCCATATAAAAAAGACATCCTGCTAGATCCTACAACTCTCTGAATGTGATCCATCTTGGGCAATGGATAATTGTCTTTTAATGAGACCTTGTTCGGATTCCTGAAATCTATAGAAAGTCGAATATCACCAGCATTTTTCTGCTCCGGCACCAAGTTAGAAATCCAATCTGAAAATCTGACTGGGACAATGATGCCAGCCTTATAAATCTTATTTACCTCTTTTTCAATGGATGGCAACAATTTAGGATTAATCCTCCTAAGTTTATGTCTGAAGGGCTTCTGATTTGGATTGATTGGGATTGTATGCTTGATGATATCTTGATTATACACTTTAAGGTCTGAATAATTCCAAGCAAACACATCAGAAAACTCATTAAAAAAATCAATGTATTTAGACTTTACCTCTGATGGATAGAACTTTGAGAGTTTGATAAACTTCAGCTGATGGGTTGTTCTGATATTCACATCTTCAACTCCTTTCTCTGTGGGAACCAAAGTTGGTTTTCTCGCCACATCATCCTGATCGAATAAATCTTCCAAAGGTATGAGACCTTTCGGAATGTTTTTATCTTTAAGTTGAAGGATGTCAATCTGCTATGTTTCAATAACCCGATCATCTTTATCATATACCTCATCCATAGAGCAACTTTCAAATTCTCCTTCACTCTATAGGAAGTTGTTCAATTGTTTATCATCCCAGAAAACTTGCCATAATTTCAAGTTGTCTGGAATAGCAGGCCTGTGCTTTATATGGATCTCAAACTTCTTGTTAGAAAAAAATGTAGATCTGAAATTTCTCGCAACAGTAGCTAATGAATTAGCCATCAAATTCTGCAATCTAAGCACTACCTGAAGGGTGTATTCAGGAAACATCTTTAAAATGTCAAGTGCTAGATTTCTATATTGTCTCATTCTCAGGTGATTTGCTTGGTACTCACCTTTAAGTTTCTTAATCACTAGCTCTGAATCTCCATATACTGTAATTCCCTTTTCTCCTAATTTCTTCATAATTTTCAAACCAGTAATGAGGGCTTCATATTCAGCCTCATTATTTGTGCAATCAAACACTATTTTATAGGAACATAACCTTACATTATTTGGGACCTTGTTTTTTTGTTGCCATGGAATGTGGATCCACAAACCTATGCCAGATCCATCTTTTCCAACTGAACCATCAAAATCCATACTCCAAAGACCATCTTCTTCTTCTTCTAAGTGCTGAAATTCCTGATCCTGGTTTGACACTTTCTGGTGATCTAATTTTTCATGTTATTCTGATTTTTTATCTGCTTCTATTTCTGGTTGTTGGGTTACAATGGGCAGATTTTGTTTCTCTTCCTCAAGCACTATTCTAATACAATTGGAAACTTTGGGAACATCCTCTAATTCTACTATTTGACAATCTATATCATTTAGACCTGAATCATTGTACAATATAAAAGACTCTATATCGGTATGTACAACGTTGATTGGATGATTTTTAGGCCTTTATTTATTAGTGATCATGTACATCATTTTGGTCTCACGATAAAGCTTTCTCATTTGACCAAATACAGGGATAGTGGCATAAGAAAATTGTAACTGCAATGTACCTCTTGGTTTGGCCCCCCAGGATCTTGAAAACATCGTACCAAAGCGTGGGGGAATATCGGCAACTACCACATCCATAAGGACATTTTTGGCGGGGATTTTTTCTAATGAGACCACTAGATATTTGATCAGACCTAAACAGTGAACACGACTAGAATCAAAAGAGTATAGATCATGATATGGGCGGGTAATATCAAGGCCAAGATTCTCCATGATGTCTTTGGGCATGAGGTTGTGAGAAGCCTTGGAGTCTAACATGGTATTATGGAGAATATAATGATGAATTTTAAGACTCAAGTAGAATGGTGGGACTTCACTATCTTCGGATTGGCCATCAATGGCAGGACCAAATATCAACTCAGGCTGGTCATCTTCTACATTAACCATGTTGGATAAAGGGTCAACTTTTAGGGTCTTGGCTACATGTTTTTTGAACTTATTAATTTTTACCAACTCGGTAAGGGGAATAGACACTTTTAATTTAGAAATTTTAGACTCGAAATTAAAATGTGTAGTTTTATCTACCTCTTTCATGGTAACATCCCTTTTTTCGATATGATCTCTGGGTGCAGCTTCCTTTCTCTGAATATCTTTTTCTCTAACTGGTGCACTTGTAGTAGGCTGATTATTTCTGTTTAGACTCGGTGCTACAATTTCTTTACCCTTATTCTGAACTTGTTTTGGTGTTCCTTCTTTTTGCTGAACTGTTTTCTTGGGAAATGGAGTTATCAGAAAATCCCGACCTATCAAGGTATATTGTATTTGCTGGGAACTTAATGCATCTAGGTACCCTCTCTGATAGTCATCAGATTCTGCCTCTATTTCATAATCATTTTCCATTATGAAATTTTTATCATTTGGTGAACCTGTATTCTCCACATACTCTTCATCCTCAGTGAGAAAAATAGGCTGACCATTGGCTGTGAAAAGAAGATTCCCTTCTAGTGTAGTTTCTTCTTCATCATCACTTTGGGCATAATTCTGCTGAAGTGGTGTTCTGATTTGTTGTTTCTATGCTTCAGGAGGTCTTTGTTCTCGTTTCTTTATTCAAAACTGAGGTTGTTGCTGGCCTCGGAAATTTGGATTTCTAGTTTGAGGCTCAGACTGTTTGTCTGAAATAGACATCTTATCAACCATTCTCTCCATGGTTTTGAGTAAGGCATCGAATTTGGTATTAGATGAAGTGGAGGGTTCCTCTTTTATAGTCACTTTTTGTTCACTTTTAAGTTTGGCTTTGTTAACTAAGATATTTTCCTCAACACTTATCGAATTCTTCATCATATCTTCAAGGGTAGCGGGGTTTATTTCTCTCAAGGAATAGGCCATATCTGGATCAAAGGCATCAGTATAACGTATAAGGGCTAAACCAGGAGGTGGTTTCATTTCATTAGGAATGGAATTGTAAATTTTGAGATATCGATAATTGTAGTCAGATACCGATTCATTGGGATTATGTTTCAAGGAATCATATTCAGCAAGGATTTGTAAAGGATTTTTATTTTCATCCCACGTGGCTAAGAAAGCATCATTCAATTCAGTAGGATTCCTAATTGGATTTTTTGTTAGGGCATGAAACCAGACTTTTACTTCACCTGAAAAAAATTGTGTAATGATCCGCATCTTAGCATCATCTGCATCCAACTCCTCCATATCTATAAAAGTTGTGATTTTAGTCATATGCTGACGAGCAGTGATTTCAGAGTTCTCATCAAAAAGGGGAAGCCTTTGACCATACCCTTGAGGCAGATTAGCCATATTGGCAGGGAGTACTAATGGTCCAAAACGAGCCATGATTCCAGATGGATGATGAACTGGGATAACAACCAGAGGGATGGGCTGAATGGGTATAGGAGCTGAAATTGTTGGTGCTGAAGTAACCGGTATGTATGATGAAGTTGAAGGTGCAGATGAGTATACCAGAATTGACTGAGTTTGAGGTTTAAATGTAACAAAAAATTCTTTAGGAGGATAAAATTTGATCCAGTCTTTGATGTCTAGGTCAGATTCAGGCTTAATTTCTTTGTAAAACCAATATTTCAAAGAACTTAAATCTAATTCTGACAAATATTTTATTTCAGACAATCTCAAAAAACTATATTGGATAAGGAAGTTTCAGATTTGGACTTGAACAAAGATAATTCAAACTTTATGTCATAGGGTATATTTTCTAGTGAAAGTAATTTTGCAGGTAGATATGTTGATTTTACCAATGGTACTGGTCCTAATTGAACTTGCGGAGTTTGATATCGGTGTCTTCAAAATAATTGCTCTGAATCATCAATGGGATCAACTGGATCAAGGTTTGGATTGGATCTGGAGTATCTTGTAGAAGCAATATCTGATGTGAGGCACTGTACTTATGAAATCAGCCTTCCGAAACTCGATCCTATCATCCAACAGATCAATTTCAAATTGATCTTTGTCGTACACCCAGGGAAAAATTTTTCTCTTCATCCCCGGCAATGGCGCCAGTATGTTATCACTCCGCCAGATTCCCAAGGCTGAAGAAGGAATCCCAACATATTTAACCACAAACCAATATTTTGACTTGATAGCTAACCCTATCAAGCTGGAGAGGGCTCTATCCAAAGGGTCATAGCCAGGAGGGATGGGGCAATTAGGGTTTTAGGCAAGATATGAAATGCAGGGGTTTGTTTGATTTGGGGTTGGGCTCACTGAAACAAGGATTAGGTCAAGGGGACTAGATTTGGGCCAATGAGATAAAATTACATTCCATTCAATGGGGCAAGGTAGGTAGAAGATTTAACAATTAAGGATGGTTTTGGTGAGATGAATAGATCGTTGAGGAGCTAGGAAGAGCATATGAGATGAATTCTCCCTAAATTGAAGAAAATGGAAAAATTATGCAAAATTCTCCAAAACAAAGCATGAAACCATGAATTTTTCCTTTCAATTTGAAATTAAGCATATCATAGACATGAAAATTGTTTATGAGCTTACAATACATTCATACAAATGATCACAGAGAAAAAACTATGTCAAACATCATACCACATGAATCCCAAAGAAATAGCTGCAATTTATCATTAATATCCAGGCCAAAATGTTTCTTGATCAATACACAAAATTTCAAACCAATGCCAACCCTTGAATCCTCTGAAAACCTGAGCTAAATAGACCTCACAACACCTCCTCTCATCCTTAGGGGTCGAATCCATGAGGTGAGGGAGCTGTTACATGAAAAGCTTAACTAAAAGATAGAGTGTAGGATGAGAAAAGTGACTCTTTCCTATCTCTAAGAACTGATTCATTACACCTCAACTGATTGACTTACCTAATGTATCTACCCTTGATCTGAATGGAAATATTTGTAATGCTATGCAAAGTATCCATTCTAATATAATAAAGTGTGCAAAGTGTTCTCCATGAATTGTAGGTTAAAAAAAGTAGTTTTGGTTATGTTTCTGAGTTTTATGTGTGAGGATTAGTTAAGTAATTTTATTGTTTAACATATACAGCATAAATGAACAGTAATTAAAATTCACCAGCACATAACACAACAAATTTTTGAGGCAGTTCACCCCTCCTGGGCTACATCTGTCGGTCCAAGGCTCCCCAATGGCATGTCCTTGCTCTATTAATTTGCTCAAAATGGTTATACATGTAAAAATATGCCTCAATAGGCCAAAAAAATCTGTAAATTTAGATTCATAAAATAGAAAATAGCTAGAAATGGTTTTTGGTTCGCACTAAACAGTGAAATATAGCCTAATACAGTGCCTTCTCCATGATGGCCATGATGGCTCCTTCATCTTCCTTGAAGAAAAATATATTGTAGATCAACTCTGTTCGACCTGAAACCTATTCCAAACTACTGAGCATGTCAAAGAGACCCAAAATTGACTATTTTTGCACTCAATTTGGTTCAATAATGAGGGAGTTATGGCAGAAACAAGAAAATTGCCCAATGTCCCCCAAAAACCCCACTAAATGTGGAGGAACTGCTAGTTAGCGCTCCAAATTCAGAAATTTCTCCAAAAAAGGCGGAACGCACCCCAAATATGGCGGAGGCATTAAATGTAAAATTTATTGTAGGGTGGGGTTGTCACACGGTGACCGCCGCCCTGACCGCCGGAGAAAGTGTTAACCATAACCGTTATAACAAAACGTGGCATAAATAATTAAGTTCGGTGTCATGTGACCAAGCCCGAACAAACCGTCAGCGGAATTGATGTTAGCCAAAATGGTTTTAAACCATGGCATTTAACGTTTTGTGACATGGTCACATGACCTGTAACCGCCGTCAAAACCGTCGCCGCCAGGTACAAAGGCCTTGGTCACAGGCGGAGGTTGTATGGTAAGTTTAATGTGGGGCTAGCCCTTCCCCCCGCCATCGGATGCCTTTTGAAACTTTAAATGTAACCTGTAAGCTACAGTAATTACGACATATGGTGTAGCCTAGTTGGTCGGGCTCTTTCATGCGGGCAGGTAGGTCGCTGGTTCAATTTTTGTGCACTGTAACAAAACTTTTGATAGACCATGCATCTATAACTTGGGGCCATGTAGCAGCCTCTGGGATTTCCATGTGGCGCCCTATGATTGGCCATGATAAAAAAAGTCAAATCGCCATCAAATAAGAATCTGCCACTTGTCAAACCATGATACGCCCAAACAAAATATTCTTTTTTTAATTTTTTCCAAATTATAAAAGTCAAACTTGGTCAACTGAATTTTGGAGTTTACTAGACGATTTCAAACCTCAATCAATTTTGCATACGATCTCAGTTTTGAGAACCATTTGTAGCGCCAGAATCGCAACGACGAGACCTTTCTGATCATTCAGATTGCAACCACTTTTGAACACTTTCATTTTTGAGCAATTTGCATAACTTGGACATGATCTGCTGATCACACCTCCCCACTGGGAAGCTTTTGGACCCCAAAAACTCTCTGGACTATTGAAACTGATCTGTACAGAAAATAAGAGTACCGCACCCTCTTCTCTTCAGCCTCCAAACACTTGCCTTGCATGGCTAGTGAATTTGAACCACAACTAGAAAGCAATTCACACTTCTCTTCCTCGGTGCGCTTGTCCTTTTGTCAAGAACTGTCTTACTTGCACTCACTCAGAAAATTTCTGGCGAGAAATTTGCAGAAGGAAACTGAACATCGTTTCCTTGATCAATGATCCAAGGTGGCTCAAAAAAACGAGAGATTACAACATAAAATACATGCATACAATCGAAATTTGCATATGTACAAAATGAGTACGTCTTACTGTACTAAGAAGTCCATCCACTTCTTACCAATCCACTTCCATGGCGAATTTTGCTGCTGCAACTTTTCTTCATGTGAAATTTCCATTTTCACATCAATAATGGAATCCTTGGTTCCACCTTCGCCAATCTTTCTGTCCTCTTGCTACATGTGCTTGGAATGACTAGTTGGATGCAAAGTCCAACAATGGGAGACAACATGTCCCCTCTTTTGGCAATATGTGCAAATATTATGCACCTTCTTTGAAAGTTGCATTTGCCTCATCTTCTTCCTGTATGATTTCTTCCTCATCCAGCATCTCGAAACATCATGGTTAAATCGACCACAATATGTACAACAAATATTTCTTCCATTTAAGCATGCAAAATTATCATGCCTTACAGAAACACAATCAAATTGATCATGAGAATATTTATACCTCTTGTGATGCTTTGAATGTTCATCCTTTTTTTCTTCATGAGAATATGAACTAGTAGAGGCTCCAGCTTTCATTTGCAGACTAACATCATCATTCTTGTCTTGAAAACTGTCTGAACTTGCATGCTCGGCATAAGCTGCATTTCTACCATCTTCTTGCTGCAACGAAGGCTTAAAGTAATGGCAATCATATTTGAAACAAATTTTACATATTTGAATCTTATAAATTGGAACAAAGGTTCTTTTTAAAGTAGCCTCACATGCTTTCATGGTTTTGGAGTCTTCGCCATTAAATTGCACATAACCAAGACCAAGATTCTTGGGTCGTTCCTCAACCGAAATAGGATCGACCATGCCTTGTGCATGCTTGCCTAATCCCTTGCCTTCATAGCCCATTTTAATCATTAATTTGGACCATATACCTCTCGTATGTTTTTCAAAAGAACCAACACATATTTCTAATGAGGAAACTGAAGACAAATTAGAATGGATTGCGTCTTCCTCATGCATTTTCTTGGTCAAAGCTTCTTGAGCTTGATGGAGCTGCCTCTCCATATCATGCAATCTTTGAAGAACTTCTTACTTCTCTTCCTTCATGGAAAACAACTGTTCATGAAGTTCAGTGCTTTCTCTTTTATCCTCAAACAAAATCTGCACCATGTCCTTCAATATAATAAAGTCACGCTTCATATCATCATCAAAGAATCTTGTGAAGGAGGAAACCTCACTTGTAGAATTTGTCATTATGTTGTCAATGAACAAAAGTAACTTCAACAAAGTTCACAAATCTTTCAAAACAAATGACAACGCTCTTTTAACCAAATGGCTGTAAAGACAAACTCTTATTCAAGCATTCAAACAACAACAAACTCCAAGAACTTCTTAACAAAAAATCGTCAAGAGGGTTTGTGTTCCAAGGGTGACCTTAAGGTAATTTGGGGTAAGGAAAGCCTTTAAACCTTTCTTCCTTTTTTTCCTCTCCAATACTTAGCTATCCATAACTATTCCTTGACCTCTCTTAAGCTTCAGCCTAGTAAGCCTCAAAAAATTCACACAAATGTTGCCCCAAGATGGCTCTGCACTGCTTGCAAGGTTTATTATGCAAACTTTTAAATAAATCCTTTTGCACAAATGTTAAACAGAGAGAAACACTAGCTCTCCTAATTCTCAAAAACACCAGTTCTGATACCAACCTGATCTGAATGGAAATATTTGTAATGTTATGAAAAGTATCCATTCTTATATAATATAGTGTGCAAAGTGTTCTCCATGAATTGCAGGTTAAACAAAGCAGTTTTGGTTATGTTTCTGAGTTTTATGTGTGAGGATTAGTTAAGTAATTTTACTGTTTAACATATACAACATAAATGAATAGAAATTAAAATTCACCAGCACATAACACAGCAAATTGTTGAGGCAGTTCACCCCTCCTGGGCTACATCTGTCAGTCCAAGGCTCCTCAATGGCATGTCCTTGCTCTATTAATTTGCTCAAAATGGTTATACAGGTAAAAATATGCCTCAATAGGAAAAAAAATCTATAAATTCAGCTTCAGAAGATAGAAAATATCTAGAAATGGCTTTTGGTTCACACTAAATAGTGAAATATAGCCCAATACAGTACCTTCTCCATGATGGCCCTGATGGCTCCTCCATCTTCCTCGAAGGAAAATATATTGTAGATCACCTCTATTCGACCTAAAACCTATTCCAAACTTCTCATAATGTCAAAGAGACCCAAAATTGACTATTTTTGCACTCAATCTGGTTCAATAATGAGGGAGTTATGGCAGAAACAAGAAAACTAAGAAACCCAATGTCCCCCAAAAACCCCACTAAATGTGGAGGAACTGCTAGTTAGCACTCCAAATTCTGAAATTTCTCCAAAAAAGGCGGAACACACCCCAAATATGGTGGAGACATTAAATGTAAAATTTATTGTAGGGTGGGGTGGTCACATGGTGACCGCCGCCTTGATCGCCGGAGAAAGCGTTAACCATAACCGTTACAATAAAACGTGGCATAAATAATTAAGTTCAGTGTCATATGACCAAGCCCGAACAAACCGTCAGTGGAATTGACATTAGCCACAATGGTTTTAAACCATGGAATTTAATTTTTTGTGGCATGGTCACATGACTTGTAACCGCCGTCGAAACCGTTGCCGCCAGGTACAAAGGCCTTGGTCACGGGAGGAGGTTGTATGGTAAGTTTAATGTGGGGCTAGCCCTTCCCCCCGCCATCGGATCCCTTTTGAAACTTTAAATGTAACCTTTAAGCTATAGTAATTAAGACATATGGTGTAGCCTAGTTGGTCAGCCTCTTTCACGTGGGCGGGCAGGTCGCCAGTTCAATTCCTGTGCACTATAACAAAAATTTTGATAGACCATGCATCTCCGCCCTAGGGCCACGTGGCGGCCTCTGGGCTTGCCACATGGCACCCTCTGATTGGCCACGATAACCAAATTCAAACTTCCATCGAATAAGAATCTGCCACTTGTCAAACCATGATACGCCCAAACAGAATATTCCAGGGAATATTCTCGAAATATTCCCTAGAATATATTTTTTAATTTTTTCCAAATTATAAAAGTCAAACTTGGTCAACTGAATTTTGGAGTTTACTAGACTATTTCAAACCTCAATAAATTTTGCATACGACCTCAGTTTTGAGAACCATTCACGGTGCCATAATCACAGCGACGAGACCTTTCCGGTCGTTCATATTGCAACCACTTTTGAACACTTTCATTTTTGAGAAATTTGCATAACTTGGACATGATCTCCTGATCAACCCTAGATAAAAGTAAAACCATGAATTTTACATTCATCTTGACTATTCACATCAGTCATTTCTCATTTCCCAAGGTGAAAATTCAAACTGGAGAAAAATAGTTGAAGGTTGTGAAAATTTGAAATTTTCTGGTAAACGGACAACGTGCAAGCAGAAAAAATGAAATGTTTTCAAAGTTGGTTTTGAGTGCCTTCCCGGTGTCAAAATCAGCTCCATTATAGCACATTGGAAATATCTATGAGTCTAGTTTCCAAATATGCCTCTATTTTCCAAAATGGTGCTCATTTGCCATGTCAAAAAATTAATCTCCCAAGGCTGGTAAATGCGCAACATCCAGGCCAAAAAGGAGGCAAAAAAATGAAATTTAGGTAGTTTTTTGCATTTTTGAGGGACCATTTCACCTCCAAATATTCTGAAACTTGCTAGATTTTATGTCGTCATCATTACGAACATGATGGCGGTGGCCATTTTTCAATTGGAGGCCCCAAAAAAGAGCGCAGTGTGCATCTTGCTGCGCCTTTAGCAAAATTTCCGTGTTGAAAATTGCAAAAATTTGCTGAAATGAACATAAGTGAAAAAATGTGCCAAAACTATGAGGGTAATTGCTCATTGAGTGCTTGAGGAATGGAGTGACACCTCAGCAAGTATATCCAACCCTTATTTCTCTCCATGCTTGGTCAAAGCTTGAATTTTTGCACGGGCTCATTTGAGCTTGGCCCTTGCAATTTTGTTCCTCATGGCATAATGCTTTGCCATCTTTCTCTGAATGTCATTGTCCTTTTGAGGCTTGGCCAAGAGCTGCTCCAATTTTTGTTTGACCCTCTCAAGCCATGCTTCTTTGTGTTCATTGATTTCTTCGGCAAGTTGTTCATCTAAGGTAAGTTGGTCTACTAGCTCAGCTTCCCTTTGTTTCTCCAAGGCTAGAGCTCTTTTCAGCCCTCTAGTCCTTGGTCTCTATCTTGGAGGCTGATCCTCCTCATCATCAGGTTCACCAAACCTTTCTAATGTCTCCTCAAACAACACTTTAGCCTTTTCTACTTCTCTTTGTGCCTTAATACACTTCACCTCATTGATTATTTGCTTGGTTTTCAGTTGCTGATTTTCTTGCTCAAGGAAGCCAATTACATATCTTGCCCTCTCAAGTTTAGTTTCAAGTTCACTAATGTTTGCCTATTTGGATTTAATTTTTTCAATAGTGATTTTATCCTCATCTTCATCACATAGATCAATCAACTGAAAGTCATGTTCTGTGTCATGTTTACCCTCCTCATCATCAATGATTGGTTCTTTTGGCTTTTCCTTGCCTTTGTCTACCTGCTTTGTTGATGAAGAAGGCATGGCCCCTTTGATAAGTTTTAGGAAAAATTTGAACCTCAATCAAACTATCCTTTGCTGCTTCAATATCTTCCTCACTGTTGGATGACTCTGAATCATGATTTGATGATGATGTAGGGTTATAGAAGGGTGAAGAAGAAGTATCAATATGAGGTGAATGAAACTAACTTGGTGATGATGTAGGAGCAGTAGGCTGAAATGGGGGAGTAGATATGGGAGGATGACATGATGAGGGGATATTCTGATCATGCTAACTAGGTGGGGTAGTGAAAATATCATTTGATATGAATGTGTCCCATGGAATGTTCATTTGATCAAGCTGGTACATGATTATTATTTTGATGAGGGAGTGGTGAAAAATACTCTGCATTTGATGACTATAATCCCTTTTTTGTACAATGTATGCCATCTTTTCAATGATGCGGAAGAGGAAATAGGGTATGTGAAGCATTTTGACTCTAGTCAAATGCATAAGAAGCCGAACATGATAGGAATAGAGTTGAGAAAACCTTCCCTCATAGGTGAAGTATTTCATGATGACTTTCATCAAGGGGACATATCTGTCAAGGAGATGAGAGAAAGGGAAAATGTATTTTTTATCATCCTTGTATCTTGGTTTAAGATATGGTTCATAGTAGGACGGGTCAAGGTTTCCTTGCTTAAACCATTTTTCTCCTATACTTGGGAACCATGTAGCAGCTGCAATGATATTGGTGGACATAGTAAATGTGAGCCCAGCAAGAGTGACTTGCCTATCAAGAAGATTGGAAATGAACAACCTTGTCAACATAGGGTGATATTGGATCTTCTTCACTTTCTCACAAAACTCAAAACAACCAAATTTTTTAAAACATGACACAGTGAGGGAATAAGCCATGAGCTCCTCTGTGGTTTTTGGTTCATATCTAATGATTTTCCCCCCTTTATTATATGATTTCTTCGTTGGTGTTTTCTCCTCACTGAAATTTCTATCTTCCTCTTTAGACATTATGAATTTGAAGCCTTGAAACCCTAGGGTAAATGAGATGAGATGAAGGGAGTGTGAGGTGAAAGGAATAACTTAGGAAAATGGAGGGAGTGAATGTAAATGAAAACCTAGGTCTATGAAAAGCCATAGGATTTAACAGTGTTTATGAATGATATGTTTTAGGGATATGAATAAAGAGATCATACATAAAAATGGGAAGGAAAAACTGGAAACTAGGGTTTCTTTTAGAAGATACTTCAAATTTCTTATGAAACACAAAATATATCAGAGGAGAGGTGTTTTAGGGTTCACTCATTGATTAAAAGCCCTTTGAGGAAATTTGTGAAGAAGTGTGAGCTTGTTGGAGGTTGTAAAGTCTTTTGGAACTCTGTCTAATCAAATGTGCAACATGCAGGTGAACGCGTAGCGTGAGATAGGAAACACGCAGTGCCTGAATATTTTGGTCGGAATTTTTCGGGAAAACATGCAGCGTGGAAAGGTAAATGCGCAACGTTCAACCAAACGTGCAGCATGCCAAGCAAATGTGCAAGCGCCTCTGAGATTTTCTGTTGATTTTCTTTAAAACTTAAATTTTCTCCTTTGCGCAAACTGCGAATGGATAAATGAAGATAATGACTTTCTTTTGAGGTGTTTGAATCGCTTTATAGATTGATGGATTTGAATTTTTTATTTAAATTACCCACTTTCCTTATGTTCACTTTTTCTTCTCATTCTTTTAACACTGATACTCTTTTAACTTCTCTGACTTTTTGGCTTTGCTGGTTGATCAAGTAATGAAGTTTTACTTTCTTTTTTTCATTTTGGCTGGAATGATTGCATTAATAGCTAGGGTTGAATTTATTACATATGAAAACATAAAATTACAATTGGAAACAGAAATAAATTACATATTTGATTTTATATCGAAATGGAATTTTGATATAAAAGTCATTAAAAAAAAATAATTACAACCTGAAAATATAAAAATTAAAAATTGATGATCTTCTATATAGGAATATGAAATTATCTTTGACTCCCTCTCATATCTCTGTTGACTTTATCTGAATGGAGTAATGACCTTGAAAAACAAAAATCCTAATGACCTAATGAGACTCTTTAGACCTGATCTTCATGATTGATTTTGACGGAGACAAATCATGATGAGAAGAGCATTTTCATAGGTGTTGCTGTGCTCAAGAAAACATGGGAATAAGTCAGCAAATATGGTCTTCTGAGGGAGAATGAAGTTTTATTTGAGGAAGGCTACCATCAGTGAGAGAAATTTTAGCATGACCTAATGGAATCATATAAAAATTTCAAAATGAAACATCTAATATGAAAAATGAAGGAATGATATCATTCACTGATGGAAGAATGCATATTCTGACTCTAACAGATTTTTTAATGTCATATTGATCTACATCTTATGGTTTATATTTTGCAGTACATTTCATTGCTATTACTCAGAAATCATAACTCTATGCTTTGACTTCATTTAGTAATGAAATGACTATGTTTCCTATTGTTTTATGAGTGAATTTCCTTTGTTAAACACTCTTATCTATCTCAACTTCCATGTCAAGAAGCCTAGCTACTGAAAACTCTGGTTGTTGACTCCAAAAGCCCAATGGTAACAAACCTGCATTCTTTCAACCTGCAATCATAAAAATAAGATAAAATTTCCATAGAGTTAGCCATCTATATTTATCATTATCAAATATCATAAACCCCTTGAGAGAGCCCTCTCAGACTGAAAATGATAAGCTTTAGTCAAAATCTAGTTTGAAACAGTTACATAGATTTGTCTGATCAGCAGCCAATCAAGTACAATTTTGTGATAACAAAATGTAGGCATCGCTTCAGCCCATTTGGTAAAGTAGTCTACTGCGACAATAATATAACCATGCCCCCTAGACGAACGAGTGTTACAGGTCATGAAGTCAATACCCCATTTCGAAAATGGTCCTACAGAGACAACAGGATGCATTGGCGCTGGCGGTTTGCGGATTTGAAAATCAAATATCTAGCACGCATGACAACTTCCTCGACTCCCGAGATTCAACAAGCAACATGGTAGCTAAAGAAACTAAGCAGTAGTATCTTCACGCGGTAGCGATTCAAAGAAGCGTCCACCACCCCAATGATGACAATCATTTAAAACCTTTTCGAATCTCCTCATGAGGAGTGTACCTTCTTAAAATTGTATCAACACCACGATGATAAAGTGTATCATGGACGATCGATAATATTTGGCTTGCATCGAATACGTCGTTGTTCGAGCGAAAGAGGTACGTTCAAAATTTTGGGTCTAGAGATAAATGATAAAATCCCCATACCAAGGATTAGATGACCTGATCAGAAATAAAGACTCGTCAGAAATGGATGGTTCCGACGTAGTAGCAATACTATTAGAGGGAAGGTCATAGTGAAGCTCAGCCAAAACTAAAGACTTCTTTGACTTGGATTTGATGAGTTCCAAATCAAATTCCTACAAAATGACAATCCATTTTGAATACTTGACCCCCCAACAATTGACGTGATAAAATGTAAGTCATGGGGTTGCAATCCGAAATGACAATGGTCTTCCGGAACAGGATATAGTTGCGAAATATTTGGACAACTTGAACAGTTTTTGTTATCACCAAATTTAGTCCTGTTGGGTTGCTTCAATGGTCAACTTGGAGTAACTCTTTCAAACCACTTGCAACTGGAAATTAGTCTCTCCAGTCTGAGAGGGCTCTCTCAATTTATCTAATGATTTGCTCAATTAGGTCTTAAATCAGATGGCTAACTCTGTGATTATATTATTTTATGTGATTGTAGGTGAAAAATGAGGAATATTCAACTACCATTGGGCTCATGGAGTCAGTAAAAGGAAATCAATGATAAGAATTCCTACATATGGATGTTGAGGCTTTTTCTGTTTCAATGATAAAACAACACTAACACATGAGAATAATCAGTGACTCAATGCTAAAAGGAAGTCAGAGCATATATGATATGAATTCTGAGTAATTTATCATCCATACTAATGGAAGAAAGATATAAAATAGACACATAAACCCATTGAAACACATCAAGAATCTCAGTAAAGCAAGAAAACTCAGTGTCTATCTATTACTGATATCATAAATTACAATAGTAGTTGTATCAAAGAATTCTCCAACCCATTATAACTCTAAAACTCCATCATTTATAGAGTGAGGACTCATACAAATTATTTTACACCTTGCTAGCTTCGAATTCCCACCTCAGAAACCTATTTCAAACATGATTCCATCACTTGGAGACTTCCTAGGGGTATTTATGTTTCACAGAGTTTGAATACAAAAAGGAATCTTCTTTCATTAATAGTTCAACAAATCCATTTAAATATCCTTATCAAATTCAACCAACTAATTTTATGATTTTACTGGAGTATTGATGTGTCATTATGCCACGTGGATGTTGAGCAGGACCTCCTCCAAGTTGAATTTTTGCAATTTGTTCACAAATCTGGTTAGTGAAAATTCTGAAAAATAGGCTTCAAAGATGAGTGTATAATTTCCAAACCCTTATGGCTTTACAGAAACTGAGAGAATTTTTTGTAGATGGACCTATGATGAAGAAAAACCTCTTTCATATTTCCAAAATCCTTTTTTATTTGGTCAAAAATCAAACTTGAATTTGACTGCTAAAACAATCATGTTCATAAATTTCGTAGTGCTCATTTCGTAGCAAACTCCAAAATCCACCTTTTGCATAACCTTTGACCTTTATCACTGTTGGAGGATCTTACTTGGGGCTAATGAGCTAAACACAAATTTTTTCCCTCCTTAGTTCTCCATAAAACTGGATTTAAAGGCAAAAGAGCATCTTCAGAAATTTCGTAGTGGTTTTCGGCCTTCAAGCCTGGAGCACGCTACGAAACTACCTGATTATGGAGAAAATTCCAAATTGTCCCTTTTTCTTCCAAATTTCACCTGTAGGTCTGAAAATTGATACGATGAAGTATGATCATTCAAACTTCCCTCTTACCCTCTTCAAGAAACATCATTTTCACCTTTAGCAAGTTTATTTATCAATAAAATGACTCTATTTTTTCTAAAAAAATAGGGTTCAGACATGAGCTCTTATCCCTCTATCCTTGATAGATGTTGCAAAACTGAAAGATTTTTTTATAGGTCAATATGTTCTGAAAAAAAAACTCTCTTTGGGTTTTGAAAACAGTCTCCAGATGTCTAGAATATGCATTTTAAAAACATGTATAAAACAAGAAAATTCTGCATTTTGAAAATATAGCCAAAATACATCTCTGAATCTCCCAATTTGTAGCACCTTTGAGAAAAGTGAAAGATTTTAATGTTATTTGATATGTTCTTGACAATAACCTCTCTCATTTTCTTAAAATACTTCTCTGTTTGCCCAGAAATTTCCCTTGAAGTTGACTGCACAAAAGTAAAAAAACAGAAAAATCCTCATATTCGCTACGGAATTATCAGGTAGTTTCGTAGTGAAATCTGCCTATTTTGCACGGAATTCACTACGAAACTGTGTTTAACTAGAAAGTGGAATATTTTTCTGATTTAAAAGTGTGGGAATCAAAACTAAAGGACATGAGGTAGACTTGACTAGTATGACAAGGCGCTAGGTGGTTTTAGACCTATGGTAGACATCGCCATATGCAATGTTTTCAAGAATTTCATGAAAATGACTATGAGACAGAATGAACCTAGGTGAATGACCCTATCCATCGAAAAATAAAAATTTATGTGTGATAACAACTTCCAAGGCAAGCTTTTCTACGTACGAATACTTCACTTCCATATCATTGAGATTACGACTCAAATTATAGATCATATGTTCTATCCCATTTTCTACTTGGACCAATACCATAGAAATGGTTGTATCAGCCACGGCGATATATAATAAATAATCACTCTGATAATTGGGGGGATACATTAATGACGCCCGGACAAGAGTATCCTTGACAACATCAAAAGAAGCTTGCGCAACTTCGTCCCAATGGAAGTGAACCCCCTTTTTCAAGAGCCGAGTAAATATTTTAGCCATTTCGGCATAGTTGGGTATGAACCTCCTTAGGAAGTTAGCCTTTCCTTGAATTTTCTGTATGTGAAGTAAATTTGATGGCGCAGGAAAATCAAGAATGGCCTGGACCTTCAATGGGTCGATTCGAATTCCTTCTTTTGAGATGGCGAATCCAAGCAAACGACTAGAACTAACATAAAACACACATTTATGTGGATTGAGGTGTATTTTGTAGTGTCGATAGCGTAAAAGGATGGCACTCAAATGCATCGGGTGATCAGTCCGATTTCGTGAATGCACGTGTAAATCATCTAGATAGGGTTGAATAATGTGCTTGATTTCATTGAAAGCATAATCCATTGCTCTATGAAAAGTAGCCCCAGGATTCTTTAAACCTAACTGTAGTTTCCGATATGTGAATGTGCCCCAGGGACATATGAATGTTGTCTTGTATTGATCCTCTAGGAAGATATTGATTTGATTGTAGTCGGAAAATCCATCCATGAACGAAAATATTTCACATCCAGCACAATCGTCAATAATCTGGTTGATAAAGGGAGTAGGATAGTTTTCTTTTGGACAAGAAAATTGGCATCCTGATAATCGACGCACACTCTGATGGTTCCTTGTTTTTTCATAATAGGAACGATGTTAGAAACCCACTTAGTTAGCAGAACAAGGTATGTTATACTCCTTTATTTCTATAGTATCACAAGATGATTGTTTATCTTTTATATTTTTTTATGCTGAAAATAATATTCCCTACTATCATTTATTTTTAGAAATCTCACTACTTTCATTATTTTTCATTTAATCTCTCCATTACCTTTCATTTTTTCCTTTTATGACATTGTCATGTTCTTAATTCCCCTTCTTAAACCCCTATCCCTAGCTAAACCTCCATTCCCATTTCTAATAAGCCCTCCCCCTTTACTCATTCTCTTTTCATTAAAAACAATGTAAAAACCCATTTTTACATTGTTTTTTAATGAAAAGAGAATGAGTAAAGGGGGAGGGCTTATTAGAAATGGGAATGGAGGTTTAGATAAACTATCGTTAACGTTAAACCCCTCATCACCTTTTAACTCGAGTCCCACTTTTTAAATAAACTCCTGTTTATTTCCTCGACCCCGTTTCACTTAAATCTCGACTCAACTTTATATTTAAACACCTCCACTTTGACATATCCCCAGGCCCCACTATTACATCACTTCCCTTTAAAAACATTAATCACCGCATTAAATGTTTTAACCCTCCGTTTCATTAAACCACCTGACCCCACCTTTTGAAACCTACCCGCGATCAATCCACTCGACCATCGTTCGATCTGCTCCATCTGATATGACGGCCCTCACTCTGTATCGCATCCCTAGATGCCTGATGATTAAAAACTTCGGAGGGTTGCGAAATGGGCGGTTTCACAACCCCTCCCATCCGCCATGTGTCACCTCTCCGCTTCGTCGCATCCCCTCAAAAATTACTTCCTAACCGCTTATGCACCATATGATAAACCGAGAAATGCCTTCATGCCATCAAGCGAAACCACTGACCATTCGAAATTATGTGTGCTCTATGCTATTGCGATAAGCCCCCGAGCCACCTTGACAAACCTTGCAATGTTCCTCAAGGACCTGGAATCCATTGTTGGATGCAGAGATTGAAAAACCTCCTCTATTCGGACTCCTTCCGCAGTCTTGACAAGTTTCTTCAAGCAATATCGCTCCCCTGTAGAGGCCATGTGTTTTAAAATTAATAATTGTTTTGAATTTTGCAGGTGATATACGTATCGGAAAATGAAATAATCAATTTGTGTTTCTAATCCCAAGAATTGTTTAATCAGGTCTCTCTAGATTTCGATTTAGAAGCCTTATTCATCAAAGGATTAGGAGCAGCAGAATGAGTAAAAATAAAGGCGACGATGGAGCAGAGAGGAAGACAGTAATGATTATCAGTGATTATGCATTCACTCCAACAGCGACAAGGTTTATTCAAATTAAAACATTTACTGTGGTAGTAAAAGTATAAGAAGAATATAGGTAGACAAAGAATGGTTAAAGATAAATGAAAACAGATGAAAGAACAGAGTTAGAAAACAGAGTTAAGGAAAAGATAGTGAAAGGTAAAGAAGGTAAATAGAGCTGTCAAAAGGTAAAGGTGTGAAAAAATAAGAAAGCAGATCAAACAGTAAGATAAAGAAAGAATTTACAAAGACAACAAGGGCAGTAAAGAGGTTATACAAATAAGGACGATTTAGAGTTAAAGGACAAATCAACGAAGGAAGACAAAGCCAGATGTTGGCCACCGCCAGCTTAATTTTTATTTAATATAAGCTACCACAGTTAATGTTACAGTCAGAGATATTTTAGCATAAATTTAGAAGTTATTGTAAAAGTTAATTCTGAAAGCAGTTAGTCAAAGATATTTTAAAGTTAGCTCAGCAGTTAATTTGAGAGTTATTGTTATAGTAGGTCTGTCAGTGATATTTTTGGCTTGGGCCTTGCATGGTCTCAATTGTCAAAACTTCATTTACTATGTAGTAAATTCAAATCTTCCACCCTAGATTAGGGCAACCTCCTCAGTTGCATTTAAATATTGCATTTAGTGTTCATTATCATTATTGGTTGCTAGGTTGTATTTTGCTTAGACTCTGAGTTGCAAAGATCATTGTATTGGAGCACTGTAACTATTTTTGAGCTGGACATCAATAATACAAGCACTTTCATAGGATCCTTGAGCTATGTTAATGGTGATGTTATCCCTCTTTTGTTAATGCTTCTCCTTTTTTTTCTCATATTGTACATCAATCTCCCTGATAGCAGAAACATAAATTTTAGATTAAGATATGTTGCACAAGCACCTTAATTCTATCTGTTATTGTTATCTTAATGTTTTCCTCTGCAAAGTTTAACTAAAGAATTCTTAACTTCTCTTTAGTTTCACCTAGTTGTTATCCTGAGGTTTTCTTTTGAAGTTTAACTAAATAATTCTTAACTGCTCTTTAGTTTCTCTGAAAAAATTTTCTTGAGGTATTTCTTATGAAGTTGAGTTAAAGAATTCTTAACTGCTCTTTACCTCTACTAAATTTTTATCTTGAATGTTTTCCTCAAATGACCTGAATGCGAAATTTAGAGACTGTCTGCTCTGCTTTTATGTTGAAGTATAGTTAAATAATTCTTAATTTCTCTTTAGCTTTACTAAACTCACTACCATCTCATATTCATCTAACCACACAGATCCATTTGATATAGTTAGCTTTCCCTGTGAAAACCCTTGAAAAGTTGATGTACAATTTAACCGTTTTATGAATCCATAGCCCAATGGATTAAGCTTCCCACATTCTATCTATCCAACCAAAAAAACAATCAAAACAAGCAAACCCAATCTTTATAACTAGCCTAAAATCAGAAGAATATAATCATAAAGCTAAATTAGTTAATCATAAACACATAGAGAGCCCTCTCTAAGCCCAAGAAGGCTAGGTCCTGGACTCCAAAGTGGTTTGATGTGGTTCCCTACTACTTTCTCTTGCCAATCTTAAAAATTACAGGGAGCCAACATAATGGTGACCATACTAGGGAGTTATTGAGAAAACATAATACAATTATCAAAACTCAAATAGAAACCTAGCCAAATATTTTGTGAATTAAGTATTTCTTTCACAGATTGGTTTGCTTTTTAGCTATTTATAAAACATTCAACCCCTCTAAACCTTAGGTCTAAGTTTTAGCTTCTAGAAGAATCTGTACCAGATCCCATCCTGACCCAAACCCTCCTGCAATAGTTGACAATCCAGAGAAAATCCTAAGGAAAACTCCTAGGTCTGAGAGTTCAACTGTTAGCAAGCCCATTCACAAGGCAAGTTCCCTACCTGAAAACCTTAAAAACTTGCAGGATATCCTGTTTGACTCACACTTGGAACAAAGCTTGTCCAGGACTAAATCCAAGAATTGGATATCACAGATACTTTTGGACCCATCCATCTTACAGTAGAGTCCTGTTGTACAGGCCTCAACCCCCATTCATACACCCACTGTCACCTTCCCCCATTCAACCCTCCACCTCCTTTTTCTAACCCTCCACTTACTAACCCCCCTGGTTTTCCCCATCCACCAGCCATGGCAACCTGGTATGCCCCATTAGTCCTACCATTTCCTTTAGTACCTCTACCACAAGACTATCAGTCTAAAATCCCCCTATTTGATTCAAGTGGCTCTACAACTGCTCAACATCATGTGGATAGAATGGATGACTCTTTTGATCAGCAATAGATAGATGATGAAACTATCAAGATAAGAATGTTTTCTCAAAGCTTAGGGGGAGAAGCAAGGAAGTGGTTTAAAGGCCTGACCCCTAATAGTATACATGACCTACCTGCTTTTCACCAACTATTCCTAAATAAATGGGAATTCAAGAAAAATCTTCTCCAAGTCTTGTCAAAATATGAAAACATCAAGAGAAACGTTGGAGAGAGTGTCCAAGATTACTGCACTAGGTTCAATAGTGTATATAACACCCTCCCTCCTCACATGAAACCCCCACAAGGTCTAGACCTAATGAAATTTCCATATAGTTTTGACCCAGAGATGGCTTATCAACTAAGAGAAAGAGACCACCTACATTAGAAGACATGCAGAGGGGTGCAGTAAGTGTGGAGGCAAATATGATTGCCAAAAGGGCTAGAATGAAAAATGAAAAGAGAGTCACATATAGGGAAGAGGTTGTAGCCTCCACATCTGATACAAAGATTGATAACCTTGTTATAACCATAGAGAGGATGATGGAGAGAATCAACCTAAATGAGAGAGCTTTCCCTAGAGAAAAACTGCCAGCCCCTTTAATGGAAACTGTAACCAGTAAAAAGAAGAATTCCAAGAATCCAAGGATTATAAAAAAGGATTCGAAAATTCCATCATCGAGGTGCATAGACAATATGACCTCAGAAGCAAGAAAGTTCAAGACATTCCCAAGAGAAAGAATTTTAAAAATTCTGATAGAAAAACCCTGAAATTGGTCCTAAAAAGAAAGCAGAAAGTTCAAATCAAATGGTTAAAGGTTCTGATAAAAATAAAAACAAAAACAGTCTAGAAAGCAACACTAGTAAACCAACTAGCAGCCCTAACAAAACTGATTCAACGGATATCTCTAATTCAAATCAACAATGTGAAGTTGCTGTGAAAAAAATGTTTGATAAAACTTATTCAAATCTGCCAAAAACACAAACACCATTTAGTATTGAGAATGAAATTTCCAAGATAAAAATTTCCATACCTCTCACTGAATTGGTAGGCCAAGATGTATATAGATCACAAGTTTTGAAAGCACTAAACATAGGAGAAAATATTGATATTGTGAACTTGAATGATGACAAACCTGATTTTTTGTTTGGTCCTGAGGTAGAAGGAAAACTTCAAGAGGGAGGTGTGCCCCCATTTTATATCAGTTTGAATATTCATGATAAAATCCTTCACAATGCCATGTTAGATTCAGGAGCTTCTCATAACCTCATGCCAAAGGTAATTATGGAGAAACTAGGCCTTGAGATAACTGGACCATACAAAGACTTGTACTCTTTTGACTCCAGTAGAGTTAAATTTCTAAGCCTGATCAAAGATCTCTGTGTTAATTTAGAAAAAATACCAGCCAAAAGCCTAGTAATGGAAATTGTAGTGGTTGACATTCCCCCTAAGTATGGCATGCTTCTATCACGTTCATGGGGAGCCAAGCTTCAAGGCACCCTCCAAATGGATATGACCTATGCTACCATACCAGTCTTTAGTCAACCAATAATATTTTATAGGTAAAATCATATGAAACACCTCAGCAGTCAAGAAAAGCCTGATAACTCCCCTCTCTACTCTATCTACTCAGACCTTGATTCATTTATCCTTTACAATAATGAAAAAATTAATGAACAAGTAGCAGTTAATGAACAAAAAGTTGAAAAAGAAGAAGAATGAGAAGAACAGTCAGACCAAATAGAAAACGAAAAACACAAGTTTGAACCTGAACCTCTTTGGAGCATGAGCTTTGATGCTTCTTGTGGTAAAACTGGATCAGGAGCAGGTGTTTGGGTACACAACACTAAGAACAACCACGCAGAGGGTCATTCATATAAAATTAACTTCCAATTTACAAATAATCATTAGCAAAATATGAGGCACTCCTTCTAGGGCTACAATTACTAAAGAAATTAGAAGCCAAAAGGATCTCTGTCCATGGGGATTCTAAGCTAGTCATTAGTCAAATTAAGGGATAATATTCAGCTAAACACCCTAAACTAATAGCATATAGGAATTTTTCCCTTGACCTCCTAAAAACATTCAAAGAATATGACCTTGCCTCAATCCCAAGAAATCAAAATATCCTTGCCAATGGACTAGCATTTGCAGCTAACACTTGTCAACTGCCTCATTCTAACAAACAATACACAGTTCAAGTTAAATATAGACCAACAGTCCTTGATAAAGTGAGATATTGGCAAGTTTTTGAAGATGACCCACAGATTGAAGACTTCCTATAGTCCAAAAATTAGATTGAAATTCCAAATTCAGACTTAGATCATGAAGAGGACTACTCTACTGAGGAACAAACATACAAGGAGGATTCCCCTCATGATGCTGATATAAATATGTTAACAAAAGAAGACCCACATAGGACAGAAATGTGTGAAGATCCAGAAAAAGAAGAGTTTGAAGTGCTACAGTTCAGAGATAATACCTTGCCAAGAGGACTTGTCCCTCTAGAGGAAATTTTTGATTTCAATGATGTTGCTAGAAAGCCAAAGGTGAAATCCACCAAGGAAAATGTAGAAGAGTGCAATATAGGCAGTGAGCAAGAACCCAAAATGGTAAAAATGTCAAAAACACTACTAGCACATATAAAGCAGAAATATATTGAGTTATTCAAAGAATTTAGTGATGTGTTTTCCTGGAGCTATGAAGACTTGAAGTCCTATGATACTGATATCATTTAGCACAAAATTCCACTCAAAGAGAGCCAGAAGCCCTTTAAACAGAAGCTACGCAGAATAAATCTTGTCCAATTGCCACTAGTTGAGAAAGAGATAGGGAAAATGTATGATGTTGGGATAATAGTTCCACTCAGGTACTCAGAATGGGTTTCAAATCTTGTATCTGTGAGGAAGAAGACAGGAGATATTAGACTCTGCATAGACTTTAGAAATATAAATAAAGCCTCCTTGAAGGACAACTACCCTTTACAAAATATGGACTACATATTGCAAAGGGTAGTAGGCTCCAAAAAGATATCTCTGCTTGATGGATTTTTAGGGTACAATTAGGGGCTAGTACATCCAGATGATCAACACAAAATAGCTTTCACTACACCTTGGGGCAACTTTATGTATGTAAAAATGCCTTTTGGGTTAATGAATGTTGGAGCCACTTTTCAAAGCGAAATGGATATTTCTTTCTCGGAAGAAATACGTTTGTTCATTGTTATATATCTTGATGATATCACAGTCTATTCAAAAACTAATGAAGAGCATCTAGCTCATTTAAGAAAGGTCTTTGAGAAATCTAGAAAGTACGGTTTGCCTTTGAATCCAAAGAAATCCTTATTTGGCCTTCAAGAAGGAAAGCTTCTAGGCCACATCATATCTGAAGAAGGGATCAATATTGACCCAAATAGGGTTGAGGGAATACTGCAAATTAGTCACCCAAGAAATATCAAAGAGTTTCAATCTTTCATTGGAAAGATAATTTTTTAAGAAGGTTCATACCAAACCTTGCAAAACTCCTGAGGAACATCACCAACATGCTCAAAAGAGATTATGGGGTCAAATGGACCAAGGAAGCAAAGAAGTCTTTTGACTTGGCAAAGCGAGCACTTACACAAACTCCGGTTCTGATCTGCCCTGACTTCACCAAGGACTTCTTTATATTTTCCTTTGCATCAGAACACACAGTTTCTGTTGTATTACTGCAGAAAAATAAAAAAGGACAAGAGCAACCCATAGCATTCTTCAACCAAGATTTAAAAGATGCACCTTTCAAATATAATATCATGGAAAAACAGGCTTTTTCTTTAATCAAAGCACTAAAATATTTCAGAGTCTACATTCTGCATTCACACATCATTGCATTTGTGCATCATACAGTGGTTAAAGACATACGTACACAAGATCCTGATGGAAAAAGAGGCAAATGGATTACTGTCATATTGGAATATGATTTAGAAATCAAACCCACCAAATTAATCAAAGGACAAGGGTTGGCTAAACTAATGGCTAAAATAATTTTTCAGGCATTAGACATCAATATGATTCACTCACTGGATAAACAAGGGGAGATGGAGACTCTACTTATTGAGGAATCATTCCTAAATTATTCATGGTATGCTGATATATTGTATGTGTTTTTTAATTTAAATTCTCCTCCTGGTTTGTCCAAAACAAAGGCCAGATTCTTGAAACTGAAAGCTGTACATTTCTGCATTTTGGAAAAAGTATTTTATTGGAAAAATTCTGGTGGTTTACTGCTTAAATGTTTGCCTAAAGAAGATTAAGATAGGATTATGCATGAATTTCATGAAGGGGATTGTGGAGGCCGCCTCTATTGGAAGACCAATGTTAATAAAATCCTTAAGGTTGGTTTCTATTGGCCTACCCTCTTCCAAGACATCCACAAAATGGTAGTTACTTGTCATAAATGCCAAATTTTTGAGGGAAAAAGAAAGCTTCTACCTTTGCCATAACAACCAATCTCTGTTGAAGCTCCTTTTCAACAATGGGGTCTAAATTTCATTGGAGAAATCCACCCTTCCTCCTCTTCCCAGCATAAATGGATCCTTACTGCAACTGACTATTTTACTAAGTGTATAGAAGTCATTCCTTTCACAGACTCAGTAATTATCAGATTTCTTGAAACCAACATTCTATCTAGATTTGGTTGTCCTAGGAAAATCATTACTGATAACGTTGCTGCCTTTAAATCCAAGAAAATGGTGGATTTTTTCACATATATCACATTACTTTGGGACATCCTACAGCTTATTACCCTCAAGGTAATGGGTTGGTTGAATCCTCAAATAAGAGCTTGGTGAACATCATTAAAAAGTTGTTGGAGGAAAATAAGAAATCATGGCACAACAAATTGGTGCATGCACTATGGGCAGACAGGCTAACAAATAAGAAATCAATTGATATGTCACCCTACCAACTAGTCTATGGAATGGATGTAGTCTTCCCAACAACCTTGGGGGTGCCAGTAATGAAACTCATTCAAGAGGTGTATTCTGAAGGGAATGATATACAAAGAAGAATAAACCAAACCATTCAGCTGCAACAAACTAGAGAAGGAGTATACAACAGAACACAGCTGGTACAAGAAAAAATCAAGAAAATATTTGACAAAAGTACCAAGGAAAATGATTTTAACATTGGAGATAAAGTGCTGAGATGGGATTCTAGAAGAGAGGACAAAGGCAAGCATGGAAAGTTTGATAACTTATGGAAAGGTCCATACATCATTCATTTTGCAAGGGGTAATAATGCATTTTTCTTACAAGAAATGGATGGAACAGAGTTGTTTGGAGGTCCTGTAAATGGCAGGATGTTAAAGCATTATTTCGGTTAGAAATATCAGTTGAATTTTATTCATTGTATATAACATTGGTTAAACAAATCTCAAAAGAAGTTGATCTAAAAATACAAAAAGAAAGAAATAAAAAGAAGAAACGAGGGAAGATAAAAAAGGAAAAAGTAAGCCCCATACAAAAAAGAGTGTTTCTAAAAGTGTTGCACATTTAAATGCCACTTCCTTTAGTTTAGTTTACTTTTTGCAAATAATATTGTGTGCATCTTGTTTAAAGAATGCCACAATTCATGATGATCAAACTGCCTAATCTTGATTCATTCATGTTTTAAATTTTTGCTGATAAGTTAGAAAATGAAGATTTGCCAAACTGTTCAATCTTGGCTTATCAATAGGTAGGTATAAAATGAAATTGGTTCAAAAGCCTAATCTAAACCAGTAGGAGAAATAAGCATAGGTTGTAAGTTAGAGGTTCAGAAGACAAAATGATATCAAGGTTTGCAAGTCTAAATGCACCTCAAAGGGAAGAAAAATCATTTGAATCATAGGTTGGGTAGGTATGTATATAGAAGAGTTCTTAACAATTGAGCATGTTCAAAGTTTTCAATTTCAGATTGTTCATTCAAGATCAAGAACAAGTGTGTTTCAGACCTTAGTTTGTTGTAAACATGGATTTCAGTTTTTGAAGGTCACAATCACAAAAGATTGCATCAGATCAGCATTACAAAGTGGAAATTAACCAAATGAATTAGGCTATTGGTCTACAAATTTCTTGACACCTCCTAAAGGAGTTGACCTTCCCAGCTTGAGCCACTATTAGACTCCTTTATTTCTACAGTATCACAAGATGATTGTTTATCTTTTATATTTTTTTATGCTAAAAATAATATTCCCTGACTATCATTTATTTTCAGAAATCTCACTGCCTTCGTTATTTTCCATTTAACCTCTCCATTACCTTTAATTTTTACCTTTTCTAACATTCTCGTGCTCTGAATTCCCCTTCTTAAACCCCTATCCCTAGCTAACACCTCCTTTCGCACTTCTAATAAGCCCTCCCCCTTTACTCATTCTCCTTTTGTTAAAAACAATGTAAAAACCCATTTTTACATTGTTTTTTAAATAAAATTAACCTATCGTTAAGGTTAAACCCCCCATTACCTTTTAACCCTGGTCCCACATTTTAAAAAAACTATGTTTATTTCCCTGACCCTATTTCGCTTAAATCTCGACTCACCTTTATATTTAAACACCTATGTTTTGACATATCCACGAGCCCCACTATTACATTGCTTCCCGTTAAAAACATTAATCCCCGTGTTAAATTTTTTAACCCTTTGTTTCATTAAACCACCCGACCCCACCATTCGAAACATACCCGCGATCAATCCACCTGACCACCATTCAATCCGCTCCATCTGATTTGACAGCCCTGACTCTATATCGCATCCCTAAATGCCCGATGATTAAAACCTTTAGAGGGTTGCGAAATAGGCGATTTCGCAACCCATCCCATCTGCCACGTTTCGCCTCTTCGCTTCGTCGCATCCCCTCAAAAATTACCACCTAAACACTTATGCACCATGTGATAAATCGGGAACTGCCTTCGCACCATAAGGCGAAACCACTGACCATTCGAAATACTAGGAGCTCTATGCTATTGCGATAAGCCCCTGAGCCACTGTGACAACCCCTGCAATGTTCCTCAAGGACATGGAAGCCATTGTTGGATGTAGAGATTGAAAAACCTCCTCTATCTGGACTCCTTCCGCAGTCTTCACAAGTTCCTTCAAGCCATATCGCTCCCCTGCAGAGGCCGTATGTTTTAAAATTAATAATTTTTTTGAATTTTGCAGGTGAAATACGTATCGGAAAATGAAATAATCATTTTGTGTTCCTAATCCCAAGAATTGTTTAATCGAGTCTCTCTGGATTTTGATTTAGAAACCTTATTCATTGAAGGATTAGGAGCAAAAGAATGAGTAAAAATAAAGGCGGATGGAGCAGAGAGGAAGACAGTAATGATTATCAATGATTATGCATTCACTCCAACAACAACAAGGTTTGTTCAAATTAAAAAATTTACTGTGGCAGTAAAAGTATAAGAATAAGAAAGGCAGACAAAAACGAAAATAGATGAAAGAACAGAGTTAGAAAACAGAGTTAAGGAAAATACAGTGAAAGGTAAAGAAGGTAAATAGAGCTGTCAAAAGGTAAAGGTGAGAAAAAAATAAGAAAGTAGATCAAACAGTAAGATAAAGAAATAATTTACAAAGACTGGAAAAGCACTAAAGAGGTTATACATATAAGGACAATTTAGAGTTAAAGGACAAATCAACGAAGGAAGACAAAGCCATATGTTGGCCACCTCTGTCTTAATTTTGATTTAATATAAGCCACCACAGTTAATGTTATAGTCAGAGATATTTTAGAATAAATTTAGAAGTTATTGTAAAAGTTAATTCTGAAAGAAGTTAGTCAAAGATATTTTAAAGTTAGCTCAGCAGTTAATCTGAGAGTTATTGTTACAGTAGGTCTATCAGTGATATTTTTGGCTTGGGCCTTGCATGGTCTCAATTGTAAAAACTTCATTTACTCTATAGTAAATGCAAATCTACCACCCTAGATTAGGGCAACCTCCTCAGTTGCAATTAAATACTGCATGTAGTGTTCATTATCATTGTTGGTTGCTAGGTTGGATTTTGCTTAGACTTTAAGTTGCAAAGGTCATTGTATTGGAGCACTGTAATTGTTTTTGAGTTGGACATCAGTAATACAAGCACTTTCATAGGATCCTTAGGCTATGTTAATGGTGATGTTATCCCTCTATTGTTAATTTTTCTCCTTTGTTTTCTCATATTGTGCATCTGTTAAGTCCCTATATTGATAGTGTAGTCCCTTATTATGTTAGTGTAGCCCCCCTTATTGTTATTGTTGTACCCATGTAACCCCCATATTATTATTATTGCACCCTTACATTATTATTGTTAGGTCGGCTAGGATTACATTGTGGCCCCACTAGGATTACATTGTGGCCCCATGGACTCCTATATATAGAAAGGAGGTTTTGTCATTTGTATCATCCAAGAATTGTTCATTCATGTAATGTATTGGAGGTTTCCCCCTCAAAGTGGCTTATTTCTAAGGTGTTGATATCTCTTTTCTTCTATTTTTGGAGTTGGTTCCACAACATTTGGTATCAGAGCTTTGGATTCTAGGGTTTTCACTGCTCCAAACAAGTAATCGTGGAATTTTCGCTATAACTTGTTTTTTACGAAGTTTTAGAAGCTGAAATTTTGGAGTGTGAAGCTGAAATCCTGTGGAACATCGTCACAAAATTTCAGAGCTTGGTGCAGAATATTTTCAGAGATATAATCTGTTGAAGTTAGGGATTTTTGCAGGCTCCTGAATTTTACTTAAAAAGGTCCTCGCGGTATTTTCGCTATAAATTTGTTTCTACGAAGGTTCAGAAGCTGAAATTTTTAGAGTACAAAGCCGAAATCCGAAGGAACATCGTCGCAAAATTTCATAGCTTGGTTCGCAATAGTTTATGAGATATGATCTGTGGAATTTAGGTCTTTTTCAGGCTCCCGAATTTCATCTCAAAGAGCTGATCGTGGGAAAATTTTCATAACTCTCTCTCTAAGCATCAGATTGGAATTCTGTAAAAAGTGACTGGAATTACATGGACTGTAGTTTCCTGTCTATAAATTTCAGAGCCAAAGGAGCAAACAGTGACACGTGGCAAGTCGTACAAGTTCACTCTACTGAACCAGTCCATAATTAGGTCATTGTGGGAGATTGGACATAACTTTGCCTTGAAGAATCCAAATCAAGTTAGACCTGTGACATTACAAAGAAAGTTTAGAGAGCTACTTCAGGGCCGAATTTCAGCTATTGAGGATCTTAAAGTACATATATAATTCCGTTTCAATATTGAGATTCTCAAAAGAAAGAAAAAGGTGTGTATTTGGTTTTTAAAATTGCATAACGTTTGTTTGAAAAAGCAGTTTGAAGTGATTCCAAGGGAATATTTTAGAATTTTTATCAGTATTTGGTTCTATAATGCCTCCAAAAAATAATTCCATACCCACTAAGCCCTCAAAAAGCTATACTATGACGCATGAAGAGGAAGAATTGCAGTATGAGATATCAAAATTATGGTACCAAGCGCAACAAATTTCGTTCTTACGAAGAGCAACCGAAGATGACATATATGGTTTAAAATAAGAAATGGAGGCTAATTTGGATGGTTTGAAGGATCAAATAATAGCTAATATGGATGATAAATTAGTGGAAGATCACATCGAGCATCAACAACAAGTTCTCCAACTCTCAAAGGATAACCTAACTTTGGTGTAGAATCTAATGAAAAAACATGAAGATCAACATCACATTGAAAGAAGTTCTGAAGCAGTCACAGAAACAAGAACTCGAAAATTACGATCAATTTCAGAGTATCTCAGCAAGTGGAAGAACTTTCCTGTAGAAGATTCCACATGGGAGGATGAGAATTTTATACAGAAGCATCAAGAAATAATCAAGCTTTGAGGACAACACTTGTTTGAAGGAGAGGGGCATGTTAAGTCCCTATATTAATAGTGTAGTCCCTTATTATGTTAGTGTAGCCCCCCTTATTGTTATTTTTGTACCCCTGTAACCCCCATATTGTTATTATTGTGCCCTTACATTATTATTGTTAGGTCGGCTAGGATTACATTGTGTCCCCACTAGGATTACATTGTGGCCCCATGGACTCCTATATATAGAAAGGAGGTTTTTTCATTTGTATCATCCAAGAATTTTTCATTCATGTAATGTATTGGAAGTTGCCCCCTCGAAGTGGCTTATTTCTAAGGCGTTGATATCTCTTTTCTTCTATTTTTGGAGCTAGTTTCACAACAACATCAATCTCCCTGATAACAGAAACAAAAATTTTAGATTAAGATATGTTTCATGAGCACCTTAATTCTATCTATTACTGTTATCTTATTGTTTTCCTCTACAAATTTTAACTAAATAATTCTTAACTTCTCTTTAGTTTCACCTAGCTGTTATCTTGAGGTTTCCTTTTGAAGTTTAACTAAATAATTCTTAACTGCTCTTTAGTTTCTCTGAAATTTTTATCTTAAGGTCTTTCTTATGAAGTTGAGTTAAAGAATTCTTAACTGCTATTTACCTCCACTAAACTATTATCTTGAATGTTTTCGTCAAATGACTTGAATGCAGAACTTAGAGACTGTCTGCTCTGCTTTTATGTTGAAGTATAGTTAAAGAATTCTTAACTACTCTTTAGCTTTACTAAACTCAGTACCATCTCATATTCATCTTACCACATAGATCCATTTGATATAGTTAGCTTGCCCTATGAAAACCCTTGAAAATTTGATGTAAAATTTAACCCTTTTATGACTCCATAGCCCAATGGATTAAGCTTCCCACATTCTATCTATCCAACCAAACAAACAATCAAAACAAACAACCCCAATCTTTATAACTAGTCTAAAATCATAAGAATATAATCATAAAGCTAAATCATTAATCATAAACACAAAGAGAGCCCTCTTTGAGCCCACGAAGTCTAGGTCCTGGACTTCAAAGTGGTTTGATTTGGTTCCCTGCTACTTGTTCTTGCCAATCTTACAAATTACAGGGAGCCAACAAGGTAAATGAAACCAGTACGCAAATATTTTTCAACTTCTGCTTTACTGGAAGCTACCTTCTTCGGATGATCAGGACGAAGGCGTTGACGTATCAGCTTGAAATCAAGGTACATATTAATAGTGTGTTCAAAGGTACTAGTATCTTTGCCTGGCGTTTCCTCGTAAGACCAAGCAAAGACATCACGGAATTCACGAAATAGAGAGCGATATGTTTCGAGTTTTGATGGAGAACAAGATACGCCGACATGAATATTTTCTACAATGCCAGGTTTGGTCAAAATATTGATAGAAATGGTTTCGTCAATATTTAAAAAATTTCGCTCGAAATAAATTGCATTAATAGGAAAAGAATTCGAAAAGAAATTTTTGATTGATGGGTGATATAGTTCACTAAGATTATTTTCTTCATAATCAGGAAGATGGGAAAGATGATGATAATATTCCCATGGTTCTCCTTCTGACATCATGGTTTCCAAAATATTATCATCTGTCAAGAAAGTTGAGGAAAAAGGATCAGATGGAGTACCAAAATCTAAGGAACAGTCAACCCAAACAACCGGCGACGCTGATTTCAGATTCGCCACCCAAGCCAGATAGATTGATTGCTATGCCAGCTCATTAGGGTTGGGAACAGAAACTCATCCAACGTAACAATTTCAGAATCATACGTACTCTTCCTTAAGCCAGATGGAGTGGAAGAGATCATGTAGCAGGTCTCTATGCTTGCAATTTATGTTGACGTTGCAGGCGGCGGTAACGCAAATGTTCCCATGAGAGTGGAATCCTTTAAGATTTCTACACCAATGTTCTGAAGTGCTAGTTGGGGTGCGTGAACGAACGGAACACTTCCAGTTACCTGTGAAGCGGAGGCAAAGAAGGATAGTTGATTGATGACTGTGATAACACCTTTATGTGGAAAGGCGATCATTCTAAAATATGTAGAAACAATAGCAGTCATAGCATATACCCATGGCCTTCCCAGTAAAATATGGTAGTCAAGGGGTTCGTCAACGAACGTCAACATTCACAGTTTTTCCCCCTAGTTCAACATGCAGGTTATTGATAATACCACAAGGCTCATATGTGTGTCCATCGAAAGCCTTCAACGTCGTTGATGATTGAGATAAGTGCGGTGAGCCAAGTGACTTCCAATAGTTTAGAGATATAATGCACGTAGATGCTCCCTCATCAATAATAGTATGATGAAAAAGGTGATTGAGAAAATTTAATTGTATGGAGAATGCCAATTATGCTGGTAATTGCGGCACATAGCCCGTATGAATAAAGACTACGAGATTAGAATCACACGGATCAATTCCACCAATAGCCGACAATAAAGCCTGTTTCTGGGAGGGATAATTTTGTAGTACCTCAAGAGCTAACATAGTTGAAGGGGATTGAGCCAAATATTCAACTATATTATAATTTTGAGAAGCTCTTTCTCGAGGATTATATGTGTATTTATGAACGACTCCCTTCGGTGGCTTAATCGTCAATTCAGGAATAGCAGTAGGCGGTACTAATTCCGTAGACAGATTCGTGGTCGAGGTAGTAGTTTTATCAGTGGCCTGACTACCGTAATATTTATTACGCATTGACACAAAAATATATGTTGATGGATTTGTTATAGATAACATAAGCACTTGGGAACTAGAAGTTGGATCTGTATTAACCAAATTTGTGTCTGGATTTGGAAACTGATCTGTCAACATAGCTGATGCATGTGAAGTCTTAACCATTTTTTAGACTTCAGCATGGTGAGGGTAATCCCGAAAAAAGTGTTCCTCATTACAGATTATGCATGGATAACGAGGTTTCCTAGTTCTAGAAGATTGATCAGATGATCTTTCCTGCGGGTTAGAAGTTTTCTTTTTCTTTGATTTCCCTTTTTTCTTACTTCCGGGTTGCTTGTCACTTTTGCCTTTGTCAAATGACACGACATTGATTTCAGAAGAAGGTGTAGGATCAGATGCAGTAGTATGATGTGTGCTTGCAATACCAATCATACTGTCTCTGGCATGATAGTCCTTTGATGTAGGAGGAGCAGTAAAATTAGATCGCGACACGTTAGGAATTTTTTCATAGAGCGTGCCAGGCTGAGTATGAATCAAGTCTAAATATTGGACATGAGCAATGACCTGCTCTTCAGTGATGATGCCACCCTTAGCCACATCCTCATTTATATATGGTAACAGGGACTTAATGAATCACTCATAAAGGAGCTGATCAGGAACAAAGGTCTTAACCATTCTACGACGACGATGCCACTCATGAATATGATCAGAAATGTGAGTAGCATTAGTCTATTTAAAATTAGTCAAAATTTCCATTCCAGTTTCATATCGTATGGGTAATTGGAAGTGAGTCAAAAAGATAGTATCTAGGGTAGTGAAATTATCAAAAGAAGCTCTAGGTAACTCAATGTACCATTTTGCAGTCGGACCAGTGAGCGTACGCTAGAAAAGACGTAACCAAACAGAGTCATCATTCAAGGAGTTTGACGAACACCATAAATGATAAGTCATAACATGAGTCGACGAGTCTTCTCCAGGGTTTCCATTGAACTTAGGAATATTCGAGGGCAATTTATGGGGTATCACCGGCCACCAAGGAGCATAGTTGATTGGATCATTGGTGAGCCAGTTTAAATCTGGTAACTCTAAAGTTGCAACAAAGGGAAACTATCAATTAAGGTCAGGTTGAGCATAGCCAGGATATGATGGAATTGCTTGAGTAATAGGCCTTTGAGCACCAACATAAGGAATATGTTTTTGGTAACCCAGATAGGGGTTGTTTTGATAGGCAAATGCTTGAGGATTCTATTGATCAAAAACCTAGGTACGATACTTGTTGAAATGAAGGTTGAGGCATTTGTGCCTGAGGCTGTCAAGGGGTCTATCCACCAATTTTATAACCAAAATTAGGATAACTTGGATTCGGTTGAGGATAGGTATAAACTATTTGTGGTTGTGACATCCCATAATATGGTAATCCAGATTGTGAATAAATGATTCCAGGTACAGGTTGTTGTTGTAAATTATTCGAAGGAGTTGGAGTGTGTGGGCCCAATACTTGAGGGTATTGAGTTGAAGGACCTGCCTAAAATGGTTTTTGTACAAAATTTTGAGTCTGTAACAGGGGTAAAGATGTATTAATAAGTGGAATTGATGTGGGTGCAATAGGTTGAACCGGTTGATACGAGTGTACAACCATTTGTGGTTGGATAGGCAGAATGGGCTGCCATTGAAAAACATTCATTTCTACATTAGGTTGACCAAAAAACGATGGAGTGCTGTCAAAGTGGGTGACCAAAGGTTGCCCCCCAGCATGAGGAGGATAATAAGATGGAAAATATTGTTCTCCAAATGCAGGGAGTCCAGTTGATATGGTACTAGATGGAATAGACCTAGAAGGACCAGCTTGATATTTCCCTGATGATGTATATATAGGATCAAGATGTTCAATACTCACTATAGGTTTACCAGTTAGAATACCAGGCAATGACATTGGTGGAGTCCATGGGTTTGAAGATGCACCAGAGAAAATTCCAGATAAATATTCATAACTTGATGGGACCAAAGGGCCACCATGAAAATATGACTCTGGTGAAGTTGTGAACATAGACGGTGTAGCGAGAGCAAGTGCTGACGCAATTGGAATAGCTGGTCCAACTGAAGATGCTGGTTTAGGCATGGTTACTTGACCAAATGTATACCCTTTTGAATCAACGAGAATTTGAATAGGAACAGGATCAAAAAAAGCAGAGGATGGTGATTGAGGAAAAGACTCATACAGGTAAAGATCCTCCCCAAAATGGGTTGGAGTTAAAGGTGTCTCGTCTTGTGGGATTTCTTCAATCGAAATTAAACCAGGTGGAAGGATTTCGTCATCAAGCCCAAAGTATATTTTAGGAGGTTGACTGCATGATATGGGAGACTCAATGGCTACAATAGAGTGTGGGGTGACCGATACAGGAACAAATTCCGGTCATTCGACTTCGGAATGCAGATGTTCTGGAAAAAAAGAGACAGGATCTGGATCAACTTCCATTTGAACAATGTCGGGTTAAGGAGGTATGGTCTCACTGATTGGATGGATCATGACCATGGGTAGCTGTGAGGACTCTTTCTCGACAACAGTAGACAAACCAGGATTTTTTGAAACAACTTGTGCTGACTCTGGTATATGGGAAGATGATGCTTCACCAGAGGTACTGATGGTACTGGTTTCGGTAGAGCGATGTTGCCTTCGCCGTATAGAAGTGGCTTCTGGTGGTAAAGGTGGTTTCAATGAAATTCTACATGAATGAAGGGGAAAAGGAATTTTCTTCTTCCACGATGACTGATTTATTTATGACCAAAAACAGATAAAAAAAATAAAAGGGTAATGCTAGGAAAAAGGTTTAGTAAGAAACTGTGAACTGTAGAATACCTCTTGGCGAACAAAGAAGTACGGGTAGGTAATCTCCCTGAATGATGTGTTCGGTGTATCACAATTTACAAGGCAGCCGACTCGGTTCACTATGGATGGATAGCAACCTAAAGTTGTCCTCCCAAATATACCCGAAGGTACGTGGAGGCCCAAGTCTGTATTAGCATTGTCTAATGTGAAACCGCACAGTGAGAGCACCCCTTTATACTTTTCATACTACAACATCACCCGATATACCCGAAGCTACATGGATGAGCTACGATATAATTACGTACGTGGAGTGAGGTATCACACTCAGAATGTATTGCAGACAATTAACGACAGTTTCTATGTTTTACGATGTAGAAACACGTCTCTAGCCTAGATCTTCTAAATGTTATCGTTATTGTTCCAATGATTTTTTAGGTAAATTGATGTAAATTTTAAGTCGAACTTGTTTATCAATTTTCCTTTCAAGGTTCACCGCGATGATGTGATGGAAATTCCTAAAATTCAAACTAAAATGATAAGCAAACTTTTCACTTTTAGCTTTTTCAATGAAATTCTTAGCTACTAAAGGGAAATAGCAATCAGTTTTGAGAGAAAATAACAAAAAGCACAAACTAATATGCAACTTTCTTAATTTGTTCCTATGCAAAACACACAATCCACTATATGCAGATGTAGGTTTTTATTTTTAGTCCCCTTAATGTGAATGCAAAAAAGAAACTATATGCTTCAAATCAACAAAAACAAATGCTTTCTTCTTTGAGAAACGATGAATTTAACAACAATTTCTCTTTTAGGAAAAATGAAGAATGGAACTAAAATATTTCCTATAGGAAACGAAGAATTGAAAAACAATATCCTTTACGAAAACAAATGGATCTAATGCAGAAATTAAATACTTTGAATTTGATTTGTCAATGATAAAGAAAAACACTTAAAGATACATTGAACAAACTTACTTTTCAAAGGAGGAAGATTCAGGTAAATTCACTGGTCTCTATGAGGCATCAGACAATTGAAAACACAGCAAACAAAAGGCTGAAAGGGATGGCAATGACAAATTCAAATGGAATTTGGTTAGCTTAGGGGGAAATGCAGTCTCTAAGGGGAGATAGTGCATTGCAAAGCACCCCTTAGTGGGTGACAGTGCTATGAAAAGCACTGTGTCTTGACCAACAACACATTTGGCGCAGTAGAAAACAAAAAAATCAAACTACTGACACACTTCTAATGCAATTCTTAGTTTCAAAAGCCTAATAATTGAGAGTAGATGCTACTGGGTGGATAAGTAGAGGAAAAATACACCAAGATTAAGGTAAACTCCCCAGTGGAGTCGCCAATTTGTTATTCGGAATTATGGATTATGGATAAAACACATTCCCTAAATTTGTTGTAATGCATTTAGAACAACAGGTCAAAGACTTTGCAGATAATTTTCCTAATAGTAAATAGACACACATAATAGATTAAGAAACTTACTTGGAGACCAAGCGCTTGTTGGGAAAAATACTGAGAGGGGGGGGGTGAATCAGTATTTAGGGCATACTAAAACTTTTTACTTTTTTCATGCTCTAAAAACCCATACGCTACTTTGATGAAGCCAACTAGCGTATACACGCAGATATCCTTCATAAAACTCGCGTATACACAGAGATCTAATTATGCCATTAATTCTTCACTTATATCATTCCATCATTCATTCATTAGATGTTCTATAAACAGTAAACATGTGCAGTAAGAACAGAATAAACCATCACACATAAGCATTACACATGAACACCATGATTTTAGGTGGAAACCCAAGTCGGGAGAAAACCACCACTGCAGTTGCTCAGCCTTCAATATTTTATTATAGAGAAAACATCTTACAACATATGTGTCAAAAGTGCATCTTTACTGAAGACGTTGTGCACCCACTCGCGCTCGCTTACTGGGCTCGGAAGGGAGCTCCAACCCCCTGACTCGTTTACCAGCCTCTCCTGGAAGGGAGCTACGACCCCCTGATCTCGTTTACCAGCCTCACCTAGAAGGGAGCTACAACCCCCTGACTGAAGGCTACAACCCTCAGCACCACCATGGACCACGTTTCATCAATTTTCACACTGGATCCAAAGCTTTCTTTAGGACACAACTTGCAGGCCACGTTTCATCATATTTTTAGACTGGACCCACTCCACACATTTAAGCTCAATCATTCAACCAAACTGATACAGACAACTCCGAACTGTAGAATACAGATAGCAGCAACACAGCAGAACAGATCAGACATTTCATACCCCATGCTTCAGCAAACCCTAGTTTGCATATGCGCTTTCCTTTCACTGATACCGCGTCTATACACGCCTTCTACCATACAAACCCGCGTATACTTCTGCACATATTACAGAGCTAATTTCACTGCGCATACGCGCTTTAGCTTCAGAGAAGCCGCGTATATACGCGCTTCTTCTGTTCCGAACTAGCGTATACATCTTCAGTCATTATAGAGTAGCATACTTCTTTAGATCAGATATTCAGTTTAGATTTAACCCTTTTACTTCAGACAGATGTTCGCCTCATCTCAGATCTAAGTATTCCATAAACAGATCTAGCAGATACAAATACATTCCAGATCTAGATTTCCTTCTTCATCATTTCTTCATTGGTGCATCATACATTCAGATCTTTCATTCAACTGTAACCCTTTCCATTCAGATATACTTCAGAGAGAAGTATTCATTCAAGCTCAGACATCTTGCACCCACACTCATGATTTGCACAATGAATTTCTTCTCCTTATATAGGTTTACCCTTTTTCAATACCATGAGCCAAAACCACATTACTTCCGATGGTATTCCTAGACGGGGTCACATAGACGAATCATTACTCAATACAATGGGTCAATACCATGGTGGTTACCCCGGGTTTTGCACTTTATGAGCGCTTTTTCCCATACGCGACTTGGAACGTTGTTTCCCGCGTGCATACGCGACTTCTCCTAGGCAAATCCGCGTATGCCTTGAGACATACTCTTTTCACCATAGATTTAGCACAAGCTGGATTCCTTTCTTCATTACCTTCTATACTCTCTATAGGTACATCAGATTTACACACAATTGCCCATCAAGTAGGCTGCCATCATCTTCATCAAGTGGGTTGCCATTCAAGGACAACACTCTATCAAGTGGGTTGTCATCAAGGACAACACTCAGCATCATATTGCCAATAAACATCATATCACATCAGATTTACATCATTACCAAGTCCATCAAGTCAAGAATAACTTCATCAGGTGGATTGCCATCAAGGACAACACATGCCAACAATCTCATATCTTCATCTTCATTAAGTGGGTTGCCATCAAGGACAACACTCTGCATCATATTGCCAACAATCTCCCCCTTTGGACTTGATGGAAACCACGATGGTGTTTGATCACCACAACATATAGGTACATTAAGAATACAAGGATACCATATCACTCTCCCCATTTTGTGACACCACTCAAACACCATGTCACTCTCCCCCTTTGACATCAAGGGAAAAGGGTGGATCAAAACCAACACACTCTCCCCCTGTTATCCTCATGTAGAAGAAGTGTTCTGCAAATCTGATGTATAATGAAGTGACCAAGCTCCCCCTGAGTTCATGCTGAATCTTCAAACATATTTTTCAATGAAGTACATGACTCTATGACCTTCCTATCATCAAGGACTCATACTTACATCAAAGATCCAACCAAGTGGATTTACATATGAGACCTAAATATCCAACCAAGTGGATTTACATATGAGACTCAACTACCCAACCAAGTGGGTTTACAAATTTGACTCAGTTACCCAACCAAGCGGGTTTACAAAATTTGACAAGTCCTTACATGACCGAATATTACAATTTTACATCATGGGTCTCAACATGACCTTTTCATCAAACTACAAATATAACTTTACATGACCAATACCAGAAAGACCGCAAGAAAGAGATCATTTTTCAGAATCAACATAATGCCAACAATGCATTATGCTTAGCAAGGCTAATGCTCCCCCTGAATCTGTGCATCCAAGCAACCTTTCCATATGACTAAGGCTCCCCCTTAGTTTGTGCATCCTGAACACTTTCAACCAATCATCAAGGCATCTGTAAAACATCAGAGATTGAAACAGTATTACAAAAAATGGAATATCACCAGAGATACTAGAGATACCAAACAGCACTACAACTGTACTTGAAGAGAGCTGACCCTTAACAGAAATTTGTCAGCAATCAGACATACGCGGTTTTATGTGCATGAACTCGCGTATATACGCGACTGTGTTTCAAGAAATCCGTGTATCCAATACCATCTTCTATATTTTAACCAGATCTGATCCTCTGTGAGGCAAAGACAGTGTTCATCTTCTTTCTGAGATATTTGAATGCTTCCCTGGAATACAGATAGAGATCGAATGCAGTTGCCTCAAGTGTCATCCACATAACATAAGCACATTAGCAACCAAGCCTTTCAGATTTTGTAGCATCAAGAGAAATTATCATACCAGAACAACATCTTCAAAAATGTGTCAAGCAATCATCCATGTGGTCCAATATCATCAAGATCTTCAAGATTTAACATGAAGTAACATATGTAGGAAAGAGGTCTCAACCATAGTAACAAACTCTACATGATCTATTCTTATCTCTGAATCATAAGACTTCCAATTCATCCATGTGTGAGCACAAAAGATACTTTTCAGTAAACAAGGCTCAAAATCTCATCATCATCATTTAAGCATGAGTATCACAATAACCAAAGACTAAGCAGTCATAGTGCCAACAATGCAATCATTAGTATTCAACCTGCTGCTCCCCCTGAACCAGTGCTCCTCCTTAACTTGCACAACCTGAACACCTTCATCAGCAAGTTATCAACAACAATCTCTGTATGAACTATCCTTATCTCCGAATTATAAGACTTTCATCTCAGCAACGGATACTCTTCATCAAAAACAAACAGGACTCATCCATAATCTTCAACATAAGAAACCAAGTATCATATCATCATAATTTAGAACTGAGAAACTAAGCTGGTACTGAGTCAATAATACAGTTATTAACAGTCAGACTGATGCTCCCCCTGAACCTCTGCTCCTGATCTTCAGCTGTCATCCCAATTCTCTTATCATCAATGCATACGCAACTGTGTCTGCTGGAACTCGCGTGTATACGCGACTTTTGTTAATAGAACCCGCGTATGGAAAGTGAAGCATAGAAATTTTTCACATTCCTTCATCTCCTCCTGAACTTGTACTTCTTGTACCTGTCTTCTTCATGTCAGATGCTCTGTCAGAAATACATATAACCAGAATAATCAAATCAATCATGAGAGTCATCATACATTGCTCCCCCTGTGACGATACATTACTCAATCTCATAATGTATCCCACATCATTCCTGCAGTCAATAAGAAAAGTAAGCTTTAGAAGCGGATGACTGCAGTAGGGTCAGAATTCCCTACGTTTCTGATCGGTCTTCCATCTTTTTCCGCATTTTGATTGAACTTTCTATTTGTGTGGCCGAGTTATCCAATTTCTCTATCCGTTCAACCCGCATTCCTTTTCTACATGTGTCCATACTTGTTACAAGAATAACATCTCATGTGTCCAGAAATAAGCATAAGAATCATAATGAGTATTTCTAATCTTCCTCCTTTTACAATCACCGCTTTATGTCCATACTTGTTACATGAAAAACAATATCCCTTGAATAAACCAGAGTACCTTTCTATGTAGGATCTGTTTGTTTGTGGCTGAAACAATCTGCTTCTGCAATTGGCTGCAACATGTCCATGATTATGACATCTAAAGCATTCAACATTATTGAATGATTTCCTTTGAGAATTCATGATTGTTGGTTGACCTTTTGTTTCTTTCAACTCTTCAGGTTTTGCATTGACTTTCTTTGAATCTTTACCACTTCCTTGTGAACTAGATTCTCCTTTGACAGTTTCATGAAAACCAAGACCAAGTTTGATAGCAGGAGACCTTTGATTACTCATAATATTGTCCAAAATTTTAGTACTATCTTGAAACTTCAAAAGTTTAACCTTTTCTTCTAATTTACCTTTGAGAATGTTTACCTCAACCTCCAAGGCTTGACATTGCTTCGTCATGCTTTCTTCTTTCCTTCTTTCATCTTCTACTTGATCACTCAGATTTAGAATCTCTTCTTTCAACCCATTTTCATTTTCTTCTACATGTTTGTTGCAACTCTTCATTCTTCTTACTTGATTTTTCCAGATTCTTTGAGAGAGATGATTTCTCGCTTTCCAAGGCCTTCCTTTTCAAATGATTGTGAGGTCTCTATTCTTCTTACTTGATTTTTCCAGATCTTCTTTGAGAGAGATGATTGCAGCTTCAAGTTCTTCATTATTCTTGCTTGATTTTTCGAGATCTGCATTTAGATCGTTGATTTCTGCTTCTAGTTCTTTAATTCGATTGGATGCATAAGTATGAAACCTTTGATACTTGTCCACCTGTCCATTCAACATTTCTATTTGTTTTTCCATTTGAGAGATCATCTCTTTGTAGATAGTTTCTTGCTTATTAGATGAACTTTGTAGTTTTTCAACTTTAATCTTGAGAGCTTCTTCTAGATCCACAACTTTACTTTCATTATCTTCACTATTGTTTGCACAAAGAAGATTATTACAAGGACCCCAATCACTACCTGATTCATCTTCTTTAATTTCTGCTATACATGTTTTCTAAGATATCGCCTTGCTTCGAGTAGCCTTCTTCTTTTTCTTCTTTGCCATGAGTACTTTCAGATCATGGTCAGAATCTTCTTCATCTTCACTGGACACTTCATCATCATCTTCATTTGCATAATAACTCTTCCTCTTTTCAAATTATTTCCCTTTACCATGTTTTTCTCTATGGGCGATAGAGCTTCTTAGTCAAGATAGTGACCAACTCTTCCACAATCAAAACATTTGGAAGGTGCTTACCTTTGAATCTTCCAGTTCCTAGTTGGAGTTTTCTTACGAAATTCGCTTCTTCTTCATCGGATATGCAGCTGGATTCTTTGACAACTTCCTTCTCTTTTCTCCTTGCAGATACCTTAAAAACAGCTTCTCTGATTTCAGAAGGACCTCCTTGTCTCATTTCAAAAGTAGTCAGAATACCATGTAATTGAACAATAGTAAGAGTTTGCAGATCTTGCCTTTCTTCAATAGCGGAGACTTTAGAATCAAATTTTGAAGTCAAGGATCTTAAGAATTTTTCCACCAGAGTAGTATCAGTTATGGTTTCACCCAAATTTCTCATTTGATTTACAACATCATCTAGACAAAGAAAGAAACTGGCAACACTTTCATCACTATGCATCTTCAAATTTTCATATTCAATTCTAAGAGTTTGGAGTTTTGCATTTTTTACCTTTGTATCTCCTTCATAGCCTTGTAAGGATTTTTTTGTCCCATATTTCTTTTGCTGAATTTAGCTGCATCACTTTAGCAAATTCTGGTTCAGACATGCTTCCTAATAAAACATTGATTGCTTTGGCATTGATTTCATATTTCTTCCTTTCTGCTGCATCAGTAGGAATACTTGCCAAATATTGATAACCTTCTTCCACGATTGCCCATACTTCTGCACCAAGACTTTGCAAATATGCTTTTGTTCGTATCTTCCAAAATAACAGATTGCTTCCATTGAATAGAGGTGGCTTTAGAGACATTACTCCTTCATGACTTCCCATTGCGACAGATCTCCTTCAAGCGATCAAGCTTCTGCAGAAAGACCTCCTTTGATACCAATTTTTGGGAAAAATACTGAGAGGGGGGGGTGAATCAGTATTTAGGACTTTATCAAACTTTTTTTTTTTTCACTCTCTAAAACCCATACGCGACTTTGCTGAAACCAACTAGCGTATACACGCAGATATCCTTTATAAAACTCGCGTATACACAGAGATCTAATTATGCCATTAATTCTTCATTTATATCATTCTATCATTTATTCATTAGATGCTCAATAAACAGTAAACATGTGCAGTAAGAAGAGAATAAACCATCACACATAAGCAACACACATGAACACCAGGATTTTAGGTGGAAACCCAAGTCGGGAGAAAACCACCGCTGCCGTTGTCTCAGCCTTCAATATTTTATTATAGAGAAAACATCTTACAACATATGTGTTGGTGCAGCCTCCTACCAGCACGCAGGCACCCACCTGCGCTCGTTTACCAGCCTCTCCTGGAAGGGAGCTACGACCCCCTGCTCTCGTTTACCAGCCTCTCCTGGAAGGGAGCTACGACCCCCTCGTTCTCACTGCCTCACCTAGAAGGGGAGCTACAACCCCCGGGATCAAGGCTACAACCTCACACCTCTATGGACCACGTTTCATCAATTTTCACACTGGATCCAAACAACTACAATAGAGCACAACTTGCAGGCCTCGTTTCATCATATTTTCAAACTGGACCCACTCCACATATTTAAGCTCAATCATACAACCAACTGAAGCAGATAACTCAGAACTGTAGAATACAGATAGCAGTAACACAGCAGAATAGATCAGACATTTCATACCCCATGCTTCAGCAAACCCTAGTTTGCATACGCGCTTTCCTTTCACTGATACCGCGTATATACGCGCCTTCTACCATACAAACCCGCGTATACTTCTGTACATATTACAGAACTAATTTCACTGCACATACGCGCTTTATCTTCAGCAAATCCGTGTATACACGCGCTTCTTCTGCGTCAAACTAGCGTATGGTTCTTCAGACATTTAGGTCATTGCAATTCTTCATAACAGATATTTAGTTCAGATTTAACCCTTTTACTTCAGACAGATGTTCGCCTCATCTCAGATCTAAACATTCCATAAACAGATCTAGCAAATACAAATACATTCCAGATCTAGATTTCCTTCTTCATCATTTCTTCATTGGTGCATCATACATTCAAATCTTTCATTCAACTGTAACCCTTTCCATTTAGATATACTTCAAAGAGAAGTATTCATTCAAGCTCAGACATCTTGCACCCACACTCATGATTTGCACAATGAATTTCTTCTCTTTATATAGATTTACCCTTTTCAATACCATGAGACAAAACCACATTACTTCCGATGGTATTCCTGGACGGGGTCATTTAGACGAATCATTACCCAATACAATGGGTCAATACCATGGTGGTTACCCCTGGTTTTGCACTTTATGAGCGCTTTTGCCCATACGCAACTTGGCACGTTATTTCCCGCGTGCATACGCGACTTATCCTAGAAATATCCGCGTATGCCTTGAGACATACTCTTTTCAACATAGATCTAGCACATATTGAATTCCTTTCTTCATTACCTTCTGTACTCTCTGTAGGTACATCAGATTTACATCATTTAACAAGTTCATCAAGTAGGCTGCCATCATCTTCATCAAGTGGGTTGCCATTCAAGGACAACACTCTATCAAGTGGGTTGTTCATCAAGGGCAACACTCAGCATCATATTGCCAACAACATCATATCACATCAGATTTACATCATTACCAAGTCCATCAAGTCAAGAATAACTTCATCAGGTGGATTGCCATCAAGGACAACACATGCCAACAATCTCATGTCTTCATCTTCATTAAGTGGGTTGCCATCAAGGACAACACTCTGCATCATATTGCCAACAACGCTTCCTATTCTCCTTATGTCGCTCTTGTTGTAGCTTCCAATCCAAGCTTGATTGCCAAACTAGTTCCCGCAAACACAAACACTAAACAACAAAGAGATTGCAATATACAGATGGCTATTCACGTTAATCAGTTAAAACAATGAAACATGAAACATATACATCAGATAAGAATTCATAATATGCAAGACATAAGCTTATACAGATACATATGGGGGAAAGTAAGCAGCAATCTTTATTAATGGATAGAAGGGGAGGTTACAACCAGCGATTGATTTGATGTCACCAACTCCAGCATCATCCCAGCCTCATCACAATGAAAATATCTCCTGTAGCATATCACTCAAATCAAACCCTTAATTTAGATTCCAACAAAATTTCTCTACCAAATCTCTTCCTTCTCAAGCACTAGGATCTGTGCTCAATTTATAGATGAGTTGAAGGTAGTTTAACAATCAATTACTTTATAATTATAGGCAAGACATGTTCCCCAGCTCATAGGTGTTGAATGGACACATGGATTCGAAGTTTGACACATATGCACTCTTCTAGAAGGCACTGGCCATGTGGAGATTCTGGAACAATGAGAATTTTTCTCCCAATTTACCAACGCACCCTTGAGTTTCGGGAAGTGCTTTGCAGAGCACCCTTGAATGGAGGTAGTTGCATATGCAAAGCAATTAGTCCCTTGAGAGACTGCGTTGGTGAGCTCATAGGTGATATAACATGTACTTCAAATCTTGGAAACCTTGCAATGGAAATCATGGATGATTTGTTCTTGTTCTTTGTCTTAGGGGATGTGGCAAATGAAATGATAGGGGATGATAGACCCTATTCATCGGTTATGGGGATGATGTCCAGTTTAACCAGGTCATTGGGAATGGTGCCAAAATTGACCTATAACATGGTTGGACTCATTTCTTCTTCTTCTATGGTTGGTTGTTGGTGTATATCCTCTTCTTTTGAAGTTTCTTGTTCATTTTCTTCCTTGTCTTCACAATCTATGTAAAATAATTTCTTCTCAGCACACTTATGACCTTTAGTGTATTTGATATCACAACTATAGCAAAGCCCTTTTTCTCTTTTTTCCTCCAATTTTTGTGGTATCAACCTTGTAGGTTGTGGAAGTCTATGAGTAACAACATTTCCATCTTTATATATGTGAGTGGTAGGCTTCCTTGTCGCCATAATTTTACATTCAATTTTCCTTTCCATCCTGAATGCCTTCTCCAATGAATCAGGTTCCCAAACGTGAACTTCATGTTGGATATTATCCTTTAAAGTCCCTATGAAGACATCAATCATGTTTTCCTCTGGAATATAGTTCCCCTTATATTCAATTTTTGGAAGTCCTCAATGTGCTCCACCAATGAACCCTTTTGTTTGAGATTTATCAATTAGATAAAGGAGGTGTTGCTCTTTGTATCCTCATAATGTGCTATCATTTCCTTTGTAAAAATTGACCAAGTGAAAAAAAAATTACGGGAGCAAAGCCATCGATACCATACAAATGTATTTTTCTCTAAATGTAAAGTTGCAATGCGTACCTTTTGTGTTTTACACATTATTGAGATCAAAATATTGCTCCATATCTAGTATCCATATTACGGGATCCTTGCTATCAAACTTCATCATACCCATCTTTGAAATATGGTGGTTCTTCAATCCAACATTAGAGTTTATGAAATAATTATTAACATTTATTTTTTTCTCATATTGAGTTTCCTCTACTATCTTTTTGCCATTAGGAATCATTTCTTGTATCAACTTTGACAAACCTTCCTTCAAACCTTCCATGTCTTCCTTCAAACCTTCCATTTTTTCTTCCATACCATTCTTCAAACCATCCATCGTAGCTTCCACACCTTTATTCAAATCATCCATCTCATCTTCCACGCTTTTCTTCAAAACATCCATTTCATTTTTTGTTGCTCTTTGGGAGAGCGAAATTTGGTGCACTTTCTCTTGTAATTTTGATATGTCATGTTGCATTTCTTCATCTTCATGAGCCATAGTAGAGCCTTCTAAAGGCTCAATGGGTGTTGAATTCTTTTTAGGGGGGATTTTACAACCCAATACTGATATCTATTCTACAATATGCCCTTGGAATCAATTCAAATTGATTCTTCAAACAAGACTTGTGCAAATCGGAAATATATATATATATATATATATATATATATATATATATATATATATATATATATATATATATATAATACACTCATTTTTCTTGCTTTTGTGTATCTCGATATTGAAATTGAATTATCTTTGTGATTTCGAATCTTCAATATCTGAAATTCGGCCCTATAGTAGCACTCTGAATCTTCTTTCGAATGCCATGGATCTGACCTAATTTTGATTCTTCAAGGCAAATTTATGCCCAATCTCCCACAATGACCAAATTATGGATTGGTTAGGGAGAGTGAACTTGTACGACATTCCACATGTCATTGTTTCCTCCTTTGGCTCTGAAATTGATATATAGGAAACTGTAGTTTGTGTACTTGCAGCCACTTTTTACAGAATTCCAATCTGACGCTCACAAATAGAGTTATGACGATTTTCCCATGGTCACCTCTTTGAGATGAAATTCGGGAGCCTGGAAAAACCCTAACGTCCACAGATCATATATTGAAAATATAGCAAACTAATATCTAAAATTTATACAGGAAGTTCCACAGGATTTGGGCTTCGCTCTGTAAAGATTTCAGCTTCTGAACCTTCGTAGAAAATTTTTATAGAAAAAATGCCATTATGACATGTTTTAGGTGAAATTCGGGAGCCTAAAAACAAACCTAACTTCCACAGATCATATCTCTAAAAATATTGTGAACCAAGATCTGAAATTTTTACACGACATTCCTTGGGATTACATCTTTGTGTTGTACAAATTTCAACTTCTAAAACTTCATAGAAAAAACTTTATAGTGAAAATTCCATGATGACTTGTTTGGAGCAGCGAAACCCTATAATCCAAGGCTCTGATAACAAATGTTATGAAACCATATCCAAAAATAGAAGAAAAGAGAGATAAACGCCTTAGAAATAAGCCACTTCGAGGGGGAAACCTCCAATACATTACATAAATAAAAAACTCTTGGATGATACAAATGAAAAAACCTCCTTTCTATATATAGGAGTCCATGGGGCCACAATGTAATCCTAGCCGACCTAACAATAATAATGTAAGGGCACAATAATAATAATATGGGGGCTACAGGGGTACAACAATAAAAATAATGGGGTTACACTAACAACAATAAGGGACTATACTAGTAATATAGGGACCTAACATATGAGGCATGTAGAGTGATTTTAATATTTTGGGGGTCCAGTTGCAGTTAATGCACTAGTGGGGTGCAAGCTTAATCAGTTAACTCAATTAATTGAGTTAAAATCAGTTTAACTAGTTCTAATTGAGTGATGAATTAGTGAGAGGTCCATTGAATTAAATTAGAATTAATTCACAAGTAGTGATCAATCAGATAACTGATGATTCACTATTAATAACTGCATGCATGTCAGTTCTGATGAAGACCCAGTTGAAACAGAGGTTAAAGAGAAGATAACTATCATTTGTATTATTAAAAAATTTCACGGGCGCAATTATAAAGTCATGAGAAGGCCATGATGGATTGCGCAATCAAGGAAGGTTGATTATCCTTTTTAATAGGGGCTTAATTACCTAGGGATTGTGTGAGCAAGGCTGGGCTTAGAAAGGGCTGAGAATTGACTAAGTGTTTGTAAATTTTTCCTGAAAATTACAAGTCAGTTTTGAGCAGGATCAGAGTGATACGATCGGTAGAGTGCAGTATTTTCTTGGTGTGAGAAAGCATTGTATTGTTTCATGATTCCTTGAATTTGTACAATATATTATGGAGGGGTTTTGAGCAGTTGATTTCCCTAAAAACATATTTTGGCATGTGATTAATTTACTTCTTTCTCTTACTTGCATGTGATTGAGCGATCGTGTTTTATATTTTGCAAATATACGGTAGAAGGATTCAGTATCTTGTCTTAGTACATCACAAGATCGGATTGAATCCATTAATATAGAATTTATATAAATTTCTACATATACAACATGTTGTGGTTCCCTTGGATGAGTGGTAAACTTGCAGTATTTAGCTGGATGTCCAAATTTATTTCATTTGTAACAATCTACTTTGTTACTCAACTATCCATACTTGTTATAAAAAAAAATTGTAATATTATGAAAAAATTCTAGAATAATCATTCCTGGAGTATTTTCCAAGGTTTATTCTATTCTTAGCATAAGATTTACATTTTATAGCTTTATGTCCATTTTTTTTGCAAGAATAATATACACTGGGGAAGATAGCTTGATACCTAAGAGGAGGATCTCTTCTCTTTGGTACAATTCTCAAGACACTTTCTTCTTGAGATCTCTTCACTGTAGGTTTATGATTTTGCATTGGTTTACCTTGAGCCTTTTCTTTGGCAGAAAATATTTCCTCCTTGGGATATTTAGCTATGTCAGAATATGTTTTTTGTTGAGATTAATTTTTTTCATTGTGGAGCTAGAGTCTTTGGTGAATGTGGGTTTTCACTAAATCTAGTCTTGTTATTGCATGATCTTTTATTGTTGATAATTTCATCCAAAACTTTAGTGTTATTTTCAAAGTTCTTACGGATTTCTTCTTTTGTGCTTCCTTCCATAGAGAGACAATTTCTACTTCCAGGCCCTTCTTTGACTTTATTCTTTCATCCAAATCCTTCTTAAGCGATTCTTAAATTTTCTTGGCTTCGTCTAGATGTACTTTTAGATTGATGATAATATTTTCTGATTCTTTAGACTTTTTTTCTACGTTTAGTGTGTTTCTTTAGTTCATTCAATTTTTCTTCCATCGTCTTGACATTTCTTCTTTCTACCTTTAAATCCTTTAAGGTGTTGATAAGTTCTCTTTTAAGATCAACCTTGTCTTCTTCTTCTTCTTCATCTTGTTTTTCAGGAGATTCCTTCATGTTATCTCTTGTCATGAATAACACCCTTCCTATGTCATTTTCATTATCGTTATCACTCTCTTCTTCAAATGAAGAGCTATATTCATTTGAGCAGAAACTTTTCTTGAAGCCTCTCTTTTTACCTTGCTTATCATATATTTTTTTATTCTTCTTCACTTTCCCATTTCTTCTACTTCATCTTCACTTTCTGAGTTATTTGCATAAGGACACATTGAAGAAAAATGACCAATTTCACAACAACTGAAGCATTTTAAGTGGAGCTTGTTTTTATAATTGCATGTTCCTCTTTTCAGCTTCCTCAAAAATTTGGTTCTTTCTTCATCTGAAATTTCACTACAACTGCAACTAGGGATTGGCTTATGATGATGATTTTTTTTCCCTGCCTTCCTAGATGCCATAGATGTTGTTTATGTTTTTGAAAAGTGCTTATGTTTTGTTCTCATTTTTTAGGTTGTAGGTATTCCATGCATCTTGTCCATGCTAACATTTTCTAAATTCCATCTTTCTTCTAGCATTGAGATTTTAGCATCAAATACCATTGGAAGTGATCTAAGTATTTTTTGGACAATTACCTTGTTTTCAATTGGTTCTCCCTATCCTTATATGGAATTTACTACTTCATCAACTCAAAAAAAATAAGATGCACTTTTTTTATCTTCATTCATTTTCAGCTCCTATAATTTTCCTCTTAAGGTTTGAAGCTTGGCCTCCTTAACCTTCTTGTCCCCTTCATATATATTTTGGAGCTTATCCCAAGTGTATTTCATTGATTTTTAATGAATTACTTTAACTTATTGATCCATATTTATGCACAAACGCAACATAATACACATATAACCATAAATACAAAGATGCAGTGGAAATAACACTTCATTTCATTAATATCAAAGAACTGAAATTTTCTTAAAGATAGAATGTAAATAAACTAGCTAGGGCGCTGGCAGCTTATCTTTGAGAATAGATGTGGCAGCTACAGGCCTCTGAACTATGTTACAATGAGGCTCTAGGGCCTATTTATTTTTTATAAACAATGGAAAATCCTAAACATCCAAAACTCTAACCCTAGGAGATGAAGCGCCAAAACTATTGGCCCCGTTTGGCTAAATTGGTGTTTCAACTTCCTGGGGACGTAACTTTGGCATATGATCTTCATTTGATGTGCACCATACCTCATTAAAAATATATATTCAAGGAGTAAAATTGTTTGATGTGACAAAAATCATTCCATGGACTCATTTTGCTCTCGGTTTTCCCCAAAAATGTCATTTAGGGCCTCAAAACGGCTCTGGAAGTTTAGGACCCGAAAAACTACTAAAAAGAGTAAGTTGTGCCAAAACTAAAAAAATGAAAGAGACAATGGTGGGACCCTAAGTGGAATAGGCGGATGGCCACCAATATCCACCTGGATCATTCCTCCCCCCTTAGGAAGCAATGATCCCCATTGCGTTGAGTTCCTCCATGAGATGAGGAAACTTTTGCTGAACTTGGTCCCTGGTGAACCACTTGTCTTAGTGTAGGAGTTGGCCAGCTTTGACAAACCGATATAGTTGGATATTTTGTTGGCGAGTGTTATTGATTTTCATGTCCATGATACAATATATGGAGGCATGTTCCATGTAGTCTGGGTTTAACTCTGTTGGTGTGAGTTGCTCTACAATGTCAGAGGTGTCTAGTAGAGGTGGGAAGTAGGGACGAAGGAGGTCCACATTGAATACTGGGTGCAGACCAAGGAATGGTGGAATATTGAGCTCGAAGGAATTGTTCCCTACAACCTTGGTGATAGTGTACGACCCATATCGGAGTGGGAGAAGCTTGCGGTGGGGTCCATTGAGGCACTCCTTCTGCAAAGGTAGCCACACTTTGTCACCCACCTGGAAGTTGTGTGGCACCCGATGTTGATCATGTCGTTGGATCTTTTGTTGGCAAGTATTATTGATTTTCATGTCCATGGTACAATCTATGGAGGCATGTTCCATGCAGTCTGGGTTTAACTCTATTGGTGTGAGTTGTTCTGCAATGTCAGAGGTGTCCAATGGAGGTGGGAAGTAGGGACGAAGGCGGTCCACATTGAATAATGGGTGCAGACCAAGGAATGGTGGAATATTGAGCTTGAAGGAATTGTTCCCTACAGCCTTGGTGATAGTGTACGACCCATATTGGAGCGGGCGAAGCTTGCAGTGGGGTCCATTGAGGCACTCCTTCTGCAAATGTAACCACACTTTGTCACCCACCTGGAAGTTGTGTGGCACCCGATGTTGATCATGTCGTTGCTTGTACTTAGCATTGGCTCTGTCCAATATGTCATGAACCTGTTGGCGGATGTGTTGAATGCGCTCTATTGGTGCTGGAATGATCACTTAGATTATGACAAGCACCTGACCAGACACATCTTAAGCTCAATGGCTTTTATTATAATTTGGTTGATTTTTTTTTTGGAAAGTGGTTTAAACTCACACACACTGAAAGGGATTTTGAGAAAATAAGAATCTCTGACACATATGATGTGGTAGAAAAATTTATTTTGTAGGCTGATGGTTATAATAATGGAAGATAAACAGTGGATATGTAAAACAAAAGCCCATTTCTAAGAGGAAAGGGTGACACAAATTCCAGATCTAAAATGTATAGTGAAAGAATTCCTTTAAAATACTTACAAGAGTCTCACTTTACATTTAAAGAATCATATTACAAGGAATGCTTCTGACTAACATAATCTCATGAATCAACAATGCTTGGTGATTCAAGACGGACAAAAACAGATTAACATGCATGTTAAATTAAAATACTTATAAAAACATGAAACATGGTTTAATTCCACCTCAAGGAATGCTTATGAACAATCTTCAATTCATAATGAATCAGGAAAGCTTGCAACAAGACTTACAAAATCATATCCATATGTCTTGGAGATTCACAAGACTTATAAAAACATAAGATATAAATTTTACGATAAATATGGAAAGACAAATAAAGTATGTAAAAACAGAAGGGAAAACAATACACACACCACACAGTTTGTGAGTCCTTAAGAGTGCATCTAGATATATTATCAACTTAGAAATATTCAACACAGTATACAATAAGTTGAACAACCAACGAACCCTTTCTTCCTCTGTCATTTGTCTATTTATAGTTTTACAATAGATCTGTGAGCAAGGTTTAGACCTTCGGATTCCTTTCATAATAACTTAACAGAAAAAATATAAGGAGAAAAAGTAGAATGTATGCTATTTTTATCCATTTACAATCATAACAGAACTCTGATGGAATTAATCATATTGACAAATTGTATTTGATATTTTAAGAAGATACTTTTATTTTCTGATAGGTTTCGAATTTTTAAAATCTTTGCTGCCGGATTTTATGTAAACCTTTGACTATTCCTTGAATGTTGCATGATGCCTTGTGGAAACGTGATGGTGCTGAGAGTAATGGTAGAAATCTGTTTCAGAGAAACTCTACCGTTGTTCCTTTCCTTTGGTTTCTTGTTTGTTGTGATAGGATTTCGAAATAAATGTGGAAATAGTGTTGGAATGGAAAAACCCATATAGATAGGTTTCAAAAAAAAGGACCGAGCACGTCAAAGATATGATAAGGAGACATGTTGAATTGTGGGCCAGTAAGAGAAATAAAAGAGGAGCGAGAAATATGGAAGCGGATTGAAAGAGATAGCAAGGTTTCATTTTATTACCAGGAGATATTATTAAATAAATGATGAGCGGGAGGAGAAAAACCCTTTATACATATATTGAAATCACATATCAGGGTTGAAACGTTTAAACATAAGACACAAGTAGGAGGGAATGTGATTTTCGATGGGGGTGATGACGAGGTAAGGAGGTGGCGCCGCTCGCAAATCGAAAATCGGGAGTTTTTTTATGAGGAACGGGAGTTAAAGGTTAAGATTCGCGAAGTGCGATGTGAAATCAGAAGAGAGATGATGTGGCATGACAGATGGTGGGGCTCATTTATATCGTAATCTGGAAATCTAGAAAACCGCAAAACCGCTAACCCTTTCCTTTAGCGCTTCATCGCGCATCGCAAAACTTACCTCGTTGCAGCTTCACAACTTTAACTTATTGCAATTTCATAACCGCTACTATACCTTATCACATGATGTGAGATATTTACTGTGTCGCACAGATCTTCATCTACCTCTCTTCCCATCGCATCGCCGAACCACATATTATCGAATCGAAACTTCACAAGTTTAACCATATTGCAAACTTATATCCTTTACCGAATGCGATATGCAATGGAACCTATGGTCGACACGTGGCCACTCTTCACAACCTTTCATCCATTAACTCTCTTTCATCTTTATTTTCTATATCCATTCTTGAACGCTTATCTCTAACTTAAATCTCGCGATCTAATATTTTCCATCCATTTGACTTGAATTTATGTGCTATGATCTTTACCATCCATCTCTCTGCTTCAATTTTGCGCTTTGATCCTGACCATCTACTTTCCCCTTTAGACTTCCTCCAAAACTCTTAAGTTTTTAATGAAAACACGCCAGTTCTCTGTCTTCGGGAAATATGTATGATTTCTTCAATAATGAACATCATTTCATTCAACAAGCCCGTATATGTACCCTTAACGAATAAATGATCTTAATTACTAATTTGTTTTTCTCCACGGCGTAACCCTCCTGAGCTTGTTCGGTATTATGTAGCGCTAGTCTCTCCTGAGCTTGGATCTAGTTCATATTTAGAACTTTATGACCATTGTACACTTCGCAGATCACTGTCTCATTCTTCTCGAACTCACCTGCACACCACTACACTTTGACAACAACACTTTCATCTTACAACCGAACTGAAAAGGTGGATTGATTCCTTGGAGAATGATGACTAGACTTTGAAAATATTTTAAAAATTACAGTGCTAATAGTGGCTCCTATTGGGGATGAAGTCCTCCCGGTGAGGCTTCAAGGACTGTAGTTCCAGTGCCTTTTCCAGCCCTTATTTCTCCAACCAACAATTCTTCTCATTAATTCAAAAATACCAGCATGCCTATCCATTGAGTAATTGATTCATAAGCTAAATTTTGATCTTTAGCAACTTCTTTCAATGTAACTAAAAACTAAATCAAAATTTAATCTAAAATTGAAACCAATGCTCGAGTGGCGAGTTTATTTATGTACATCCCCACTTCTAATTAGCTGAAATTCACTTGATCAAGTGTATACAAACTTCCAAAAGAAATTTTTCAACAACTGATTTCTTGACATGTCTTCGTATCCACTGCTGAAAGGCTGAAAAGTATGAAGCATAATCTCTAAATGTGACTCATACTTGCTGCTATGGATGAGAAGTACTCCAAGACTAATAACAAGAGAGACTTTCCGAAAAATAAAATCCATATAATCAGCAATAGGATCAGTAAATTGACAAGGAGACTTACTCAAAAAAGCTCTGAGTTCAAGGATATTATGACACATACTTTCCTCTGATAGAACAATTATTTGATGAAGAGCTTGTTCTTCATTTTTTTCACAAATTTCTTCTTCAGCACTGTATCCCTGCAACTCAGATTCATAAAATTCAAACATAGGCTCATAATTGTACTGATTATCATCAATTGTCAGCAAAGGTGATAATTCCTTGGCAATTTGTATGAGTTGAGCATCATCTTCTTCCCCAGATTCAGATTCATAACTGTCATAGATTGGATCATCACTGTAAACATTAAAACAAGGTGACATAAAAACATGCTCTTCATCATTAGCATATTTATCAAACAAAGGCTGATTTATGAATTTTTCACTATGTTCACCTAGTATCTCATCATGCTACTCAATAATCTGTTGTTTATCCTCTTCTTGAATGATAGGAGTTTGAAGAAAATCATGAGAAAAAAAGGGTTGTTGAATAACTTCTGATATAACCATGTTTTCTTTACATTTATGTTGTTCATCATCACTTTCAACTTGCTTATCAAACTGATAGCAACATTCCGGAGCAAAATATTCGGCCATATACCTATCTTTATAAAAGGAATTAAAAGCATCATGAAACTCTTTCAAACAAGTGATTCTATTTTTAGGAAGATCTCTACACCAATCAAGGGTTGCACCCTCCAAAGAATATCTAAACAACTTAATCTTTACGTCTTCATGAAAAAAATGCAGCCTATGAATCCAGTCATGAAAATCCCATAAAAACTCAGTTGGTACTTCCCAATCATGTCTACTAAACCTTGGAAGAGAAAATTCCCATTTTCTTCTATCTGGAAAAGGATTAGGAAAACCATCTATCTTTGAAAAAATGCAGAAGGGATATATTTTAGCAAGGATCACTTCCATCGGAGTGTTGAATCTAAAACTAGTGGAGTCGCCTATGGATTCTTTGTCATGGAGTCACCAGGTGAAATATCACAATCTTCTTCGAGTCACCAATTCTTGTTCACCATCAATAATTAATCATCGGTGATTTAAAACAAGAGACTCTGGAGAATACTTCGTTTCAAGGTCTTCGCCTCCCGACAAACGCACCAAAAGATGTTAGCACTGGAATCAGCACTTGGATTATGACAAGCACTTGATCAGACACATCTTAAGCTCAAGGGATTTTCTTATAATTTGATTGAGTTTTTTTTTGGAAAGTGGTTGAAACTCACACACACTAAAAGGGATTTTGAGAAAATAAGAATCTATCACACATATGAAGGCAATGGTGTATGATGTGGTATAAAAATTTAATTTGTAGCCTGATGGTTAGAAGAATGGAAGATAAATAGTGGATATGTAAAACAGAAGCCCACTGCTAAGAGGAAAGGGTGACACAAATTCCAGATCTAAAATGTATAGTGAAAGAATTCCTTTAAAATACTTACAAGAGTCTCACTTTACATTTAAAGAATCATATTACAATGAATTCTTCTAACTGACATGACCTCATGAATCAGGAATTCTTGGTGATTCAAGACTGAATAAAAATAATAAAAATAGAAACAAAAAATTAGATTAACATGCATGCTAGATTAAAAGACTTATAAAAAGATGAAACATGGTTTAATTCCACCTCAAGGAATGCTTATGAACAATCTTCAATTCATACTGAATCAGGAAAGCTTGCAACAAGACTTACAAAAACAGATCCATATGTCTTAGAGGTTCACAAGACTTATAAAAACATAAGATAGAACTTTTATGATAAATCTAGAAAGATAAATAAAGTATGTAAAAACAGAAGGGAAAACAATACACACACCACACAGTTTGTGAGTCCTCAAGAGTGCATCTGGATATATTATCAACTCAGAAGTATTCAACACAGTATACAATAAGTTGAACAACCAACGAACCATTTCTTCCTCTGTCTTCTGTCTATTTATAGTTTTACAATAGATCTGTCAAAAAGGCTTAGACCTTCATATTCCTTTCATAATAACTTAACAGAAAAAAGATAAGGAGAAAAAGTAGATTGTCTGTTGTTTTTAGCCATTTACAATTGTTAGCACTGGAAAGTTGTACAAGAAAAGACGACATTATTTAATGTTAGGTAGAAGGATTTATAGGGCTAAGAGACATTAGAGAATCTGGAAAGTATTTAAAAATATCTAAGGTCTGAGGAAAAATCAAATTTGAGCAAGTCATAAATGCTTTTGCACATAAAATCCTTCGATAAGAGTGCCTTTGCGCGCCTTTTGACCCAAAAAGCACGCAATCCTGGGAGTGGTGGAAGTCACTTTCTGGGACCACAAAAATCACACTCCAGGACATTGATTCCTCACTTGAAGCCTCCTAAGGACAGCCACCCAAGCCTCCTTAGGACATCAAGGGAGCACAAAATGGAATAAATGTGGCACATAATGGAATCATCCCCCTCTTTTGGGTCACCATCCACAACATACCAAGAGAGGGAAGGAGGATTTTAATTCTCCTATAAAAGGCCACCAAGAGATGAACAACTTGAGAGCACATTGTTATGCTGACCAAAATTGACCCAAGCAATACCAGCAGTGTGTGATCCGGAGCAAAGATAGAGGGGACTCAATTTTTGGCCATCCACCAACTTCAGTCTACCATAGTAGAGAGAGGGAGACTTTGTGTTGAGGCAATCTTGGAAGCAAATACATCCTTGCATCGAGACATAGAACCCCAAGTTCTAAGGGCCCCTTGGAAAGTGGGTTAAAGTTTCATCCTCATTTCCTACCAGCACTCAATAAGAGAGTACCTAAGCATCTTCGTTTGGATTATTGCGGTTTTTTTACTCTATTTAGAGCTTTTATCTTATTTGTTTTATTTTTCATTTAATTTAATGTTTGAATATGCATGCTATTTATATATCTAGTATGTTTATGTTCTAGCATGTTCCATTAAGTTTCTTGACTCCATATCTTTTCTGCCTGTGACCAATAACTTAAGAGGGTAAACCATACCCCTTAAGTTGGTGTGATTTCGTACATGTGTGCACCAAACACACTAACACAGGATTGGAAACTCCACTAACATTTATTTCCAAGTTTATGTGGTTGTGCCTTTTTGCAGAGACCTTTGTGTGTGCTGTGGAGTTGGGCTGAAATTGCCCCCTTTTTTTCCTTCAGTCCCTAGTTCATTGCAAGTGATAGACTGAAGAAAAACAGCTCCAAAAAATTACTTTTGCAGGAATTTGTGCACTTTTCCCTTAGATAGGTGTGCCCAAGGTGCGCGTTCAGAGCTGACCTGTGCACAGACATCGCGCTTGTTGCAGCCTTTCGCGCGCAAAAGACAGAATGAGAAATTTCTCCCATATTTCTATCTTTTCCTACTTGTAAAGTGCCTAGCAGCCCATAAGATATCTACCATCACTGGTTGAGGTACCCCACAGCTTGCTAAAGCTCACTCTTAGCTGCTTTTGGTAGGCTTGGTGTTAGTTTTATTTCAAGTTGATTTTTGCAAAGTTCACAAATATTTTAAGTAGGGGGAAATTAACTTGCATTCCGAAAAAAAAATTATGTTTTTCAAATTTAGGCACCAACACACCTAGATAATTAGCTAAAGTTAGTGGCCCAAGTCCACGCATGCTTAGCTAGTTCCCTTTTTCTAGTGTAAAAGTCATTAGTTTAGTTCAATTTTTGCACTAGGATTTTGGGATCAGGATCGAATTTTCGATAGAAGAGCAAGTAATATCTGCTGCCTTTTGCACCCTTCGGTGATCCTAGGCAAGCATATGAACACTCTCTATTCACAACTCACCATCTCCCTGTATTTGATCACATAGATTAACTAGGAAAAATAGAAAGAGGCCCATATCCACACATGTTTTTCTTTTGAGGAAGGAACAATAGAACATAGTTTAATAGGGGATTTTGAAAAGGATCATCGCATATCCACACGTTCAAACTATGTGCTTGTTCACTTTTTTCTCACACACATCCACAAACTAAGCAGAGCAAAGACACCTAAAACTAACTTAACAAAACTCACTAAATTCTCCCCACAGGGGCCACAAAAGAATTTATAGTCTAAGTTAGGATAAAGGGGGTAGGCATCTAATAAGCCGCCTTGATCATTCTTCATCTTGAAACATAGAAGTTGAATGTTTAGGGAGCTTTCAAATCCACCTATCATCCCATGGAAAAGAAAACCCGAGCATGGCAGAGACCTGTTTCAAAGGGGGTTAGACTTAGGCGCAGTGCATGTGGTATCAGTTGGGGCTACCTGACCCAGCTGATACTCGGTATTGTTAGCTGAATTACCAAGAAGCCCAAGACTCGAACGCTCACGTGGTACGGTGGTATTTAGTGGCTTAAATTAGGGCATCCTTTCCCTATAGGTGAAGGTGCAGGCAAGCACTAGATCCTCTACCCTTACCTTGGTGGATTTTCTTCGGTTGACTCAGGGCATCGCCAGCTCTTATGGGACGTTGTACCAGCACTTGCAAGATATCTTCTCAAGGTCTAGTTACATTTGAGTGAGTGAGGACGATTAGGTCTTCTAGGATTTGAGTATCATATGAAAACAAAAAAAAACCACATTTTTTGATTGACTGATCACATAGGATTAATTTAAAGGGAAAATTTATTTTATTTTCACTTTGTTTTATGTATGCGATCGGAATTTTTCTTTGATCATAATATCTATCCTCTCAAATATTTCCAAAGCCAAACCTAATCGACACCCAAATGGACCCAGCGGGACCTCGTCGATCTAGAAGTATTTTGGACCTCCCCCCACTACCGGGAGGGGTTCCAGGTCTTTCGCCATTTAGGCATAAAAGACGAAACACTGCCACCATTATCGATTCGTCCTTTATTGGGGCATCCTTAGTTGGGAACCCTGGTCAGTCTCCCAATGCCACACCACTTACCACTCCTCCCACAACCCCTAGAGGGCAGAGGAGTGCTACCTATTCAGGAAGCCAGTCGAATACACAGCAAGGCACGTCACAGATAAACCCTCTTCCTAACCAAAATGGTGTGTTTTCATAGGTTGCAATGGCTACAACCTCGTAGTCACATTTGTTAGCTTCATTGAATCTACCAGATTCAACCAAGTTGATGAATGACCCCATTGCACACAACCCTATATGGCCTCCCATGCCCACGAAGCCCCCTTCAGACATTCCAAAGTTCAAAGGAAAGAAAGCGAAAGACCCAGGAAATCATGTCATGACTTTCCGCCTGTGGTGCTCATCGAACAATATCATTGACGACACTATTCGATTAAGACTATTTCAACGCACTTTGATAGGAGTAGCAACGAAATGATATGTGGATCAACCCCCTGCTACACATGAAACCTTTAGCGCCCTCGCCACTGCGTTCCTAACATATTTTAAGTTACCCATCCACCATGATTTTGGAATGCAATTACTAACACACTCTAGGAAAACCCCCATTGTCCATATCTCGGACCATCTCCACGAATGGTGGCGACGTCATAGTTTATGAAAAGCCAAAATCGACAATCGAGTACTATTAGACCTGTTCCTGAAAAATCTCACTGCAGATATTTCGAAGGATGTGGTGCAACAAATGCCCATATCCGAAGAGGACGCCATTAGCAAGGCCCAACATCTCGAGCTGATTTATACGCAGTCAAGATATATTTACAATATCCTGCCGAATGCCCCGCACCTGAAAACTTATAAATAATTTCCATGCGCGTCAAACTCTGCAGATGGTTTAATTGGGTCATTGACCTAAAGTTACCTAGGCAACAGCAGTCAAAACCCCAGTTACACGTATGATTCTACCTAGAACGTACCACAACCCAGATTTCAAAGTCATCGTATGCCTCTGCAAAATTTGACCAGTAGGGCATCGTCATATCACCATGGAGGACCCTATCCTCCGACTCAGGGGACCCAGTACGCAGATAAACATACTGACGGAAGAGCTCCCCTCAATATTCAGTCACAAACTAGGGACCGTGTTATGCTCAGTCCCTTGCACAAGACCCTCCTATGTAGAATAATGCATAAGTGAACTTTGTGTAGCCTTCCCAAAACCAACCATGCCCAACACTACAACACTTTAAGCATGATGAAGATGCATTATACCAAAAGTGGCTAAGCAACTTTGTTCTTTAAAAACTCAAAGATATTTCATGAGAACCTATCATCATAAGAAGTTTCCTATGAAAGTCGCTAAATCAACACAGTTAATCTTCACTATTGTTTCCTCATCATCCTATAAGATCTGTTTTTCCAGAAGAAGCTGCATCAAGGGAACCTCCATTTTCCCCTCATTTTCCTTTACTCATTTCCTCTTCACTTCATCCATAAACCCTTCCATTTTATCTGTTCCTTTGAAATTACCCTTTAAGCCTTCGCAGAAATCCCTTTCACAAGGTTCAAAACCTCTTTTACTCTTATGGAACCCCAAATCCTCGAAAATCCTTAAAAAATCATGAAAAACGGTCTTTTGCATTCAGGCTTTAAGCCCCTTTGGATTTAGCCATGACTCCCTTTTACTTTTCGTGGTATGGGCAAGCGCTAAGACGCCATCATAAATAGCATGTGAGCTTTTTATTCCGTTTTTTCCTTTTCATTATTTCCCCAAAAATCTCCGATGCGATGATTTTCTCCTTTCAACAGATCCAATCTCCGTGTTGATGCTTTATAATCCAACATGCAGTAGCTAAAGTCTGTCGATGCCACAATCTTCCTCCATCACCCTCGATTAAATCCTGTAAATCAGTCTTGCTCCAGATCGACGGTGGCATAATCTCCACTTACGCAAATATGATGCCATCTTCCTCCCTCGAGTTAATGCTAGTTGTTTCTCCACTGATAGTGTTACGGTCCTCACTTCAGATCTATGGTCATATCACTTTCACTTTAAAATCCCATCTTCAACGTTTGGCCTTCATGATTAAATCTCTGTATTGATCTAAGCTTTAAGATGGGCACTGTATCCACATGTGAAAGTATTAATCATAGTTATTTTTTTCCATTCTTTTCTATCCTCCGATTGATTCCGCCGATTAAATCTCAGCTGGTAATTGAAATCCATAAAGACAACAGCTGATTTGATCACTCGCCCATAGCGTCGACATCGCGCCATGGGTAAGTCCCTATGGGTGTGATCTCTCACCTCGATGCGATGGCCACCGCCATGCCGCGTAAATCAGCGACTTTTGGTGTTTAGGCCGCCTTTCCCCCGTGCACCGTCCGGAGTCAATCTCCACCGTTCGATCATTACGGAGTCGCGGCTCCACCAATCTTCCGCACTGGCCCCGCCTTCTCTTTGTATCCGTCGGATCTCGACGTGTCAGTCCTCTGATCGACGGCCCGCTGTCCTCGCCTTCGCCCTTATAATATAGAAATAGTGTAGGCCCTCTCTTCCCCTTGTGTTTCTCCGTCATTTCCTTTGAAAACATCGCATTCCTTTATAATCCTTGTTTTCCGACGGAAAGGTTTTAAAAGTAAATCACAACCGTCGATCTTCGAGATATCTGGGTCATTGGGCTCATTTTCTACCCTTTTGCATTTTTTTCTTTCATTTTCACCCCTTTTCAATTATAACATTTATCAAAGAAATTAATGGTCGAGCCGCCTTTACCCCTCATGCAGGTGAAGTCTTCTTGACCGTCCTTGGATACCCCACCTAATGTTATCCTACGGCTCTTCATATATCGCGTCTACTTGCACGTTAGATGCGGATCCGTCCAATCCGATGGCCTATAATCCATGTCATGCATTTTTGGCCATCCCCCAGTCTACTTGCTCGTGATATGAGCGTTTAAATCCACGTGCTTCGACGGAATCCTCTGTTCTGGAAACCTAAAGCCACATTACAACATTAGGCCAGCATGGCTACTTTGTCGGTTTTCCGCCAAACCACTTTCCTCCATAATGTTATTTTGCTTTTAATCTGCGTTTGATTATCCTAATCTAACGGTTTTATATTATCCATGTGGCCATATACAGCACACAGCACATATAAATATTTTCCATTAAGTAATCTTTATTCTGTATCGATCTCTGGAATCTAACGGCCGGACAATAGCTCGACTTTCATCCTTCGCACTCCCCATAAACCCTTGGGGAAATATTGATCATCGATTGTCTGGTTAGCGGCCCAGTTAACCTCGCCTCCAAAAGCAACCTAAACCTATCCTTGGGAATTTCTTTCCTTTTCATTTTGTGCAGATTTTCAAGGTTTTCTGTCGTTTTAAAAGGAAACCAAAGGTACAGGGATGATGATCCCAGGAGCCACTATCATTAGAGAACATGAATATAAAGGGTTGAAGCAATACATTTTACCTTAATATATGAACATTGTTAATATTATAGAACATAGCTACACACAGCAAGCCAAAAGCGGAAGATGGAATATTTATTGAAGAAAATCGACACAGTGAAGATAGAAGATTAAAGAGTATCGGGGTTTAAAAAGTTCGTCGAGTTTTTAAGAGGATTAAAGGCATAAATTCAACCATCAAAGCCTAATCTACACGATTTAAAAATAGTATGAAAATAGGAAGAACGGAGAGATTAAAACCAATTAGGGCTAAAACACCAGGATGCAAAGTAATTAAAAGGTGTTTTAGGGAAAAAGCAAAAATCTATCGGTCGAAAGCCTCCATTGCCACAACATCAGGGGCTAATTAGTCTGACTACCCAAAGAAACCACACCATGGCCTCAAGCAAGTAAAAGAGTCCTACTTAGCCAAGAAGCAGAAGACATTTGCATAAAGACACACGAACGATTTATTACCAAAAAGAAGAACTAAATTGTAAAACTTTCGGTAGGATTGTTGAATAAATAAGCCCATAAGTCAATATTTTTGCCCATTAAGCCTGAAAATAGCGAGGAAATAGGTACATATAACATAATCTGCTAATTCAATGTCTCACCTTTGGGCCTTGCATGGTTTTCAAGGCTAGGGTTACATTTAGTGTAAATATTATGCTTCAATCCTAAAAACACTCCCACCTCCTCATTTCTTCCTAAATACTTGAGAAGATGAGAATTATTTGATTCGTTGTTCACTGGTTGTAAAATGTGAAACTCTCCCCAAAATAATATGGTCTGTCGAAGTTGAGGAAGAAACTAAAGTCTTGAGAGCTTTGATGATGTTGTTGCATGCTTGTTCTTGAGAAGGCTCTATCATTGGATCCATGAGCTTGGTACATTGGTGAAGTATTATATTTGTTCACAATGTTTTTCTCCTATTTCCATTTTGTCTCATAAATACTTACTATAGTGGGATGAAAGTTTTAGGCTAAGAAATGACTCTAGAAGCTTTGCTGTGAGCTGTTCATCCTTCTTGTTTGTGTTTTCTTCTGTTGAGGTATTTTAGGTCTTAAATCTCTGTCTTTTCTGATCTTCATGCTTGTTTTTGTTTCTCTGTCGATTAAATAGTTCAGGTTTAGGCATGATTTTATGGTTTTCTTTGCTTGCTCTGCCTTGAAAGCTATTATTGAAGTGTCCTTTGATACCATTGTTTTTAAGTTGGCAAGGAGGTTGTTTGATCATGTACCCTTTGTCCTTGCTTGAAAAATTATTTTAGGTATTTGTAGCGTTTGTGATCATAGAATGTTTGGGTGTTCCCTCTTCTGTAGTATATAGAATTGCTCAGTGTGAATGTTATGTGTTTTCTAAGTCATTTGGGCTCAAAATGTTTTGAGAAGAAATAGGTGTTCACTGAATCTTAGATTTCATTTTAAAGAGATTGTTTTAAAGTCATTGTTTGCTTGGTGTTGGTTTGTAGAATTCATGGTTATTTTGTCCTCAAATACCTCTTGTTATTCCAGGTCACTGTTTTCAAATTCCTTTGTTAAGTCCAGCTCTCCTTCCAAAATCATTGATATCCCATCATTCTGAAACAAAGATCTCTGTTATGATTATATTTTCCTTTGATATCCATATCCCATTGATGGTTTCGTCTCAACTGACTATACTGACTCCATTGCCCAATGAATCCGACCTTCTCCTTTCATACCCTCATTCCTATGCCTTTCATATTCTGCTATGTCATTCAATAGTAAACAAACAAACACTTGCACTTAATAACTAGTCTAAAAAACAATACTCAGCTTAAACAGATAAATCTTTGCAAAAAAAATAATTTGAGAGATCCTCTGCGAGAACGAGGAGGACTAGATCCTAGAGCTCTAAAGATTGGTTTGATGTTGCCTTGTATTTGATTTTCCAAACTATCGAAACAGAACCCCAACATAATGGCGATCTTGATGGGACACAGAGTAAAATCTTAAAAAAACATATTATGGAGGTACAACATAAGTGAATTTCTTGAAACACTACCAAGCTGGTTATGTAATCATGATAGAACTGCTGAATCGGTGACAAACTACGTAACCGCCAAGTTCTCATGAAACCTTATCAAACCTTGAAGGAATCGATTGTAAACCATAAGAGTGAGCTCTTTGCTGTTTTAAAAACCAATAAGTTTTAAATCATGCAGTTGGACTACGCCTATAAAAGACAGAAAAACTCGGAAAAACCCAAAAAATTCCAGTTTGGCTTCACGGTAAATGGTGGTGAAACCATCCAATATTTTACATGTAGAAGCTAAAAGTTTCCACACAAAGACGACTCCATAGCCCCAGTGGGTCTATTACTCATCTGGGTATCCAGAGCTCTTTAGGACTATGTTAAAGCAGCCTTGAGAAAGTTTAGAAGCCTAGCCCCATACTATATAAGACATTGTGAGAGGTAAAAACTTAAAAAATTGTCCCCTAAAAACTTTAACCTCTCTCATTTTTTGAAAAAGCAGTCTACAGCTTCACATAGGATCAACATAGATATCATCAGGACCCTAATCCTCCTTCAATAGTTGACAATCCGGAGAAATTATGTGGCGGAGCTTACAGTACGGAAAGATGTTACTAATAGGAGCCTCTTAAGAACAAAATCTATCCACCAGAAAACATTGTTGTCTTAGAAGGTTACACTTTGATTCCGTCCTACAAAGAACTTCTTTTGAGTTAGATCTCAAGGTGATTTAAACCAAACTAATCTTGACATTGTCAGATTTGCAACAGAGCTTTAGTAGAAGAAGCCCTGCCCATCCTCCTGATTCCCAGCTTCTTCCTTCACTTTAGCCTTTTTCCATAAAAAATCTGCTCAAAGCCAGTTTGTTGGCCCAAGTGTTTCTTCCACTCCAATCCATACTACCAACTGTTCAGCTTCATTTGCTTCACTTTCACTCTTGTAAATCCACCCTTATTCCATCCATGACATGGTATACCCCACGATGGTATTCCTGACATACTTCCCTTACCAAATGATTATCAATAAAAAGTGCTATCCATTTAACAAAGAGTCTACAACGACAGCATCATGTGAATGGGATGGAAGATGCATTTGATTACATGGAGATAGAAGAGGAAACCATTGAATGAGGATATTTGCCCAGAAATTTGGAAGGAGATCTGCAAAGAAATGGTTTAAAAACTTTACCTCCTAACAACATCAATGATCCTTCTTGCATCAAACATTCATCAACAAATGGGAACTCAAAAGAACCCTCTCAAATACTAGCTGATTTTCATAAAGCCTTAAAAGAAATCAAGGAGAGAGCATTCTGACTATTCACTAGGTTTAGGTGTTTACAATGCTCACCCACCTCACCAGAAACCTCCCAAGGCATGGCCTTGGTAGGTCTACAGAAGGTTATGATGCCAAAGTGGCTTGTATTAAGGAAGATTGCTTAACTCTAGGGTGTCTGGAGAGGATTTTGTGAGTGTAAGTAAAACATAATTGAGAAAAGAAATAGGTTTAAACATCGAGAGAAAGAGGGTAACTTATAAACTCTGACATTGCACCTTTAATCTCAACTTCGTATAAAATTGATAACCTAGTGAAGGTAATGGAAGAGGATGTGAAAATATCAATTTGAATGATAAGTGCTGAAAATTACTCAAAACAACCAAAATAAATAGAAATCGAAAATTATAGAAGAAAATAAGTAAAGCAAGAAAAAATAAAATGACCATGATTAGACCTCCCTTCCCGAAAAAAAACTATGTGAGTCAATATGAGGGAGAAGATGAGGAGATTGAAAGGTTGAAGAAGGTCATGTGAACTTGATTGGATCGACAGTGGGGATGATGTTTTCCTCAACGAAGAAGAATAAGGTTTCTTCTCCTGCAGTCAAAAAATGCCTATGAAGATTACGATGATTTTAGATTGAGGTTTGAGAATTCAATCATGGAGGTGCACAAACAATATGATCTTAGGAGAAAAGGGAACGTGAACCAATTTAAAGATAAAGACATAGCAACTGTCAAAGAAAAACTCTGAGAAATTACAGCTAAAGACAACGAGCTTAACATTTTGGCTGAAAAAACGATTCAAATAAAGAAAAAATGCTTGTTTAATGTTGAACTTAAACATCCCTAACTTGTGGCTAAGTGGACCTAATAAAAACTGTCCCAAATTACAGGTCCAAAAAAAGTTCAGCAAATCAAAATTACCCAGAAGAAAATTCGGTGAAAAACAGATGTTAATATGACCAAATCAATTGTTCCTTTCCAGCCTTGGGGGAGAGATTGCAAAAGGTAAGAAATTACCATACCTCTAGCTGAACTAGTGACCCAAAGAAGTATACAAAAACCAAGTTTTAAAAACTTTGAACTTGATGATATTGACACATTAAACAGCGGATAAGCACGAGTTGTTGTTTGGTCAAGAAGTTGAAGAGAAAATACCAAGGAAGGTTGTCTCCCTTCCTATGTTGGATTTTGAATATACATGAGAAAATCTTACACAATGTATTAGACTACGGGAGCTTCACATAATCTTATTCCCAAGGTAGTAATGGAAAGCTTAGGCTTAGAAATTTTAAAACCCTTCGAGATTTGTATTCCTTTGATTCAAAAGCAGAGTCAAATGCTTGGGTTGTCAATGCCTTGTTAACCTCACGTGATGGGTCCCGCTAAGAGTCTAGCAATGGACATGATTCTGGTGACATTCCCACTAAGTGGCATGCTCTTATTGAGTCATGAGGAGCAAACTTCGGGGGAGATGCTTCAAATGGACATGTCTTATGCCACTGCATCTGTTTCAACAAAAAGAAAGATTATCTGAGATAATCCCACATGAGCCATGTGGTGAGCAACATAGATAAACCAAACAACTCTCCAATCTATTCTATTCAATCAAGTCTGAATTCTTTTTATCTTGTACAATGAAGATGAAATCACTCAAAAAAAAGGAAAACATAGACCCAGTAATTTACCGAACATTGAAATTTCCATCTGATAAGATACAAAACAGTGCAATCAGCAGCAACAAGAAAAAAAATACAAAAATAGAGTAAAATACTCTTTGGACAATAAACTTTGAAGTGGATCTTACAATAAAAAATAATTGCAAGGAACGTATTGTATGGATTAAATACAAATCGAGGGGTTATTGATATAAGCTAGTTTTCCATGCAAATAATATTCTGAGAGTATGAAACACTTCTCCCTTGACTTAGGTTGCTTAAACAATTACAAGCCCAGAAAATATATCAATCTTGAGAGTTACAGGCTTATCATGGACAAATCAAAGGAGAATATTCAGCTAGCTATTAGAACAGAGAATATGAAATCTTACTGGATTTACTAAAGACCTTTGAAAAATATGAACTCATTTTCATTCCTAGACCACAAAACCATTTAGCAAATGAACTTTCTTAATACCGACTACCTAGGCCACGAGATAAATGAACAACTTGGTGTAAAAGATGGCTCTGGGGCACCATTGCTAGATAACGAAGATCCATAACCAAAATCTTTTGATTGATAAACACATAGATGATTTCTTAAAAACAGGAAGAAAATGGTTTCATACAATATGTAAACCAACCATAAAGAAAATATTTGTATACAGACAATCCCGAGAAGTTGAGATAACGCATTCTTTGATATAAATCAACGTGAGAATCCTTTTGAAGTAGAATTAATTGAAAATGAAGACAAAGGAAGACTTGGAAGTTTTACAATGCAAGAGTGATAAAATTCCAAGAGGTCTCACACCTTTAGAACACCTTTCGACTTTAATGATGTGGCAAAGGCAGGGAATGGAGCTAATAAATGGAGATGTAGAAGAATGTAACATAGGTAGCCTAGGAAATGGAATGGATTAAGCATCATTCTGGTCTCTGAGTTCACATAAAATTACAATATAAAGCTTTTCAAAAGAGTTTTAAAGATGTTTTGTCCAGGGATACATATAGTCTGGAAATCTTATGATACTAGCATCATTAGGATAAAATTCCTTTGAAGGAAAATCAAAAGCCTTTTAAAACAAAAACTAAGGAGGATAAACCTTGTTTTATTACCTTTAGTTAAGGCGGGGAAATTGAAAATGTCATGATATTGCTTGGATTATAGTACAGGTGGAATATTCAGAATACGGTATCACACTTAGTTCTGTTCGGAAAAGACAAGGGAAATCGGCTTTGTATTGACTTCGGTTTTTAAATAGAGACTCTCTGAGGACAACCTTACCCTCCCAATATGGATACCATATACTTCAAAGGGTAGTTGGGTCCATGAGATATCTTTGTTGGATGGGTTCTCGAGTTATGACAGTGTTAGTGCTCCCAAACATTGACTCTGCTTCTTTTACTACACCTTGGGGCACCTTTATGTATGTCAAAATGCCATTGGACAGTGATCACAGAGGCACCTTCCAAGGGCATGGACACACATGCTTCTCACAAGAGATATTGGCTATTTCATAATTGTTACCTTGATGACATAGCCGTTTTCTCCAAAAATTGATGAAGAACATTTGATTCTTGCGAAAAGGTTTTTGAAAGTGAGGCTAGCTTGTCTTTAGAATCCCCAAAGCACTCTTTTATCTCCCAGAAGGTAAACTTGGTCTGCCATAATTTCCAAGGGGGAATCAAAATAGACCCTAAAAGGATAGATGACATATTACCGATAGTGCCATCAAGAAGCCTCAAAGAATTACAATCTTTCATTTGGAAAAGATTAGTGCACCTGGGGAGGTTTATCCCCCAACCTTAATGAGCTATTAAAGAAGCTTGTTACAAACGTGCTTAAAAGTATGTAGGTGTAAATGGACTTTACCAAGCTAAACAATCATTTGAATTGGTCCAAACAAGCTCTTACTCAAACACCAATCTTGATTAGTCCGATTTCACCAAAGACTTTTATATATTTTCTTTTGCATCTTACAAAACATATAATATGACTGCGGTTTTACATTAAAAGAATGACTTGGGGGCAAGAACAACCAATATCCTTATTTAGTAGGGCCTTAAGAGGTGCTCCTCTCCAAATATAATATCATGGAGAAGCAAGCATTAGCATTAGTGAAAGCATTAAAAGACTTTGAAGTCTACATTTGCACTCTCACATAATTGCTTTTGTTCCACATCTTTGACCAGCAGGGATGTTCCTAAGTCAAGACCTTTGATGGTAAAGGAAAAATGGATTGCAACTATTCTTGAATATGACTTAGAAATCAGGCATTACTGTTGATTAAAGAAGCGGAGATTAATGAAACTCCTGGGCAGATGTTTCCAAAGCAATAGATATGAACATGGTAGATGTGTTTGGAAAGTAGAAGAATTCATGCCCCTTTCATTGAAGAAACATTTATGAATTCTCCTTGGTATCTTGACATAATTTATGTGCTTTTGTATTTAGACGCCTCCTTCTTGTCTAAAACTAAAGCTATATTTTTGAAGCTTTGAAAGATTTAAGTTATTGCATCTTAGATGGGGTGTTATATTGGAAAAATGCTATTGAATTTGCTTAAATGTTACTTGAAGATGATACCGAGAATAATAATGCATGAAGCTGACATGTGAAGGAGAATGTGGAACACCTCTCTTGAAGACCCGGCAAACAAAATTCTAGTCTGCGATCCACTATTGGCCACCCAACACTGGGATAACAAAATTTTAATCATGTCTTTCCATAAGTGTCAAATTTTTGATGGCAAAAAGCGCTTTCCTTCCCTTACCATTACATCCCTATCGCAGTGTTTGAGACACCCTTTCAACAATGGGGCTTGGACTTCATTGGGAAAATTCACCCATCTTCCTTCATAGCAAAGTGAATCCTCACGCACGACTACTTTACCAAGTGGATAGAAGCCATACCATCCAGGATATTATTGACTGGGGAATTCATTATCAAGTTCCTTGAAACAAATATCCTATCAGTTTGGTTGTCCTAGAAAAATCATAACGGATAATGTTGTTGCCTTTAAATATGAAAAGAATGGTTTTATTTGCATCACAAATACCACCTTGTGGGCATTCTCACCCTATATTATCCCCAAGGAAATGGTTAGTTGAATCTCAATAAGAGCCTCATCAATATCATTAAAAATCTGTTAGACATAATAAAAAATCATGGCATGATGGTGGTTCCATGCCCACTTATGGGATGATAAATTAACCAAAAATTCAATTAATCACATCCCCCTATAGTGGTTTATGGCATGGACACGATCTTCCCTCATTAGGAGTTCCAATGTGTGAAACTCCTTCAAAGAAATGTATATTGAATAAATTATATACTGAGAGGAGAATCCACCAAACAATCCATTTACGGATAGAAAGAAGTCTATAAAAAAAACACGATTGGTCAAGAAAAATATAAAATCTATTTGATAAAAGGACTAAGGCAAACAATTTACAAGTTGGAAATACATTTTCTTAAGTAAGGATTCGAAGAAGAAAAAGGGGAAAACATGGCAAGTTTGAGAACTTGTCGAAGGACTATTATTTCATGTTGAGAGAGGTCACAATGACCTTTTCCTAAAGAATTGAATGGGAAGACTTATATGGAGTTCGGTCAATCGTAGGATGCTCAAGCATTACTTACGCAAGAGTCCTACGCAGATTTCAAAAGCATTTTTATTTTTTCATTGTAAGTATTCATTGTTTGAACATTTCATTCGAAGTTAGAAAAATAAAAATCCAAAAACAATAGAAAAAGAGAAAAAGAGGGCGGTGTAAAAAAAGAAAAGTACATTTGTACAAAAAAGAAACAAAGGTACGAAAGTGTGCAAAGCTTAAAATGCCACTCCTATAAACTGCTAATTAGTCATAGAGCCTAGTCATGACTGATTAGCTTTTTAATTCTGTGACTAGATTGGTAAAATTTAGATTTTCCAAACAACTCAATCTTGACTTATCGATGAATAGTTTGAGTTAGAAAGAGAGGGTTCAAACATATTCCAAAATCATGAACCTTTAGAATAAAAAGGAGGCCAGTTCTAATAGGCTCAAAACTTGAACTGAAAGAAGGAAAAACAACTCAAACAAATTCAAAATCGGAAATTTGAAGAGATAGTGAAGGAAGTTTTAAATTTTGAATCTTAAGCCTTCACATTTTGTTTTAAATTTTTATAAAAATAACGGTCTATGTGTAGCTTGTTTTTTTATGCCATAGATCGGCGTAAGATTCATTTCCATTCCAATCTGGCTTATGCTTTTAAATTTCTTTTTTGAATTTAGAATAAAAGTACGTACGGGCAGTCCTAGTCTGACAGAACGATGGATCTAGGTAAGAAAGCTTATGAACTCATTTATTTTTAAAGGCGAGTTCATGGAGGAATACGGTCAGAAAAACTTAGATTATTTTTTTGTTTTTCAAAAGAATAAAATGTTTTTAGAAGAGTTTGCTAGTCTAAATACTTTTCAGAAAAAGAAAAAAAAATATTAGGATCATTAGAAATGGGTAGGTAGACATGTTGTTTAGACAGAATTATATTGTTTTATAAAATTAATCTTTTAAAAGTTCTTGCGTGGATTAAAACCTTTGGTTTAATAAGGCAAATATTTGCAGCGTTTGAGGTTCTAGACACCTAAAGAACCCGGTGTCTTCCCTAAGTGGAGCCCTTTGATAAATTCTGTTATACCAAAAGTGTCTAATGTTTTCTTCAAAACTCCAAGAGATATTTCCCCTTTGAGAACCTATCATCCTTGGTTCTATGAAGATAACTAATCCTTTAGTTAATATTCTTGTTGTTTCCCTCATCATCCTATAAGATCTATTGTTTTTTTTTTTAGAAGAAGCACTTAGGAGGCCTCATTTTCTCTCATTTTTCACTTCTCCATTCCCTCTTATTGTCCTACAGCTTATTTCATTGCCTCTCATTCCTTAGGAAATTCCCTTTAAAGCCTTGTAAAATCTCTTTATAGGTTTAAAACCCCTTTTTACTCTTATCAGACCCCAATCCTCTAAAAATCCTTAAAAATCCTGAAAAGGTCTTTTTTAGAAAATGAGCTTTCGGCCACGCTGGCTTTTAGCCCCAGCTCCTTTCCCCGCATAAAACAGGCCTGACAGCGCTAGGCCTGTCGCAAATCGCATATCGAAGCTTTCGTATTCAAGTTTTCCTTTGTTCTTCAAAAATCTTTGATGTGATGGAGTTTTCTCTTTGTTAAGATCCAATCTCCGCCGTTGATCTTTATAAATCCAACGACGGCCACAAAGTCACACTCCAGCACCCACAATCTTCCTCCATCACCCTCTGATTAAATCTCCGCCCGTCTATCTTCTCCCTAATATGCGATAGGCGCGCTTAATCGCACCGCGCAAAATGTGAAGTGCCATCCCTTTGCCTCCTACGATTGCGACCACACGATTGTGTCTCCTGAATTGATCTGATCTATCACTAGATCTAACGGTCCATGTCGCTTCCTTTTCAAAGCCCGTCTTCCACCTTTGGCCTTGTGACTAAATCTCCACAAGTCGGTCTAGCTTTGAGATGATGGCTGTTGTTCCATCAACAAATCAGCTTGATAACGAATTCCTTTTGTCCATTATTCTATCATCGATTGTGATCCAGTAATTAAATCTTGGCAGAGCAGAAATCCACAAGAACCAACGTGCAAAAGATTTAAATCCCTTTATCACTTTGTACTCCAACATCGCGCTTGCGTAGTTAAATCCTGATCGTTGATCTCTCACCTCGATCCAATGGCCGCTCCCAATAGTCATCACCAAAATCTGGCCACGGTGTTTGGTGGCATGCCAATGCCGATCGTCCGTCTCCACCGTTGATCATTCTTTGATCCAACGTCCTGTCCGCCACCGCACCTTCGCCCTTCTCTTTGTCCTCCATCAACGCAGATCTCGGCCGTTGATCCTCCGAATCTGGTGGCCCACTTTCATCCTCATCGCCATATGTAAACCGACAGACCTCTCTTCTTGTTCAAAGTCGCGTTTCCTTTGAAAACCTTACCCATTCCTTTATAATCCTTGTTTCCAACGAAGAAGTTTTAAAGTAAATCACGACGGAAACAATCTTCGGAGATCTGGGTGTGAATCTATTTTCCGCCCTTTTTGTTTTCTTCTTATTTTCACCTTTTCAATTATAACATTTATCAAAGAATTTCAATGGTCGAATAGCCTTTTCCTCCATTGTGTGCGATCTGCGGCGTCACTTGGATTTCTCTTCTTTTATCCTGACTCTTTCTAACGTACGCGCTCTCGTTAGATGGATCATCGTCCGACGGCCTATAATCCATATCGCGTAATTTTTGAGCCATCACGGTCGCAACTTTTACGTGATATAGGCGGTTTTAAATCACGTGTCGAACACGAGACCTATATCGCGTTAAAAGCTAAAACCACGTTACCTCCCTGGTGTGCTTCTTGTTGATTTTCGGTGAAACCACTACTATCCCTGACATTTTGCTTTTAATCCTGGCCGTTGATTGTAATCTAACGGTTTGTAATGCCATTGTAAACAGCCGCACCTTTGTCCCAAAGCTTTCCATTAAGTAATATCCGCCATCGATCTGCGAATCTAACGGCTAGGACTTAATACGACCTCATTTTACATCCATGCCTCCCCATCAACCCGCCAAAGACGATCAGTGATTGATTTATGCGAATCGACGGCCACCGTTTAACCGCCTCCAAAAGCGACACAACCTATCACTTCACATATTTTCTTAACTTTTTTCTCATTTTTTTACAGGACTCCAAGGTTTCTCCATAGTTTTTAAAAATAAAGATTAGGGATGACGATCTGAACCACTATCAATGAGGCATGAATATACGGGGTTCGAACGACCATTTGTATATGAACATTGGTAACTATTATAGTCCTTGGCCACAACATTATTACGGTGGAGACCATTTATTGAAGAAAATCGGCATTGAAGATAGAATATTAAAGAGCCACTCAGGGTTTAAAGTTCAAATCGAGTTTTTAAGAGGATTAAGACATAAATTCAACCATTAAAGCCTAATCCACACAATTAAAAACGTTGAAGACGGAAAAGCAGATATTAAGCCAAAATTGAGCCTAAAACAAGATCTAAAGTAAATTAAAAGGTGTTTTAGGGAAAACAAAGAAATCTATCGGTCGAGAAACATACTTGCCACATCGGGGGCTAATTGAATCTGACTGCAAAAGAAACCCTGGTACTCAAAGCAATCAAGAGAGGCCTGCCAATGGAAAGCAGTAAATTCAAAAGCATCGGTGGAGATTATTGTAAAGGATAAGTAAACATAAGTCAATCTTTTAACATTAAGCCTAAAAATACATGACTCAAAGTACATGAACACAATCATAATTAATGCTCTCACTGAGCCTTCACGTTTTCAGAGCTAAGGTTGCATTTGATAATTTATTACGCTTCAATCCTAAAAAAACTCTTCTCTCATTTCTTCTATAAATACTTTTTAAGGAAGATAGAAATTGTTAATGAATTTTCACTAGTTGTAATACTAAAACTCTACGAAATAATACGGGTGAAATCGAAGAGTTGGAAGCACTTTTTGGTGGATGGCTAGAATTTGGGGAGGAAATTTTGTTCTCGTAAATAAATCAACTCCTAACTACCGATCGAGAGAGGTTTCATCGGGATTTAACAGGAGTTAAAAATCTCTCGGACGGGAATTATGTTTTCTGCGTGCGGGGGATTTTGAATGACGGAAACTCTGGGACTTTCGGACGAGAGTTAAAAAAAAAACTGCCCTCCTAAGATGGGAAGTTTTAACTCTCGGATAGGAAGTTTTAAAAACTATCGGATGAGAGTTTAAAAACTCTCATCTAGAGTTTTTAAAACTCTCGTCTGAGAGTTTATTCCTATAATAAAACATCGGGGTATTAAGTTGTAGGGTGGTCTGTTTTATTTTATATAAAACTCGATACTTTAAATTTAATTTTCTTATACTTTTTAATAATTACTTTTATTAAAATTAAAAAATGATAAAAAATAATAAATTTATAATTTTATTTTAAATTATTTTATTTAATTAATGATAAAAAATAGAATTTAATTAATAAAATTTGTACAATATTTTATATAATATCAATATTATAAAAAACTAAAAATATTTTATAAAACTAGTTGATCTATATTAATATAAATAAATAAAATTAAAACATAAGTAAATAAAAACAACTATATATATATATATATATATATATATATATATATATATATATATATATATATATATATATATATATATATATATATATATATAATATTTTTTTTTTAAATTAATGAATAAAGTTAAATTTAAAAAACAATTGACTAAATACAATGAGGTGATAAAGAAGACAATGCCTGCTTTTCATAATATCGTTATAAATTCTTGGAAATCTCAAGAGAACTTTTTGAAGTGAGATGATTTTCTTGGAATGGGTCCTTTATCACCACTTAGGTTTCACAGGTCCTTGAAAGAGTCTGTTTTTAGGTATGGATGTGAGGATAAACAATATTGTTTTGAACATTGAGAGGAACCCCATGTGGGAATGGGTCCTCTTATCATCCCTTTAGTTTCACAGATTAAGTGAAATGAAGTTTATTTTCTAATTGTGGATGTAAGGGGATAAAGAATATTGTTAAAGAAATAGATGTTAAGTGTGACATTTAAGAAAAAAGTGTATGGGGTTGGAGAATTATATTATTACGGAAAACTAACCCTTGACCCATAGCATGACCCATAACCCTTGACCCCTTAAACCTAATTCCTAACCCCTAAACCGTTAGCGCCCCCTAAACCTTAAACCTCTAAACCCGCAACCCCACTAACCCATTTACCCCATAAACCTCTAAATCCTAACCATTTAACCCTAAACCCTAAAACTCTAAACCCTTAACCCCTAACCCTAACATGTTACTAGTAACCACCCCAACCCATTTAAGCGCCTAACCCAAACCCCTAACTCCTAACCTAAAATCATCGCTGCTAAATCCCCCTAAACCTCTAAACCAGTCTACTTATTTAACCCCCTAAACCTATTCTTCCCTTAAGCCCTAATTCCCAACCCATAACCCTTGACCCCTTAAACCCTATTTCCTAACCTCATAAACCCTTAACCCCACAACACGTAAACCTAATTCCAAACCTAACCAATTCAACATCCCCTATGACCCAAAGCACAACCATTTAAGTGTGGATTCCATTTTAACCCCCAAAACCATAACCCCTAACCCACAAATCCTTCACTGCTAAATCCCCCCTAACCCTAAACCTGTAGGCTTTGTAACCCATTTAACCCTCTAGCCTAGCCTGCCAAACCTCCCAGCACCTTCCCCCTTAAGCCCTAATTCCCAACCCCTAAACAATTCAGCACCCTAAGCCCCTAAAAAACCTAACCCATTTAACCCTTCTTCCCTAACTTCCTAACCCTAAATCCTTAGCTGCTAAATCCCTAAACCTCAAACCAACCCTAACCCATTTAACCCTAAACCCTAAACCTATAACCCCTTAAATATAATTCCCAACCCATAACCCATTCCTTGTACGCACCTAAACCTCTAACTTGTAACCCTTGACCTTAAACCTAATTATAACCCTAACCCATTTAACCACTAAACACTAAACCTCTAAACCCTTAAGCATTTTAGCGCAACTTAAAAATATAAAAAATAGAAGAAAAAGAGATATCAACGCCTTAGAAAATAAGCCACTTCGAGGGGCAACCTCCCAATACATTACATAAGTAGACAAATATTGGATGATCCAATTTACAAAAACCTGAATTTCTTCTCCTGGAGGTCATGAGGCCATAGTATAATCCTAGTGGGCTAATGTAATCCTAACCGACCTAACAATAATAATTTAAAGAACAATAATAATAAAATGGGGGTTAAAAGGGGTACAATAATAACAATAAAGGGGTTACACTAACAACAATAAGGGACTATACTAGTAATATAGGGACTAACATGCCCTCTCCTTCAAAAAAGTGTTATCTATCAACACTTGAGTAACTCCAGGTGCTTAATATAAAATTCTCATCACTCCCATAACGAGGCTCTTGATGGACGGATTCTTCACTTGATGAGATACTCTAAAATTGATCGATTAGTGGTTATTCGAGTTCTTGTTTCCGTGACCGCTTAGGTTCAATATGATTTTTCCCTTCCTCGTAAAGGTTACGGTAAATATTGTTTGAACGGAAAATTTTACGATAATATTATTTTAATATAAACATGGAAAATTGGATATACTCACAGGAAAATGACTCCAATTTGTATGCCATAGTACCAATATTTTGCAACACCTTGCAAGGACTATGATACTTTGGCGAAGTAGTGTATCCTTCTTCCAGCATGGGGACATTTGTTTGTATGAGTTCTTGCTTCGTAAAAATACCCAATCTCCTACATCAAGAAACTTCCTTTGCGATGTTGATGCGCTTGTTGTTTCATTCGATTTTGTGCCAAATTCGGGGTTATCCCGTTGAGTTGGAGAAACTTCTTGTTGATGCTCGTGTGATCTTCCTTTGGCCAGACATGAATTTTCCCTTAAAGATGATGTGATGGATGGTGGATGATATCCATAAAAATTACCATAAATGGGGTCATTTCTTTGCGGTATGGGAAGAGTGTTATACCACCATTAAACCAAGATGTAACCACTTGACCAATTGTTTGTTTATCGGATACAAAACAACGAAGATATACTTTAAAACATTTATTTACTATGTCGGTTTGACCCTTCAGTTTGGGATGATAGGCAAGGCTACCTTGAGCTTATTGAGTACCCAAACAGAAAAATACTCCATTAAAATTTCAGTGTGGATCTGTATCCCCATGTACTTGAGCTTCCATGTAGCTTTGAATTCTATCCATAAATATAATATGCTTCATACTTACTTTAAATGGATGAGATAATACAAAGTGTGCATACTTGGTAAGTCTATCAACTACCACTGTGATGACATATTCCGCCGGACTTAGGTAAACTTTTGATAAAATCCATTGAAATCTCACTCCCAAGGTAATTGGAATAGATAAGGACGTAAAATCCGGAATATTTTCCACTTTGATAACCTAAATAAACATTCATACAAACTTTTGAATCTGAGTTTAAAATACATCCCAAAAAAAAATTCTTTCTTCTACACCACCCGTGGTAAGTTTTAAATCTTGGGTATACTCCTGAGAGGTATTTTTAATTTGGAAGAATCTTATTTCAATTTGAATTCTCTTTAAGTATAGCGATCTTTGTACCATAGAATCACATAGCTAAATGTGTCGGATATCTTAGGATCTTGTTGCAACTTTTGAATGAGTGTCCATACATCTTTTTCCTTCTTCCATTCATCTCTTGCTTTAGTTATCTGATAAGTTGGATAATGAAATAGCACAAAGCAATGCTTTCACCTCATGTTCTTTTCTTGAGTGCATCACCTTAACATTGACTTTCTTTTCTGTGGGTCTGTTGAAGTCTTCAACATCTTTGTGACCCATTTTTGCGCTCTTCGATGATAGTCTTTGTTCCAAGGAAGTGTTTAAATTGTCTGAGTGGGTTTTACCTTGAAAGTCTCTTCCCATTGAAACCAAGTTCACCATTTCTTTAGTGCATACGATGTGCTAACATTTCCTTCTCTTTCAATGGTTTATAAATACTTTCATTTGATTGGACGACTTTAAAAAGCAATGGGTCTTCCTTCTGCATTAAAACACTTAATTCCATTTGAGGCATCCCATTACAATAAGTTTTGTGCAGTGGCATAAACAGAACAGGTACCATTTTATTACCTCTTGAGCCATTCAGACACTGTTGCTTCATGATCCCTTTGAAAATGCATCTTATATAATAATGCTTGTTAGAATGTTTGCTATTCTCCCATAATTCTTAACAAACTTGCGATAATACTGTTCTTCCAAGAAATCATAGCAACTTCTTTATGGTTGTGGGGACTTTCCATTCCTTAATGGCTAGTGCAGTCTACTTTAACACCCTCATGAGATACAATATGACCCAGATGTTCCCTCTGCCTTTCAAAGAAACATTTGGATTTTTTTGCATATAATTGTTTCTCTGGCTAGTTTAAACTGTCAACATGTTCAACATAGTCCTTCCAGGCCCTGCTGTCGATTAGTATATATCAAAAATACTAGCACAATTTTCCTGAGACGTTTACAAGATAGATTAAACTCAACCCTTAGGAAATGTAGAAGGTGCATTGGTAAGGCCAAAGGCATGACCAAAAATTCATAATGACCCTCATGATTGAAATGTTGTTTTTGGAATATGTGGTCTTCTATTCTAATTTGATGATATCTGAGCAGAGATCTCAGCAGTAAAATAAATTGCTCCATGTAATTATTAAATAATTCATCAATCACGAGGTAATTTGTCTTTAATGATGAGCTTATTGAGCTCCTATAATCCGGTTGTCGCCATGATGCTCCTTCTTGTGTGCAATACTTGATCCGGATTTATGCGGGGAGACACAACAGAATAAACATGTAACGTAATCTTGAGAGATGCATGGAAATAACACTTCATTGTTCGTGTTAAAGAGCGGGGGGTGCTTACGGACGAGTGGAAATAAAACTATGGGGCGGCGGTAGCTATCTGCGAGAAGAGATGTGGCGGCTATCGACCTCGAGCGGGTTACAATAGAGCTCGAGGCTATTTTATTATTTAGAAACAATGGGAAATCTGCATGACCAAAACCCTAACCCTGAAGATGGCATGGCTCCCTTGAAGGCCCCCTTTTGCGGTCGGTGGTGTTTCGACTGCCCGAACGTAACTTTGGCATACGATCTCCGTTGACGCGTGTATACCCTCCGTTAGAAAGATCTATCAGGGACTACAAATTTGAACCAGAAACATCGGTCCATGGACCCATGTTATCTCCATTTCCCAAAAACGTCGTTTGGGGCCTCGAAAGCATTAAAAATTTAGGACAAGAAAAGCTAAAAATAGTAAGCGCTAATAAAAGCCAGAAAAGCTGAGGCAAACCAATGGAAACGATTTGAGCAGACAATAGGTGACCACCAATATATGAATCATTCCTCCCCCTTAAGAAGCAATGGTCCCCATTAGAACTAAGTTCCTCCATGAGATGAGGAAATTTACTGTTGAACTTGTGGTCCTGATATGACCACTGCCAAATGTACGGTGTCCGACTTTGACAACCTTAAATCATAGTTGGATCTTCTGTGGCAGTGTTCTTCGTTTGCATGTCCATGATACGTACGTAGGTGGCTGTTCCTTAGATGCGGATTTAACTGTTGGTGTGAGTTGTTATACAATATAAGGTGTCCGATGAGAAGGTGGGAGATAGAGACGACAGTCAGCCAGGCGGGTGCGGACCAAGGAATGGTGCAGAGCTCAAGAACAGAAACGTGTTCCATGACCTTGGTGATGGTGTACGGCTTACGTGGGTAGCAGGCGGCTTTCTGGGTGGGAGGTCCGATGAGCGCTCATCTTCTGCTGCAGTAACCATACTTTGTCACCCACAGAGTTATGTGGCACCGGTGTTGATCATGGTAGCAGCAGCACTTGCCATTGGCTGTGTCTCCTCCATGAACCTAGTGGCGGATGTGTTGAATGTGCTCGGTAGGCTTCTTGCTTTGTCCCAACTTCGATGACAATTTGGTCAGCTGGCCATTTGCCAAATGGCTGTTAAATAAATGGGACATGACATTTGCAGATCCCAAGCCCTGAAAGAGGAGCTATGGCGATTGAACTATGGAAGGCACGATTATAACTATGTTGTGCATAAGTCTCTCCATGTACGTAGATGCTTTGAATTGTGCATACGCAGAATGTGTACAATCATTCTTATTTGAAGCCTCTGTATATATGTTTGGGGATGGAAAGTTGTGGACTTGGTGAGCTTGGTAGCAAAATCAACGGTGGACAAAAAATGTGTGAGAACCTGCTATCACAGAGTACGTGTCATGACTGTGGGATCTAAGTACCTACACTGTTCAAAGAAAATTTATGGTGGCTTACTGCTGTGATATTCTTCTTGGGGCCCCATATGTGGCCATCTTCTGAAATCGTAAAACGACCAAAAAACACGTTGTTTTGCACTTGGTAGAGGAAGGACCGACATGTAATCCATGGAGATACAGTTCTGGAATCGACTAGGGGTAGGTAGGGAAGTATAGACCTTGCTTCAACAGAATGGTCGGTTTGGCAATGGCACAGCAGTGCGAGGATACGGTGACGCTACAAACATCGCTGAAGGTTGGCCAGTAAAAATACTTCTATAGGGATTATCTGTTTTTCTCAACCGAAATGCCCGGTGACTCGGCCTTGGTGTGCCCCATATCATCTTGGCACTCGCTTGGGCACCTGAGGTGTCCCCGCGCTGTGACATAAAAGTGCATCTTGGATGTGAAAATTTGGAACATTTTAAGGTGCCTTGTCGGATTTGGCCCGAATTACGGGTCACTCTCATAGACGACAGCTCCGATGCCGTGCCCACAAGGAGGTTGAGCAGGTGGTCGTATGATCGGTGGTCGGTGGGCGATCTGCGCTATGGTTGGTGCTACCTTCTTCATGCTTGATGTTCAGAAATGAAGCTGTTGTAGATATTTTATGGACTTGCTCCAGTACATGAATATTCTTTCTTTCCTTAATCGTCTGTGGGCAGAGGGCACATGGTACGTGTGGATGGACCATTGCTTCCCAAATGTATTAAAACGCCCGTGTCGACAAGCACATAGTGAGTGCATTTCTTTGTGTATGTGGTGTAGGCGCTCGAGACAATGTGCTTGTGAGAAATGCCCGCTGGATGTCCTGATGAGTAAGAACACACAACTGACGCAGTCGGGAGGCATCTTGTCTCGATCTCGTGCGTATGTTACAGGGAAGTCTGCGGTAAAGTGAGCAACGGGGCGAGACGAGCGATTTTCAGTGCAGCGAACGCCTTCTGTTTAAAATTTCCGGCAAAAAATTCTCTCGCTCCTCCCATGGTGACTTGACTCCAGGGCAAATGTGAGAAATCCCAACCTGAAACCTCCGGTAGAAATTAGCAGAATGACTGCAAGCCGTTATAGTGTTGGGGCTGGCCCAATCCCGAATGACTTGGATCTGTGGGATCACATACCCCGCCCTGTCAGTAATATCCCGGATATTGGACACGGGTCATGCAAAGTGCACTTCTCCAATTGGCACACAACTTGTACTTTGCCCCGCAGTGTTTGGAGGACTTGTCGGATAATGGTGAAGGTGCTCTTCCCAAATCTGCATTTGAAGATCGAAATTTCATCCAAGTACACTTCTCGATGAGTTGGTGAATAGCACCAAGATGTGTCCATCATCCTCATGAAGGTGGCGGGAGCCGGTCGTCAGCTTCGAAAGGCATGACCAGCCATTCGAAACCTTGGCTTTGAAGCGATCTTACACGTGGAGGGTTCAGTGGTGCACAGTGATACCGGACTTCGAGGTCGATCTTGCTGAAATATTTGCACCTTTGAGATTGGTCCGAAGGTCATCCGTCCGTGGGATTGAGGCCCTGTCCCGGACGATGATGTTGAGGCGCCCGATAGTCATCTGAGTCTCCACGTCCCATCCTTCTTCTGTTACCAACACGGTCGAATCGGGCGATGAACACGATGTGACCTTTTACCAAAACAGATCCGCCTCTTGGTTCATCATTCTCAGTGACGATAGTCCGGTCCATTCGGTGGTAGCACACAGGTAGGATCAATGGGGTAGCAGCACGGCGGTCAGGAAGACCTGTGGGTGAGGTGAATATTTCCCCGTACTCCTCCACAACCTTATCCATTTGTTGTTGTTGCTAGAGGGAGTCTGTGCAGAGGTCGTGGTCCACGATCTTCTTCTTGCCCGGGCGGATCTTGAGGAAAACGAATTTCTGGTTTGGGAAATGAGCTTACCATTGACACGGTAACCAAAGAGATAGCGGCGAGGAGGTGGTACCTGCGGTATCTGTGGCTGCTACAAAGTAACAATAACGACACAGTCGAGACTCTTTGACGCGAGTACCGCTTCACAAGTATGGTTGTCCCACAATAAGCACGCCGAAGCATCGTACGAACAGCGTCACATAATACCTCATCGAAGTGAAGGCCGGTATATAGGGAAGGCGACCTTGTCGGGCGGCGGCGGAGATCTTGTCCTTGGTCGAAGCCACCGGTGGTGTATGGATGTGGGTGAGCTATGGTCGGCAAGCCCAACCGCTTCACGAGCGTCTGTGCAGCTCAGGATCCCCGGCTCCCATTGTCGGCAGTAAATGCGGGGGCCGCTGCCATCTACGGGAGTGGAAGAAGACGTTCCTCCTCCTGGGATCTTACGGTTCCTCCTTTTGGATCTTTGTGGTGTATGATGGCGTTGGGCTCCGCATCAATAATATGTTTCCATACTTATTTAACGGCACCGAGTTGTTTTGGTCGGAAGCATGCCTCCCGGCTCGAAGCCTGTCTCGGCCACTGGCGGCCCCTTGGCAGCCTCACTTGTGTTGTGGTGGAGCTCTTATGGAACTCCCACCACTTTCCGTGTCCCTTCTTTGGATTTGGTGTTGTTCTTTTCTTGTGGCTTCGATGAGTTTGTCTTTGTCCTTGCTCATAACAGCTCTGTCCTTTCGTCTGCGGTTTGACTTGCCTTTCCCTTGCTTTTGATTCGGGATCAAAGTCTCGCTGTCCATGGATGTTCTGCTCAATCTTACTTGGCAGCATACCGGTATGCCATACTGACGAGGATAATAGAAGACTCTATTTACTCTTAGGTGTCTGTACAACAGTGAAGTACTTGCTAACTTTGAATTTTTCTCTAAATCTTTGATACCCAACTTTGTGCGCGGTGTAAAATTGATTATTCGACTCATACCTCTTCGTCCCTTTGTTTGTCGCGGTGTGGTCCATTGTCGCCAACCTTGTCCTCATAGCTCCCCACGGGACCAATGCTGTCCCTTGAGCGTACGGAAAGAATTCCCAAGTTGGTACGTCGAAACAGAAGAGGGTTATGTCTGGTCCTTGTTCTCACAGTGGGTTTCCCACAGGTCCTTAACATGGGGGGGTAGCTTTGAGAGTGCAAAAAATAATCTTCTCTGGTATGAAAAGTCATGAACAGAAATATCCTTCTAACAAATTCAACCATCTATCTATAGCATCGTCCTATTTGACCTCAAATATGAGATAGCAATTTCGCCTTGCCTTGAGTCGCGCCTCGGTGATTTCTTTGGATATGAATGATCTGTAGGTGGGTGGCAGATTTGGAAAGGATACGAGCAAAGTTATCCATCATTGTGTTTAACTTTGTTTTGAGGCCTCCTCGAGCAATATTTTGGTAGGGATATCCTACTCCCTCATCTTTTCTTTTCGTCCCCCGTAAAATACGTCGAGGGACTGCCGAGGGCGATCTTGCAAAGGTTCCACCGAATCGAGCCCTAGCTCCTTATACCCGACCTCGTTGGGGACATGCAAAAGAGATGAGAAAAAAGCAAGCACGCTATAAATCACAACGGTACGGGATTTGTGCGGGAACACAACGAGAATAAACATATATTTATGTAAATATAGAGGGGTGCAATGGAAATAACACTTTGAACACATTATTGTTGGGCGAAATTTGCTTACGGACGAGAATGGAAATAAAACTAGCTGGGGCGGCGGGCGCTGTCTGCAGAAGGGCTGGGCGGCTACGAGCCTGCGAGCGGATTACAATGAAACCAAGGCCTATTTATTATTAGAAACAATGGAAATCCTAAACGATGACCTGTCCCTAGGAGATGAAGCGCCAAAACTATGGGCCCCGTTTGGGTAAATTGGTGTTCCAACTTCCCGAGCGTAACTGTGGAATATCCGTTTGACGCATGCTGCCCACCTCATTCAAGAAAAGTCTGTCCGAGGACTGGTGCTTGGAATCGACAACATCAATCCATGGACCCATGTTCTCTCCGTTTCCAAAAAACGTCGTTTAGAACCTCAAAACGGCTCCGGAAGTTTAGAGCTGACGTGACTAAAAATAGTAAAGCTGACACGGCGGCAGAAATAGACAATGGTGGAGCCCCAAGTGGAATAGGCGATGACCACCAATATCCACGGATCAATACGAGACGAGAGAAAGAACTTTGACTAGGTTGGATACATACCGCCTCTAACATTGCGTCATACATTCAAGTGGCTCTTTTGGAAGTGAGGATATCTGCCTCGGGCTAATGTTTGGGAGGAACACTTACTGGAATCAAATTAATAGCATGATCATAATCACGAATAGGTGGGAGTCCTTTGGGAGTTTCAAACACATGGAATGATTGTCCAGACTTGTTAGAATGCAGAAATAGATGATTTTGATGTGGGAACTTCTAGGCTGACATAATTGTGCAATTCGCCTGCGTTGTTTTCTTTAGAAGCTTTGTCTGAGCATTAGAGCTTATTATTCTTCCCGATTCCCTTTAATACCCCGCGAGTCGACTTCCAGCATATACGAAAAAAATTTCAAGAAAAGTTCTTGAAAATTAAAAGCCTACCGTCCCCAAAGATTGTAACCATTGTACTCCTAGTACTGCTTGTATTTCCTCCATAGGAATGGAAAGCATTGGAATAGTCAATACATATTCCCCCATGGTTAGCTTGATATTATGGCATTTCAGGTAATTTATAGTTTTCTCATTTGCAACCATCACTTGACATTACAGTGTTACAGGTATGAAACAATTTAATTCCTTGGCTACCTTACAATGAATAAAATTATGAATTTTCACCGAATCAATTAACACTGTTACCTTTTTCTTTTTGATTTTTCCTTCTATCTTGAGAGTTTGAGTGGTAATTCACAGTGCATTACACGATATGGTGATTCATTTCTTCCTCTTCTGGGTTTGGTTCTGAGTGTATACTCCTCTTCTTGTTCATTTTCTTCTTCCTCTTAAATCTATGTAAAATAATTTCTTCTAAGCACACTTATGACCTTTAGTGTATTTTCTATCACAACTATAGCAAAGCCACTTTGCTCTTTTTTCTTCAATTGTTGTGATGTCAACCTTGCAGGTTGTGAAATCAGCAATCGCCCACACTTCTGCAGAATTGGTGGTAGGCTTCCTTATTACTTCATTATTTTACATTCAACTTTTCTTGCTTTGAATGCCTTCTCCGATAGATCTAGTTCCAAAACACGAGCTTCATGTTGGATATCGCACAAAAGTGCCTATGAGGTAGATCCTATGTTCCTGCGGAATATCGAGTTACCCTTATATTCCAATTTTTGGAAGTCCCTCAATGTGCCCCACTGTAACCCTTTTGTTTTGAGATTTATCAATTGGCTAAAGAAGGTGTTGCTCTTCGTATCCTCATAATGTGCTATCATTTCCTCTTGTAAGTGACCAAGTGACAATTTTTTTCACAGGGAAAAAAGCTTCGCCGATACCATACAAATGTATTTTGTTCTAAATCTAAAGTTGCAATGCGTGCCTTTTGTGTGTTTTGCACGTTATGGAGATCAAAATATTTCTCCATCTCTAGCCAGTATCCATGTTAGGATCCTTTCCATCGAAACTTCCTCATCCGTTTTGGAATATGGTGGTTCTTCCGCCAACATTAGAGTTTATGAATTCACGATTTAACATTTTATTTTGTTCTCATCATGAGGTTCTTTACTATCTTTTCACCTTAGGAAACATTTCATGTCTTTGCATCTAAACCTTCGATGTACATTTTAGATCATTCTTTGCATGTTTTCCATCTTAGCTTCCATGCAGCTTCCATGCCATCCATCTTCGCTACACCTTTCTTCAAAACTTCCATTTCATTTTTGTTGCTCTTTTAAGTGAAATTTAGTACACTTGCTCTTGTAATTTTGATAGATCATATTGCAATTATCATCTTCATGGTCATAGTGACCTTAGAAGGCTTAAATAGGTATTGAATTATTTTTACGGGGCATATTTTAGAACCCAATAAGTATCTATTCTACAATATTCCCTTGGAATCAATTAAAAATTGAGTCTTCACAATACTAAGACTTATACAATTAGGAAAAAAAAATACCTTTTCCTTTCTTTTGAGGGCTCGATATTAGAATTATTATCTATTAAGTGCGGCACTTAATATCTGGAATTTAGGTATTGATCTGGCCTCTGAATTATCTTTCGAATTCCTGAGTCTGGCTTTGATTTGGATTTCAGTTAAAGTTGTAAATCCCCTGACCTAATATGGACAGCATTGGCGGTGGGCACAGGAAAAAAAATCTCTTTGTGTTGAGTGAAGGCCATGATGAAAACTACGTTAATTATGCCGACCCTTTTCAGGAACTCCAATGGATTTTGAAGGTCAATGTGGCTTTCCAGTCCCTCTTGGAATTAGTTCTAGAGCACAGCAGCAGCAGGATTATACAGGGTACCTTCAATCATTCCAGAAGACTGCAGCCATTTATAAATTTCATTTCGAAAAAATTTCGATTGAATGGCAAAAAATTCGCCAGTTCAACGGTGGCTGCTGCGGGGCCTGAAGAACCTGCTTCCTGATCTCCAGCTCTTTGCTGACCAGGCGGGGACGGTAATGCTATTGAAGGTTACCTTTAACTTTATCGCGTGCCAGCCTGAAACCAGTAAAAAAAATTCTCTGGCAAAAATCTTCCACGATGATATTGAACAAACCGGTCTGAAACCGTTTTTGATGCGGCGGCAGGCAAAGGCTGGAGAGGGGATGACGCCAAATGTGCCAGAGGGAAGCCTCCAGTACAACGCGCCAGCTGAACCGATCTTGATGCGGTCTGGTTATGAAACCTCCGCCATGCTGGGGATGTGGGTTTTATTATCGATCTCGACAAACGGTGTAGTCTGTGCGGCAATATTGTTAAAGATAATCATCATCATCCACAGATTCTGGGTATAATAACGTGGGGGTTGCTAACCGTGAAGAGTTCTGCTGGCAATACCGGGTTTGCTTCAGCCTGTTGCTGCTGGCAAACTCAGCCTGAAGCCGTTATTTTGTTTATCGGTATCGCTGGCAGGTTAACGCTGGCTGCATTTAACCCCTCGACGGGAACGGCGTGATGCCGTTTATTTGACGCGTTTTAACCTTGGTAACCAGCCGTTTGCTGGCCTTATTGAGCCTGTTCAGCTTCCATAGCCAGTTCAACTCATTCAGGCACTCATTTGGTGTGGTTCTCGCTCTTCTTCAGGCCTGTTGCTGGTGTTTGTTTTCGTCCTGGCCCCTCGGCATCAGGCTATGGCTTGCGGTGCTTTACCGTTCTTTTTATGAGCCTCTGACGCGCTCTGTTGATTTTCAACCACAGATGGTACCTTCGACCGTTGGCACAACCAGTTTTCTGATTTGCGGTGTAGTTGTTCTTGGTTTGGATTCATTTATTGAAACCCAGCACTCACCCTAAGCCTCTATTTGTAACTTGTTAACCTCAGCCCTGCTCCAGCAGCAGCCCTCTGGCCTGTTCCCAGGCTGCCAGCTGCTGTGATTCTTTTCAGCCCTGGGCCCCAGCATGCTTGTTAACCCCTAAGCATGGCTTCGTCATACTTTTTCAATCCCTAACCCCACAAACCTCTAAACCAACTTCTTACAACCCCTGACCCTAAACCTATTTTTAAGCCGCTGGTTTCCCGGCCCCTGCGGCCACAGCAACATAGCCTTTGTGCCAGCCCTTAGCCTTGACTGACTGTTGTTGCTCGGCAGAACAGCCCCTGACCTGTGACATCACTGGCAACCTGTTGTGCCGCTCGCTCATTGCCTGGCGCGGCAACCTAAACCTAAACCCCATAAACTTTGTTCCAGCCACCGTTGGCGAGGAAACGTGCTGGCTTCATTTGGCTTTGTAGCCCCAGGCCCACCAGCCCAGTTCTTTCAGCACCGTTATTGCGGCAACGGGTTGTTCATTTTGACCACCAGCCCCAGCCCTGGTGCCAGCTGGTGCGGCATCGGTACGCTTTGCGGCAACGCCAGGCCTAAACCTCGGCCTGCTGGCACATGCCGCTGCTGTTAACCCGCAGCCATCAACCGCTGGGCTGGTCCATGGCCCCTGTTGCCATTTTCAGGCCTGATAAACATGGCTGGGCGGGACGCTCTTCTTCCAGCGCCTCGTCCCAGCTTTGTCGACCGCCAGCCTGCCTACAAACAGTACCTTTCGTGGGTTTATGTTGGCGGGTTGGCGGGTAAGGTAGGGTAACGTCATTGCGCCAGGACTAAAGTTCTGGCCTCCGCACGTTCCGGAGGATCTCTCATAGCCAGTAAGGTTTATCTGGCTGAAAGTTTCAGGTCTTGACTGGTGCTGGCATGGATTTGATTTGTTTGGTTGTTGGTTATCGGAGGAAAAGAAAAGTTCCAATAAAGACAGGATGAATAAAAAAAGTCAGCAGGGTAAACATTCAGACATGTTAAAACCCTGTTGGTGACAGGCAGAAAGAAAATTTACTTACTCATCAATGACTGAAAATAATTCATGATAAAGGCAGATCTAAGGTGATGCAGATGTAAATGAGAGAAAGTTCTGCAAGTTGAAGCTGGAAGATTTCAGTGTGGTGTCTCCCGAGATCCCTGATAGACCAGGCTAACATAATCCTAGGCATTTGATCTTCTAGCTAGATAACAGCAAGGAGGTATCCAGAGTGTTGACAATCCCATGGAGGACAAATAATATCATCCACTCAGCTGGTTATTCATGGAAGCATATTCATAAGATGTACATTAGGAAAGCACTGACTGTAGAGAAGGCGAAGACTTAACAATTTATGCTGTTCATTCTTTATAATAATGTCCCATTCATGACAGCAATAAGTAAATGTAACACAGATAAAACTTATCACAGACAAAACACATATAAGTCAAAAATGCTTATGTATTAAACAACAATATATAATCGATAAATTATTTATAGCTATTTGATATAATTAAACACTCTTGCTACATTATCTTACAATCTTTACACGAAGGCTATGTCTCAAAAACTACTTGCGATTCTCTGATAACTAATCAACAACCATTACAATATAAATTCTATGAAGATTTGTAATAAGATGGAAGGTAGTGAAGACAAGTAAATTATTAACTAGAGAGGGGGCAGAGGCAGAAATGCATGCAGATCTGTGCATTAATCCATTTTCTACGATGACAATCTTTCAGGGCAGGACATGGTGTGTCTGTGTTTCCCACTCCAATCATACAGTCTAACAAGTGTGTGAGAACATCTTTTTTGGTAAAAATACATCAGTAGTAATAACAAAGTAAGGCTGTGGGGTAGAAAGTCTCTCGAGAACACGGCATAGATTAGATGCTGCATGGCCTTTATCCTTCATGGGCTTTTTTTTTTATTTTCTCTGCTATAAACCTGATGTACTGGCGTTTAAAAATGCTATGCATTGCCGTCGGCGGTTGGGCGTTGGTCGGCGTGACCTTTATATTAAACTGACCTTCGATAACGTCAAAAATCGCCGTTAATGCGTGGGTAATATCTACGGGCGCGGTATCTGGTGCGCGGTCACCGAACTAACAGCGGATGAATCCAGGTTCTTTAGTCTTGATGGTTATCCTGCTGACACCTTTACCATTCCAGCAACTCTGCGGTGAAACCGGGTTGAATTCTCTACTCATCCAACGCTCTGGCGTTCTCTACGCCGATCGTGGCGGCTGCGATATCAAACTGCGAAAACCAGTTATTAAAGAAACCATGAGAGGGGTATTCATTTTGATGATGGGGATGACCTGTTAAGGCAAACTGCGCTAAAGCGGAAGAGCAGGGCGAGCAGATGTGGTCGGGCGATGGAAGGTAACAGATGAAAAAATGACCGCTCTCAAGATCGACCTTTTAGCTGGTCTCGCCGTCAGGAAGGCGTGATACCGGTGAACGCCGTAGAGGTGATATGCTGGCGTTCAGCATGGAATGTCGTCAGATGAGAAGGGCTGAACTCCAGACCATTAAGATCTAAAGAGTATGATGAAGCTGGCGGCGGAAACGTGGAAGAATGCAAATGGCGAAGTGATTAATCTGGCTCAGGTGGAAATAACCTTTGTGATGGGTAAGAGCACTCCGGATCCAGCTGCAAAAGGGCGAAGACTATGGGTAAATTAATGCAAAATGAAGGTGTTTAAACCTCAGCGAGATTCTGGTGAAAGTATGAGTCGTTCTGACAAATGGAAAAAACCTTTGGCCCCAGCCGTAAAAAAAGGTAGGTAAACTATTTATTTCTGATTAGTGTATGAAGGACGGGTATCGTGGTGGTCAGATCAGACAATCCTCTAAAAACAGATGATGAAATCAAAGTTGATGATGGTTTTAACCGTGTTGATATAGAAGATGGCGATCACAGCTCTAAGTCTGGCGAATCAGTTATAAACAGCAAATCAGAAAGCATTGTGGGGATAACCTTGGCAGACTGGCGGATGGACTCTGGCGCTTATCGATCCGTGGAAGAAAGGTGGGGCTGACTGAAGAGGCTAAGCAAATATATAATTATTAAATGGTTTTAAACATACAATTATTGAGACTTGAGATGAGTAGGGAGAAAGGAGGGACAGGTGATCAAGAGTGAGATCTTCAAAGATTTAAAGATGAAGAGGAGAGCTGGAAGTCAGGAAAGAGACAGGAAGGAATAATAAAGGGTGAAAATGAAGAAATTTCAGAACATAAATGGGAATAAATGCCAGACATGGTGGTGGCAGGGGTATGTTTCAGCAAAACATAAGTATGATGTATTCAGAAAATGTTCTCTAGACTTCTGAAACAAATTGACATACACACGCCTTGTCATTTATAAAGACTATGGGTAATCCACATGGAATGGCTTCACTTCTTGAAGGATCAAAAATCACAGAAAATTGAACTTTGGAGATAGGCAGATATAATACAGCACATCCTTTATTTTATAAATGGTGTACAATATCATGAACAATTATAATATGGGCAGGAAGGAAAAACTTCCTCAACAGTGTCTATGTACTTATCAGTCATTCACATTTTCTTACCTTCAAGGGTGCATTTCCAGGCACAATGGATTATACATCTTCTTCTTCATTTCATAGAAAACAGAAACTGTTCTAAGTAGGCAGTTGTATGTGACTTCTTCATGGACAGTTGAACATGGTCTCATGTGTTTCTCTCCCTCTATTCTAGTATCTGTTAGGGTTAAAACATGGTAGGTTGTTCTCTCTTCATTCTAAGAATGGAAATTGAAAAACGGTCAGCAGAGATTGTGCTTGACTTCTTTGTGGATCAGAACATAAAAGCGAGTTATATCCAGACAAAGTCCACTTGGAGGCAAAACAAAACTATGAACTTGAATCTGAACTTGTAGTATCAACCTCTCTTCTTTGTGACTCAAGTTACAGATTTATTAAGTCCTCTTTCTTCCCATTGTAAGCATAATTTTAGGCATGTTGGGCTGATTCTTACTATTCTTTTATTTGAGTCTGAGATTTTGACACGGGTCAGGATATCTGTTTTACTTTCTTTGGCTGTAGTTTTAATCTTAGCCTGAAACCAATATTTTACATCGAGGTTCATGTTCAGCATATGCAGACAGCATGCTTTCCTCATTTTTTGAAAAATTTCACTTTTTCTTTGAAAATGTAGTAAGTATGTACAATGGAAATGGAAGTAGGAAATCGTAAATTCAGCGAAGTAATCTGTTTGAGCATCTACTGCCATTGATTACATCTAATTTACCTTGTAGAAAAAACATTGGGACCCAGTGCTTTGGATGAGATATGAACCTTGCAAAAAAAGCCCTTCTAATTTGTTGTGCTTTCCTTTATCCTCTCTTCTCGAATCACAGCTTAAAACCTTATCCTCTCCAACTTTGAAATGTGGAAGCTTTGGTTCACCTTTGTCAAACAATCTCTTTATATTTTCCTGAGCCTTTCTTTGCTCTGTTGTCAACCTTTCTTCCCCTTGTTTGCTGGAGATGGATGTTTGGTTGTCCTCCTCACCATGTTGTCTTCTTCTGTTTGGATTTCTTTGGATAGGTTTTGATCCTTTGTTGTTCTGAAAATTTAGTAGGGAATATTTACTTCCGCTCCATAGACAAGGAAACTGAAATGGTGACATGCCAATGGAGATTTTGTTGTAAACCTGTCAGCCCATAAGCATCCATACTTAACTTGTTATGCCATGATTTTTGTTCTCTTCCAACATATTTTGATGATGATGCCAGGCTCTTGTTTTGATGATTCGGCTAATCCATTACTTCAGGGTAATAAATGGAGTTGAATGACAGGTACCTATTTGGCATAATGACAAAAATCAACCATATTTTGGATCAAACTGATAACATTGCTCCAGGTGATGTGCCCGCTTTCAGCCGACAGCCAAAAGCGAGGATGTGAATTTCTAGGAAGCTAATGATGGCGGTCCTTGGCATTCCTAAAATTGACACATTACTCTATCCTTAGTGAAATGATGCGTAGGTACATTTAGGATCCATTTGTGTTGAAAATGAAGAAGCAGGGTGAATCTCCCTGCAAATCTAGGCCCCATTGCACAGAGAGGAACACTTCAACGGTGATGGGTTATAGGGAGTCAAAGGGAGGAGTTTTCTCTTGCCCTCAAAGATCTGACATTTGCTGGCAGGCAACTATCAATTTATGAACATCATTGAAGAGTCATGGGCCAATAGCAGCTCTGGGTATTTTGTTAATGGTAACTCTAGCTGGGTAGCCTCTTCATTCTCAGTGATGGAATTCTTGTTTAACCCTCTACTGCCACTCATTTTAGGGCAAACATTTAATAATAGGCCATTAAGTTCTTCAGTGTAATTTTCATTAGCGCCGGTAATTCTGAAACTTTTAGCTTTCAAGAAATCTGACTTTGGTCTTTGATAATCCGGGAGGGGCATTGAGGTGTGTAAGCACATAAAGAATGTCGGAATACCAAGGAGAGCTACGAAATTTTCCTCAACGGTGGTGGAACCAATTCTTGATGTATCCAGGTATTTATGTTATTCTCTGGGGCTTGTAGGTTGGATTAAATACCGTCACAGCTTAGCTAATACAGCCTTTAATGAGTTTGGTGGTTTTTATCTCAGGGTCATACTCTAAGATCACGACTATTATTTGCCTTTTCCCAATGGGTCTTGGGACGGTATATCTTGGTGACCTCATTGTTGGGCACATAAGCTACGGTCGCTGGGAATGCAATATGTGCACCCACTGATGCTTCGAGCCTTAATCGAACATGCGCTGTTTCCATCACATGATATTGTATTTCAAGGGTGCATCTGCGAGTGCTTTGTAAAGAAGGCAATTGGCTGTTCCATTCCCTCTTTGTGTTTTTTTTTTGCGGCAAGGCTGAAATGCCATGCTCATAGGCGACGAAAATATCGGGAAATATTTGGAGAAATGCAGGTTTGATTAGGATAGGAGCTTGGGTAAGTGCAAAGCTTCAACACGATTTAAATATTGTTTAACATGATCCATTTAACTCTTTCTTTCTTAGGCATGTTAGTCATGTTCCTAAGTCTTCGACGATTTGGAATAAACCTCCTAAGGAAATTAATCCTTCCCAATGAACGACTGTAATTCCTTGATGTTTACGGGGTGTGTGATGCGATGTTCCCTCAACTCGGCTGACCAGGTCTATCCTGATTCCCTCTCGGATATATGTGGCCAAGAAGTTTACCTTCTTGTAGCCCAAAGGCAGGTCTTTTTAGGGTTCGAGGATAGGCCAAACCTTGCATTTTCGTCTTTTTCTCGGATGTTTCGGTGTTCTTCTTCAGGTCTTGGAAAAGGCTGTTATGTCTAAATAGATGTGAGTAGAAGTGCCTATCTAATCTGAAAAATGTTATGTCCGCTGCTCTTTGGAAGAGTGCCGCTCATTCATCAATGCGAAAGGCATAACACATACATGGAAGGGCCCCATGAGGTGGTAAAAGCTGTTTTGAGGTTGGTCTTGGATTGGCGAGCTTGGTTATGCTCCAGGAGAAACAATCACTTGAGAGGAAATCCTCTTAGAACCTACCTTAAGAAGAATATGCATTTTGGAAAGGGGTAATTGTCCTTGGTGAGGAGCTCTATTAAGATTACTAAAGTCTGCAATCTGATTTCCCCCATCTGTTTCTTCCTCCTGACCACTAAGTTTGATACCCAATCGAGAGAACCTTACATTTAGTCTGCCTGCTTCATACATTTTCTTAATCTCCTTCCTACCGCCAGGCAATTGTTTAGGATTGATTAAGAAGTTTATTTTCACCTAAGGCAGAAGTTTTCTTTCAAGGGTATCACATATGAATGATATTTGTGTCATAGGCCTTTACTAGGTATGCTGTCTGTAAAATACATCAATGAATTCTTGAAAGGAATCTAATGTATTTCTTCTTTATGTTTGCGAGTAGAGAACTTAACCATTTTAATCATTTGGGTTTACATCTTCGATTACTGTACAACATTCTGTTACATCGAGGATGCCATGATCTATAGTGAAGGCTTCTTTGCACATCATCTGGGGCTCAAAGGTCTCTAAGGTGCCGAAGACCTCTGGGTATATTCTTGTCCTTGGCACCCCACACTTCCTCTGCATATTACTATACGCATTTTCATTGTGATGCCGAGTTTCTAAATACTACGTTCATCTAAGAAATTTAGTTCTATGTTACGAGGTGTTTTCTTCTCATTGAGGGTTATCACTTGAGCAACTACGCCGGAGTTCGGAGTGAATCAGAAAATTCAACTTGTTTCTTCCTACAGAAAATCTTCATTGTTTATCACCCTTCAAAAACACTGCAGTGTTTCGTTTGTTAAGCCTGATAATTTAATTTCAGTACGAATGATGAAATCTGTGGTCCTTTAAGTCTTGGACGAGAGCGCTGGGCAAGCTGTTATACCATTGACATTTTGACTCCTGGGGATGAACACCGAGTTTATATTCAACAAGTAACCAATATGTCCCTGGCGTCGTTCTCTCTCGCCCTCGGCTGGATACAGCAGCAAGCATGTTCTCCGTTCCTGGGCCCAATAACTAACTCCGAGTCTCCTGCAGGTTATCCTATGGGCTCCCTTTTTCTTGACAGATTCAGACCCATGATTGGAGCCACCATGTGGCGAGCATTATTCATGCATTTGAAATGGGGGCTGCGGGCGTGGCTCTCGGCGTGGTCATTTTCTGTGTGTGTGTATACCCTGCCCACCGTAGTCCTTTTAGTACGGGGACCCGTCGAAAAACTTATTTCCCATAAGGGGTTATTCTTGCTTGTTATCATTCTTTCTCCCCCTTTATAGGGCGGGTTCGCCATTGTGTTGTGTTGTAGGTTACTGTGCTAGGATGTGGATCTTTGTTCTTCGTGGAATGTATGAGGCTGCGGGATGCGGCTCGATGGCTTTTTATGTGGTGTTTCTTGTTCACTCGGGGTTAGGTCTCCACCGCATATCCTACAAGTTTCATTGTGGTTTTCTTCTTCGTTGTCCTCTAAATCCCGAACTGACGCTTGTATGAAATCCACTGGCCTCCCCTATATCTCCGCTTGTATCTGCGTTTTGGGACTGCGGCCACTTCTAAGTTAAATACATTGAGAAGATAGAGGAGTCAAGGTCATGTCAAACGAGAATAAGCAATTGAATTTTCTAGTTTCTCGGAACTCTTGACTGAATTTCATCTGTGTCTCCCCTATAGTTGCTGTAATTGGCCCAAGGTGGGATTGTGGCACATGCTGGGCCATCCATGCATTGTACCACTGTGACTTGGCTCCCCATGATCTTGATAGTAGAATTCCATAACAGTGCTTGTTTGCCACCACAACATCCATGACCATGCATTTAGTGATGATTTGAGTTAGGCTCACACACAAGTCTTTGATCGGACCTAGGCATTTTACCCTTTTAGAGTCGAAAGAAAGTGTAGTCTTTGTAGGGTCTGGTTATCTCTGAACTAGTCTTTCCATAAATACATTAGGAATTAGGTTATGAGAATGCTCATAATGTTGCTTCCGCATTATGGGGATCTTATCATTAATGTTGAGACTGATATGAAAGGTGGAACCACCCCTTCCTGTTTCCCCTCTATCTTAGGCCCAAATAGGAAGGCGGTACAGTCATCATTCAAATTAACGAGTCACCATTCTCACTGGGTTCAAAAGCCTTCAAAATATGGCCTTTGTATGCATCTACACAGGTGGCCGAGATCAAAAAGTGGAACAAAATTTTAATTATAGCTATCTCACTTTCCAAATTGAAAGTGGACGACTCTTTGGCATACTCATCTCTATTCTGTTTATATGCTTTGGGCTGAATCGTTGGCGTGATTCTCATTATGTGCGGTGTTTTGTGGTTTTATCGGAAGCATAAGCGCAGTGCTAGTCTTTATAGCCGGTTTGCCTTGTGTATTAGTGTTTTGGTTGTCTTTTCTCTGTTTTTTCCGAACTCTCATTCTTCTTGATTTTGGTTTCAGTTTCTTTAGGATTTTCTTTCAGGCCTCTTTTGATGTACTGATCTCGAGAAGCTTTCGCGTTTGGCAATTTCTTGACTCTTTTCTTCCTGATTCATATTCGTTCTCTGAAGCTGCATCCTTGTTCAAATCCTAATGCCGTCTTGATTCTGACATTCTCCTCCTCCCAACTTGAGAGGTGAAAGAGCAGTATATTACGAATAATAGTTATGGATTGAATGTCTTGTTTCCAAACATATTAGTGTGTTTCAGAGACTCTTCTATGATTCCCTCATCTTCATCAAGAAAAATTCTCTCCCTGCTTGGACGGAGAATAACTTGTTGATACGATTCTCTTTGTCTGTTAGAGACGTTATTGTTTCTTCTAAAAGTTTTTATGCAATTCTTGTTGCGATTGCTAACGGTGACAACCATCTTTTTCCATCATTGTTGTGGCTGCTACATTTTAAGACATCTTATCACTGCGTTTTGGTCGAGATGTGGAGGCTACATTGTCATCTCTTGTATGTTACCCTTCTCTCGGCTTTCGGTCTTGCTCTTTTTCTCAATCGGTTGGCTTCTATGTTCATGTCACTTTTTGCCATGCTCCACGTGTTGTATTCCTTATCCTAAGCTCATAGGCCATGTAAGCACATCCCTGAAAACCCTCGGGGTATTTTACTAGGGCCATGCCTTGTGGAGGTTTCATATGTGGAGGAGAAAATTATAAATGTTGTTGAACCTCGTTGTGTAATTGTGAATACTCTCTACTAGAACTGCTCTTAAGGGTGTGTATTAAGAGTTGAGATTAGCCCTAGTTTCCTTTGTTTGTGAAGAGTACGGTATAAACCCGAAAGATCATTTATGCCACGGAAGTGGGCCCTTAAACCATTTCTTCACTTCACCCCCCTAGCTTTGGGCTTGATTATCATTTTGGTACATATCATGTAATTCCATGTAGTCAAAGAATCCACTCCATCTTATCTACATGATGTCGAGTGATATGGACTATTTCGCGGTGAAGTGAGGATCTTTGGTGATAATCATTCGGTAGGGGTACTGAAGGTTGAGGTAAAACCGAGGAGGTGCATACCAAGTACACTTATGATGATGTTTTGATGGGCTAGAGGGCTTGGGCGACGGTATATGGATTACGGGGGATATTATGACTGTGGATGAACGATGAGTGACCTAGGAGTGGTGAGCCCCAAAGTTTTGTGGTAAGATGGGGGAGTGTAGATGGAGGGGTCATCACTTCCCGAGGTGTCCCTGCCTTTGTGGTGAATCGAAGCTCGGAGTTGCGGTTGGTCAGCCATGATGACATAATTCTGGATATTTGTTGAGGTGGAGTCTGAGTCCAAGGTGAAAGTATTGGTGTTGTAAGATCTTGAGTGCAGAATTAGCTATAGATGTGACTAGAAACGGTTGATATTTTAAGTGTAGGAGCTCCCTTGAGGATGCTCTCGGGGTTATGACTATTTGAGGTGGAGTCACAAGAGTTTAGGGTAGCTCTTGTATGAATGTTTCTAGAAGCCGAGAATGTTGTTCTTTTGGCTAGTGAAAAAACCCCACTTGTTTCTTCTATTGTGGTTGATGTTGTTATGAAGTGGTCTCCCGGAGCAAGTCTAATGTGGGCAGATAATCGGCGGGCCCTCACCGAAGTCTCTTGAGTGGGTCTTTGAAACGTTCATGGAGATATTTAGGTCGCTGGAGTGGAGGGTTTAGGAATTTTTTTGGAGGTACATTTAATACCCACGATTATACTTGGGAATGTCACTTTTCGAGGATATCTTCAAACACGTAAACTCTAACTTGAGAGATTATTTGGGAGGGCATTTATCGGATATAATGCTACAGAAAGAGTGTGAGATTCGAAGGCTACCGGGCCCTTTCCGGACTCGTTGTCCAAGTATGGGAAAACACAACAAATACGACAGAGGTTGATATAAGGATAAGACTGTTGCTTTGTCCAACTATAACCGGAAGTTGTAGGTCTTAGCAGATATGCTTAAGAATGTTTAAGGTATAATGCATGCAATTCCCCGAAATCGAAGTCGCCATTATGTTGGGTTCCCATGTTGCTGACGATTGGCAAGACCAAAGATGAGACAACATCGAACCCTTGGAACCTCGGATCTGGCCCTCCACCAGGTCCGGAGATCTCTCTGTATGAGCAAAGGTTTATGTCTATGAGCTCAAAGTTTAAGATGTTAGGCTAGTTATAGGCATGGGTTGGTTTGTTTGGTTGTTTGTTTTGGTTGTTGGTTATGGAAAGAAGGTTCAATGTAAGACCGAGGATGAGAAAAAGGGATAAGGCGAGAGGTGAAACATTCCGGGAAATATTAGAAACCATTGGGCAATGGAGTCGGAAAAGATTTACTTTGCTAATCAATAGGCGAGGGCTTTCAATTGGGCTAGTCATTTGAAACTTAGGATCTTTCAAGATGATTAGGATGTGGAGAGTAAGAGGAGAAGAGATAACACGGTTAAAGCACAAGTTACGGATGGGCGGGTCGTACAAGGATCTAGTGGGCCAGAATACAACACTAGTCCCTAGTGTTCCCAAATCTGTAGAAGTATCTAGAACTGAATTCATTTTAATCCATACATCGGAAGCGAACTTCAATATCATCCACTGCCAATTCAAACCAGAGTGAAAACATTCCTTAGATAATGCCTTCGAAGAAACATAAATGGCAAGGAGAGGGAAACATAGGGTACCTAACAAAGATAAATCCTATGCCAATATTCTGATGCAAGCTGGTAGAAACGAAATGAAGTGAATGTAAACATAGAGATAGGAAAACATCACCGCTATTTCAGATGAGATCCGAAAATATGTACTTGTCATATTAAACAACAGCGCAATCAAGTACGATATTTCAATAGTTGAATACTCGGTGCGAAAACATATCCTTAGCCTATCTTTACAATCTTTTACAGAGGCGTGTCTCAAAAACTACTTACGGTTATCAAGTAACTAATGTATTAAATACAATGATTTCTTCATGAATTTATAAAGCTGGGAAGAGCGAGAGGGAGGTAAGGTGGGGCTAAATGCGGTGGCTAGCTTACCGAAAATAAAGAGGGCAGAAGCCTATTAACATCGAGATCTGTGCATTAATCTACTAATGTTCTTTGGGTGAACGAATGATCCTTTTCGGGCTGAGATTACTACAGTACAAACCACGATGTCAGGCCATGGCTGCAATCTTTTGTGTGGTGCTATTGAACAACAAAAAGATAAAACGATAAAAGTGCCCATCACAAGTAGAAGTAAATGCTGCGAAATGCGGGGTTGTTTGAGATAAAATCTCTCAGAACACGGCATAGATTAGATCTTGCATGGGCGCTCTATCCTTCATGGAGGGGGAAAAACATTAAGTCTGCATAAACCCTTGATATGCATTGATTTACGCATCTTTTGCGATGCATTGGGATCATTGATACGAATTCTTTTCCTCCCAAAGTTTGTTGTATTAAAAACTTAAAACTTAATGCCAAATCACCGAAATCACTTAAGTATGGCTGATCTTCCTCGGCTTCATAAATGTCTCTCGGTCTGTGAATTAAGGCTTTAATAACGCGGGATAGAGTCGAAGTTCAAACCCGTCCTTTGATGGAATTTATCTTGTCACCACCTTTCTTGACATTTCCATATTTGACTTTGTTCTGAGTCTGCTGCTCAATACGGCACACTTACAATGATTCCTGTGAATAATGGTGGCTTTCCGCCTCTCAGAAACTACCAAAAACACGCAACTTGTTAAGAAAACCATGGGGGTGGCTGGGCGGTGATGCGGACTAGTATGATGGCGAAACTATCGTGGATGACTGGGTGAAATTGGAAAAAAAGATGAAGACTACGGTCGGTGGCACGAAGGAAAAATGAACAAGCTTTGATCTGCGACCTTTGAGTGAATATGTAAGACGGTGTGATCGTGCCGGCACGTGGGGAGGTGACGTGGCGGAAGCGGACCGCTTGTCGGAATAGTCAACGATTTGGGAGAAGACTAATTTGGTTGCATTCGGATCTCCAAGGGAGTAAGCGGTGGGAAACACATCGGAGGACAACAAATAGTGGAGCCATGGGTACGGTGGGTAGGTAGGTTCAAATCACGAGCATCTCGGTGGAGCGACAGCCGGTCAGATGGGCTGCTCCGGATCCAACGGCTCTCAACGATATCGCGCGACGTCCTAAATGGGGGTGTGCGGCCAGTGGGAGGGCGGTTTGAAGGGCCGTACGCGGGGACATGCCGATGGGGGTATGTATGGAATCGGCAAGAACGTGAGGAAAAACCGCACGACCCGCATTAAGCAGTGCGGTGAAAACCGGGTTGTTTTGAATAGGTACGTGCGGCCCGGGGTCTGAAGTGGATAAAATCCGAACCGTTGAATGCGCGCGAGAGCGAACGGTCGAGATGCGGTTTAGTGATGGATGGTTTTAACGGTGGTTGTTGTGGGGGCGTCGTCGTCCATCCTGTCGGATCCGCGGTTGTAACTACTCCCGATAACCCGGCGAGATAAGTGCCTTTATGAGGTAGCGGGTGGTTCGGCCCGCTATGATCACGTGGAAGGAAGGTGCGGGGGCTGAGAAGAGGGTCTGAGCCTTATATGGGTGTGGAAGTGGTTTTTTAACCACTTTTTGAGTGCATTTTAGAGCCCAAGGAGGTAACGGTAGGGGAAAGAGGGGATTTAGGAATGATCAAGGGAGTAGGGATGTTTAGAGAGATTTCTGAGATAGAGAGAGAACTAGGGGGTGGGGAGTAAAAATGGGACTTCGGGGAAGACAATGGGGTGAAAATGAAGAAATTTGCGAGGGTATAAAAGCGAGAATAAAATCTTTAGGAGGCACGGTTTTTGTCGGCAGGCATAGAACTTGGCAAATACCAAAAGGATGATGTGTTTACAAAGGAAATGCATTCATGTCAGAAGCAACAAACAAATTACCCCTTGGCAGCAGCCAAGAAATTTGTAAGGGGCTAACGGCCCCTAAGCCCCAAAACCTATTGGTGCCACCTAAACCCTAAACTAACATTTAAGTGTGGATTCCATTTAACCCCCAAAGCCTAACCCTAACCTGAAATCTTCACTTCTAAATCCTAACCCCTAAACCTCTAAACTTGTAACCCATTTAAGCCCCTAAACCCAAAAACCCCTAACCAATTCAACACCCTAAACCCCTAAAAACCTAACCCATTTAAGTGTGGATTCCATTTAACCCCAAAAACCCTAACCCCAAACCCCTAAAATCCTTCGTTGCTAAATCCTGTAACCCCCTAAACCTCTAAACCTATACCCCATTTAACCCCCTAAACCCTAAACCTCTAAACCCTTAACCCCTAACCCCTTAAACCATAATTCCCAACCCATAACCCTTGACCCCTTAAACCCTAATTCCTAACCCTTAAACCCTTAACCCCCTAAACCCTAAACCTCTAAACCCTTAACCCCTAACCCATTTACCCCTACTAAACCTCTAAACCCCTAACCCATTTAACCCCTAAACCCTAAACCTCTAAACCCTGAACCCCTACCCCTAACCCGTTAACCCTTAACCCATTTAAGCCCCAAAACCCCAAAACCCCTAACCCCTTAAACCCTAATTCCCAACCCATAACCCTTGACCCCTTAAACCCTAATTCCTAACCCCTAAACCCTTGAGCCCCTAATTCCCAACCCCTAACCAATTCAACACTGTAAACCCCTAAAAACCTAACCCATTTAATTGTGGATTCCATTTAACCCCCAAAACCCTAACCCCTAACCCCTAAAATCCTTCACTGCTAAATCCCCTAACCCCCTAAACCTCTAAACCTGTAACCCATTTAACCCCCTAAACCCTAAACCTCTAAACCCTTAACCCCTAACCCTTAAAACCCTAATTCCCAACCCCTAACCAATTAGACACCCTAAACCCCTAAAAACCTAACCCATTTAAGTGTAAAGATTCCATTAGCTTCCCCAATACCTAACCTAACCCTAAAATCCTTCTTGCTAAATCCCCTAACCCTAAACCTCCTAAACATGTAACCATTTAACCCCTAAACCCTAAACCTCTAAACCCTTAACCCCTAACCCTTAAACCCTAATTCCCGACCCCTAACCAATTCAACACCTAAACCCCTAAAAACCTAACCCATTTAACCCCATTAAGCCCTAACTTCTAACCCCTAAAATCCTTAACTGCTAAATCCCCTAACCCCCTAAACCTCTAAACCAACCCTAACCCATTTAACCCCATAAACCCTAAACCTATAACCCCTTAAACCCTAATTCCCAACCCATAACCCATTCAACCCCTTAAACACCTAAACCTCTAACCCCTTAACCCTTGACCCCTTAAACCCTAATTCCTAACCCCTAACCCATTTAACCCCCTAAACCCTAAACCTTTAAACCCTTAACCCATACCCCTAACCCATTAACCCCTAACTTCTAACCCCTAAAATCCTTAACTGCTAAATCCCCTAACCCCCTAAACCTCTAAACCAACCCTAACCCATTTAACCCCCTAAACCCTAAACCTATAACCCCTTAAACCATAATTCCCAACCCATAACCCATTCAACCCCTTAAACACCTAAACCTCTAACCCCTTAACCCTTGACCCCTTAAACCCTAATTCTTAACCCCTAACCCATTTAACCGCCTAAACCCTTAACCCCTAACCCATTTACCCCCACTAAACCTCTAAACCCTAACCCCTAAACCTCTAAACCCTTAACCCCTACTTTACCGGTAACCTAACCCATTTAAGCCCCTAAACCCCAAAACCCCTAACCAATTCAACACCCTAAACCCCAAAAAACCAAACCCATATAAGTGTGGATTCCATTTAACCCCAAAAACCCTAACCCCTAACCCCTAAAATCCTTCACTGCTAAATCCCCTAACCCCCTAAACCTCTAAACCTGTAACCCATTTAAGCCCCTAAACCCCAAAATCCCTAACCAATTCAACACCCTAAACCCCTAAAAACCTAACCCATTTAAGTGTGGATTCCATTTAACCCCAAAAAACCTAACCCTTAACCCCTAAAATCCTTCGCTACTAAATCCCCTAACTCCCTAAACCTCTAAACCTATAACCCATTTAACCCCCTAAACCCTAAACCTCTAAACCCTTAACCCCTAACCCCTTAAACCATAATTCCCAACCCATAACCCTTGACCCCTTAAACCTAATTCCTAACCCTAAACCCTTAACCCCTAAACCCTAAACCTCTAAACCTTAACCCCTACCCCCTAACGTTAACCCCTAAAATCCTTAACTGCTAAATCCCCTAACCCCTTAAACCTCTAAACCCCTAACCCATTTAACCCCCTAAACCCTAAACCTCTAAACCCTTAAACCCTAATTCCCAACCCCTAACAAATTCAACACCCTAAACCCCTAAACCTAACCCATTTAACCCCATAAACCCTAACCCCATTAACCCCTAACCCTTTAAAATCCTTAACTGCTAAATCCCCTAACCCCCTAAACCTCTAAACCGGCCCTAACCCATTTAACCAGTAAACCTAAACCCCTAAACCCTTAACCCCTAACCCCTTAAACCCTAATTCCAAACCCCTAACCAATTCAACACCCTAAACCCCTAAAAACCTAACCCATTTAAGTGTTTATTCAATTTAACCCCCAAAACCCTAACCCCTAACCCCTAAAATCCTTCACTGCTAAATCCCCTAACCCCTAAACCTCTAAACCTGTAACCCATTTAACCCCCTAAACCCTAAACCTCTAAACCCTTAACCCCCAACCCCTAAAACCCTAATTCCCAACCCCTAACCAATTAGACACCCTAAACCCCTAAAAACCTAACCCATTTAACCCCATTAACCACTAACTTCTAACCCCTAAAATCCTTAACTGCTAAATCCCCTAACCCCCTAAACCTCTAAACCAACCCTAACCCATTTAACCCCCTAAACCCAAAACCTATAACCCCTTAAACCCTAATTCCCAACCCATAACCCGTTCAACCCCTTAAACACCTAAACCTCTAACCCCTTAACCCTTGACCCCTTAAACCTTAATTCCTAACCCCTAACCCATTTAACCCCCTAAACGCTAAACCTATAAACCCTTAACCCCTACCCCTAACTCATTTAAGCCCTTAAACCCCAAAACCCCTAACCCATTTGACCCCTTAAACCCTAAACATGTAAACCCCTAACATATAAACCCCCAAACCCTAAACATATAAAACCCTAAACATATAAACCCCTAAACCCTAAACATATAAACCCCTAAAACTTTTAATTAAAACATTTAATAAAACTCTCGGCTGAGAGTTTATAAAACTCTTGGCCGAGAATTTTCTAAACTCTCGTCCTAGAGTTTTCTAAACTCTCGGCCGAGAGTTTTATCGGGTAAACTCTCGAGCGCAAACTCTCATCCGAGAGTCTTTTAAACTTTCGGCCGAGATTTTGGCCGCGCGGTTAAATGTAACTTTAGGTGGGTTAAACTCTCGGTCGAGAGTTTTATAAATTTCTCGTTCGAGACATTATCTCGGCCGAGAGTTTTTGGTCAACGAAAAACCCAGAAAATTATGCAGTTTTCAGGAACCTGCAACTTTGGAGGGGCGGAACACCTACAAAAACAAAATGTTATATGTCGGACCAAGTACCATTAGATTCATCTCTGAATCTAGTTTCTGATGATATGAGATTTGTGGAGTTTCATTAAAAAATTCAATTTTTTATTAATTTTTTACTAAACTGTGTCACTGTGGAATTTCATTGTTCGAAAAATTGCACTGAATGAAAATTCAATAACTTTCAAATGACGAAACCAAAAAATTCAGAAAAATCATATTGCATTTCCTCTCCCTGTCTACTTCAAAAGGGTACTCTCATTTTTCTTATTGACGATCACATTGAAAAGAAAATCTAGGGATCATAAAATGTATAGAAACATCACTATTTTTTTGTCTTTGTCCATTTCAAAAAATAATAAAAAATAGTGATTTAATCTGAAAATTACCGAAAAATAGTTTGTGCACTAGTGCAATATATGCAGATTATGATGCTATGGTTTTTTTCCAAAAAATGAATAACCTTCCCTAAAAAAAGTTATGGATCATAAAGTGACTATTTATGTTTGCCTGAAAATTTCAAGTATATGCAGTTAGTAAACAATAAATTTACCCCTCTATATGTCAATATTTAAAAAAAAAAAAAATATGGGTATGGAGGTAAGACAATTCTCTACAATTCTTGTTTTTATGTCAAAGCATAATTTGCAATAAAAATATGAGTTTAGTGGAGTTGAAGTTGAAAATCATAGAAAATTACAATTTTCAATGTCAAAAAAGGGCAAAAAGTGTTTCCCAACTTCACATTTTCACCCAATACATAGTCTGTACGGAAGTTGAAGAAGAAATTGAAGTCTTGGAAGCCCTAATTATGTTGTTGCATGCTTGTTCTTGAGAAAGCTCTATCACTGGATCCATGAGCTTCGCTGTTGGTGAATTATTCTGAACTGTTTAATGTTTTCTCCTATTTTCATTTTGTTCCATGATTTCGTACTACAATAGGATGAAATATTTAGGCTAAGAAATTACTCCTGGAAGCACCTTAGACATGTTTATCCTTCACTGTTTTATGTTTTCTTATGTTGAGTTATTTTAGATTCTTTAATCTCTCTCTTTAGTCCTCATGCTTGTTTATTTCTATAATAGTTCAAATAGTTGGTTTCGGCACTTAGTTGTAGTTTTCCATAGCAATACGCTACCATGAAGAACATTGATCTCCCTTGAAGTATGATAACAGTTAGCCAAGGAGGTCTGTTTTGATCATGCCCTTTGTCCTTGCTTGAAAAATTGTTTTAATGGTCTTTATAGTTGTGATCATAGATTTTTTTAGGTGTTCCATCTTCTATGACTACAATTATCAATGAATCTTGTATGTTTTCTAAGTCATTTGAAATAAAATCTTTGAGGAAATAGGGTGTTCCCCGAATCTTAGATTTCATTTTAAAAGTTGTTTTGAAGTCATTATTTGCTTAAAGTGTGGTTTGTAGAATTCATGGTTAGCCCTGTCTTTCAAATACCTCTTTATTGTTCAAGTTATGTTTTCAAATTCCCTTTGTTGAGAATTCAAACTCTCCTTCCAAATCATTGATGTCCATCTCATTCAAAAAACCAAAGGATCTCGTGGCCAAGTTATATTTTCCCTTTGATATCCCATATCCATTGGTAAGTTTGTCATAACTTCTTCTTGACTCCATTGCCCAATGAATCCGACACTTCTCCTTTCTACCTATCATTCCTAGACCTTTCATGCTCTGCTATGTCATTCAACCAAACAAACAAAAAAACACTTGCACTTAATAACTAGTCTAAAAACAATACTCAAAGAAAACAAGATAAATCTTTGCAAAACAAATAATTTGAGAGATCCCTCTCTGAGAATAGGAGGACTAGATCCTGAGCTCTAAAGATTGGTTTGATGTTGCCTTGTTTTTTTATTTTCCAAAATATCAAAACACAGGACCCCAACATAACCAGGAGAACTATCCTCCTAACGTGGTTAAGAAAAAAGGAAAAAACAAGTCCAAAGGGAATCCTGGATAGGCGGGCCACAACCAGTAACGCCCTCCACGATCTCCGGCTGGAGAAAAATCCAACCGAAATCAAAACCAGGAGCCAAGAAATGCCCAATGGCAGAGAAAAAGGCCACCTCTTCGAACAAACCACTCTTGTTCGATCTCTGGTGAGTACAGCCATTACACTCACCACTGTCCCAATATCCCTGAGCTGAAGAAGCTGCAGAGTAACCGAGGACAAGGAGGATCTTCCCAGTAGACATTTGTGATGCAGGAACCTTCCCCCCATCAAGGGATAGTTAGCACTCAGCAACAAAATCTCGACGACTCCGGAAAAAACATCCACGAAATATACATGATTGGCAAAGAGATGTATTTTCAAACACAGAATCAAAATTACGATACCCCACCAAACACCAATGCGTCAAGGGCTAGTACCAGTGCACCAACTGCACCTTTGACCATTTCAAAGATTCCTATTGAATTGTTTCCAAAGATGGCTAAGGGACCAAATAGGCGAGCAGGAAAATATTCTGAAGCAACCCATAATTATATTATCATGGACAATCTAGCCCAATCTCCCGCTGCTATATCAGCTTTGGAAGTATTGCAGTCATGCCCAAAACAATGGAAAGCCTTGCTTTCTGTGTTAGGCGCTATCGACCCTGTTGATACGTGCCTAATGGCATTTGATTTAGACAAAGCCACCCCTAGGCTTCCTTCGATGGTCACCTTTCAGATACTAGTTTCGGTCCAAAATATCACCATTCACCGATTATTCATTGACGAGGGTGCATCCATGTACATCATGTCAAAAAAAAATTGGTAGAATTTAGGGTCTCCCAAACTAAAACCATCATTCATCATGCTTAGAGCATATGATGTTCGTCCTTAAACCCCCGTCGGTCTCTACCAAAACGTTTCGGTCTGCTTAGCTGGAAAGATAGTCCTTATAGAAATTGAAGTCTTGGACACTCACTTGGACTATAATATACTCCTTGGTCGGAGTATTATGTACGCCATGTTAGCCATGGCCTCCTCCGTCTTCTGCATTATGATGTTCCCCCACGAAGACCGCATCATTAATGTTTACCAATTGACGCATAGCGAGAAACGACCCCTACGAAACACTAATGTAATTCTACCCTATGTAGATACATCCTCAGACATGCTTTCACGATACCAAGAATATGGCCCTGGCCAGTTCAAGCCGTCATCCGTCCTAGGATCATTCTTAGAAGATCTCCCCATTATACCTGTGTCATCACCCGATGTCACAAGAGCTCCAGTGTGCATGATGTCCACATCAAACACCAAAGCTAGTCAAGACATGGACACAAGCAGTAATGACACTGAGTCCTCGGCCACAGCAGCCTCTCTAGCCTACATCGCTTCCCAAACCCCTTTCCTCTACCCCCCAGCTGGTTTTGTCTCCAAGTAGGTTTTGGCAACAGTGATGTTACCAAAAATATCGTTTTCAATACTAGTTTGGTATCTCATTCCCCCTACTGGGACAGGATCCACACACATCACTTCCACAGGGTTAAAGCCCCTCAGTCCCAAGGAGGCCCCACCCGTTCAGGAAACGATCGAAAACATCCCTGCAAAGAAAATTCCCATTGCAAAACCGATGATTATGGCTAAGAAAACTGAGAAGAGAGGAAATAAGCTGGAAACTCCTGCCATACAATGGGAATCACCATTTTGGGCCATATGCGACGTAATAGGACACCCTACCCATATCTGCCCATAAAAAGGAACCTGCCACCAAAGGTAAAGGCAAAGCATTGCATACCAATCACGCATGTGCTATCTACAGCAATTATGGGCACTATACCCATCATTTCCCAGAGATCCCGCGATATAGGGACGCCTTGCATGCCATCGAGCGATCCTATCAAGAGGATCCATCGACCTAGTCATCTGGAGATGAACCTCGTACCATCTTGTACCTACAGGAGGAATGACCGGCACCAGGAAGACTCCTAGTAATGCCCCCTCCTCGCATTGATAGTTGTGTACTCTGCGATTAGCTTGATCATTTCATCATTGATTGCCCAGCTCTAGAAATGTTCCAGCGATGGTACCCCGTTCATATAGTATATAGAGACAACATGGACATCTAGTATTCATGTCAGATATGTGGTGATAAACACCCAGTATGTCGTTGTCACTACATACCTATATTTCACACAACACTAGCATGTATGCGCTCAACTATAGTTCGCCTTTCCCAAGAAGATGACACAAACTCAGAATCCATGAACAACTCGACAACCCAAAAATATTTGATGAGCAGATCCATCATATTCTTGTCTGCTGAAAAGCGACCAATCATGGAACCCCTAGTTACCCCCAACCGCTCTCTACAGAGAAGACCAACATGTGCGTTATGCAAAATTCCCAATCATATGGTTGCCATTTGCCCTTATTTAGCAGCGTTACTACGTTGGTACCCTGCCAGGCCACAAACTGAGCATGACAGGACCCCCATATCTAGGCTATTTTTCCCTGTATGTTAGGGCAATCACTGTGGACAACACTGTACTTATATTCCATGAGTCCTTCCCCTCATCGATATGATTCATACAATAGAGAAGAAATAGGACAATGAGCTCAAATGATATAGAAATTACATCACCCCTAGGCCAGCAACCCCACACCCACAGGGGAGTGATTGAAAAACTAGGACGACACACCAACCGAGCATGACCCAAGCCAAACCTAGGATAACATGTGGAATATGCGACCTGAATCTTTACTGGATCATCCCAGTGCAAAGATAAAGCCTGTGATTTCACTTGAGTCTCTTTCTCTTCACAAAAGACTTCTCATCCTTAAGAGAAATATCAAGTGTACATATTTCCGGATCTATTCCACACTTTCACCATACAATTAAATGTGCATCTCCGAGAGCTAAGAAGCGACAAACATGATCAGACCTGCTCCCCCACTGGGGGTTATACCAAACCACAGCTTCAAAGTGAGACGAGAAAACCACCTCTTCTCTGATAGATCCTTTAGTTCCAAGCATCCACATCGAGACTGACGAATAGTGTTGATTCCCACAACCACAATCCTGCTGTCTTGGCCTGGTGTTATATCCTACATTGTGACGGAGCCAGCAGGCCAGAGGTATCTTACTGTGAAACAGTGGAGCACCTGCCCGAGGTGTTGGGGTTCCCATGTTTTGGCCAGGTTGGTAAGACCAAAAGATGAGACAACATCAAAACCACTTTCAGACCTTAGGATCTAGCCCTCCTAGGTCCAGAGAGGGATCTCTTTATGGGAGTCAAAGGTATATGTCTTTGAAGCTCGAAAGTTCAAGATGTTAGGCTAGTTATATGCACGGTGTTCGTTTGTTTGATTATGAGCTTGGTTGTTGGGAATCAGGAAGGGAGGGTTCAGCATGAGACAAGGCTGGGCAAAGGGGAATTTAGGCAAAGGAGAAACAATCCAGCGAATACCAAATCCATTGGGTAATGGAGTCAAGAAAGGATTTAATTGCTAATAACCATGCAAGCTTTCAGTTGGGCTAGTCATCTAAAGCCTTGGATCCTAAAGTGAGAGGGTGGTATGGGACATTAAGGGCTGAAGGTGAGAGAAGGGGGACCATCCAATTCTGTCTATAGATCAGGTCAGAGGTCATTTCACTCCAGACCAGCTTGGACACAATCAGAGGCAGCACAAGGGAACTTGGATAGGCTTAATCGGAATGGAAAGATCCTAGTGAGGTAGAGGCATAGTTCTAAACCTCCCATTGTTCTTAACACATTTAATTAAATCCTAACAAGTACTTCTAAGAACAGATTTCATCAATCCATACATCAGCTAGCAGGAAATATCATCCACTACACTGGTTAAATTAATTGAAATCAACTCTTAGATAAACACTTTAAGCAGAAAACATAAATGGCTGTGAGAGTAGCAACATAAGGCACCTAACAAGGGTGAATCTTATGCCAAATTTCTGATGCGAGCTAGAAGAAATGAAATGTAATGGAAATAAACAAAGAGATAGAAAAACATCACCGCAGCTTTAGATCAGGATCCAATGAAATGTGCTTATCATATTAAACATCAACACCAATCAGGTACAACATAGCCAATAGCTTGGTCATTCAGTCTAAATACATCTTCCTCAGCCTATCTTACAACTATACACAGAGAACTTATCTCAAGAGAAACTTCTTGCAATTCTCTGATATCTCATCAACAACCTTTACAACAATTTTCTCATAGTTTTTATAACTGAAAAAGAGCAGAGGAAGTAGGTAGAACACTAAATATAACATTAAACTCAGAAAAGAAGGAGAGGGCCGAAGCCCATTCTACTTTAAACTCTGAGCATTAATTTTTGGCACTCTTTGGAGAAAAGAATGGTCTTTGTCAGGCTTCATTAATTCCAGGTATGTCTCTGATGCATTCTGGTTTGTTGTACTTTGTAGTACCTTTGGTGAATAAACAAAATGGCAATAAAATATGAAATGATCTGCCATACTTGAGCAACAAATGCTCTGATATTCTTGGACTACATTCTGAGCGGAGATCTCCTCTGGAGCACGGTATGAAATAAAAACCGTATGGGCAACCCGTCCTTTCTGGGAGGAAAACATTCGGCTGATGTAGTGAAACCTGTCATATATTAATTTCCACGCCTCTGTCAGTAAAAACCTTGCCGCTGTATCCGTGCTGCGTATTTTTGGAGGCGTGTCTGCCTTCTGTACCCTGCAGAACACGCAACTGGACTGCGAAGAACAATGCAATGGAAGGGTGGATGAAATGGTAGCGCGGCGGCGGAATGGTGGTTTTTCACTAAAAATTGGTGACAAAATGCAATGAAATGGAGGAAACTATGAATAATAGGGTTTGGTGGTGGAATGCAGCGCCGACCGTTAGATCATGGTCAGGGGACAAAGATCGACGGCAGAGATCGAGCGGCAAAGTGATATATGAAATTGGGCGGAACAACAGTGAAATATAAGACTTTAGTGTAAAGTCTTGAACCTTGGATTTCGAACAAAATACAAAGGAAAGCGAAGGAAACGTAACAAAATGTGTGGACGTAGACGTATGAGGTGGGACCCAGCTGGAGGCGGAGGGCGATTCGCTTTGAACCGTTAGATCTTAAACCTAACGGTTGGTCAAGATTTAGTCGGAGAATCGCAATCGCGATGGACGAGAGGGACGTACACTTATAACTTCCGATTGCGATCGAGGAAGGAGAAGCGATTGGGAAGTGCAATGACGGTTGGATTCGCACGGGAATCGATAGTGGAGATGCGGATCGGGGGATCGCAATCGGCGAGGACACGAAGGAACGACACTAACAAAATTCTGATTGCGATGAGCGGGGACAAGTGATAGCCGTTGGATTAGACAATGGGATCAACGGCTAGGATGATATCGGGAGATGGCGTGATCGGGGATCGAAAGATAGGACTTTCGATTGCTCGCATCACAAACACTTGCGACGAACCGATCAGGGAACTAAACTTGAGTGCTGCGATTGCAAAGATTGTGATATTGCGCGGGCCGTCCGATCTATATGGTATATCAACGGTGGATTCCAAGTCACGGGACTTGTTAAAAAAACAATCACATCGGAGTTTTCATGATGTTACAAAGGATTTTAACGCTTCGCTTGGTATTTTCCGATGCGATTAACGCTTAAAGCTTAAGTGCTTGGCCTTTGGGTGACGGGCATATGTGGGGAAGTGGTTAGGGCTGATAGGAAAAGGGTCTAAGCCCTATTATAAGGTTTAAAGTGGGTTTTGAGCCCATTTCAATGGATTTAAAGCCATAAGAGGGTAACGATAGGGAGATAGAGAGGAAATTTGAGGAGACCGAGGGAAAAGGTGGGATTTCATGGGGATTTTGGGAAAAAGGGAAAAAAAGATAAAGTGGGGGAATTCTGCAGAGATACAAGGGGCGAAATAAGGCCTTTTGAGCAAAATTTTATCGTTCAGCGAGGCTTATTGACCTCATGACAGCAGGGTGAAACAGACAAAGGCAGGGAATTATGAAAAAGGCTTCAAGGATGATGTGTTTCCAAAGGAAATGCATTCCTTGAAGGCTCAAAAAACATTTAGCCCCCTGTTTGCTTGTCAAAAATTTATAGGGGGGCTCACAGTGGCTCCACATGGGGATGGCTTCTTCTTGAAGGAGTCAAGAATTCAGAAATTGATCTTTGGTGTAGGCCAGATGCACGCTGCCCAAGCCACCTTTCTTCTTTGATTTTTAGCTGCCACAAATATGATAGATCAGCAGAAACATTCTCTAACAGTCTACCTACCCATCCTACAATCCTAGCATTTTTTCTTCTAGGGTGCATTTGAACTAGCAGACCCTTTACATCATTTATTTTTACAATAGAAAATAAACCTATTCTAAATCTACCCTTATTGCTCCATGAGACCAGATTAGACTGTTGGTCTCATATGTTTCTCTACCTAATCTAATACCTGCTGGGATTAAACTGTCCAGCAAATTTCTTCTCTACATTCTAAGACAGAAATTGAAAAACAGTCAGGCCAGGATTAGACTGTCTGGCTTGCTGTGGACCATGACATGAAGACAAAACTGCTCATGGACTGAAACTTGTAGAAAATTTGAAGCAAAACTTTGAAGGCTCGAAATCTGAACTCTTGAAGCATCCTTCTTTCTTTGTGACTCAGGTTTTTAAGCATATTAGAGTCACTTCCTTTTCTGTCTCAGCTCTGGTTTTGGGCATGTTAGAGCCGATTTCTTTTCTTCATGGCTGGTCCAGATTTTGAGCATGTTAGGACCAGCTCCTTTGTGTCTCTGAGGTTCATGTTTTGGGCATGTTTGAACCTCTCCTTTTTCTTTTTTTTTAAAAGAACATAAACACTGCAATGGTATGTACAATGAAATGGAAACTGGAAACTGAAATTTAGCAGAAGTAATGCTTGAGCATCCTGCCATTGACAGGACCCCCAAATAGCTCTGTACCATTAAGTTCTTGTAAGAAAAATGCATTAGGACCCACAGTGGCTTGGATAATATATGGACCTTGCCACAAACTATCAAACTTGCCATGTTTACCTTTATCCTCTCTCCTTGAATCCCATTTCAGAACCTTGTCCCCAACTTTGAAATCTGAAGCTTTGGCTCTTTTGTCAAACTGCCTCTTTATGTTTTCCTGAACTCTGACAGCTCTGCTATAAACCTGCTCCCTCGTTTGCTGAAGATGGATTGTTTCATTAATTCTTCTCACCATACTGTCTTCCTCTGTCTGAATCTCCTGGACAAGCTTAATCACTGGCACTCCAAGGCTGGTAGGAAAAACTGCTTATGCTCCATAAACGAGCTGGAATGGTGACATACCAATGGACTTCTTCATTGTAAGCCTGTCAGCTCACAAGGCGTGCACCAACTTCTTATGCCATGACTTCTTGTTCTCTTCTAACAGCTTCTTGATGATGTTCACTAGGCTTTTGTTTGAAGATTCAGCTACTCCATTACCTTGAGGGTAATAGGCAGTTGAATGACCAAGTGCTATTCCATACCTGTGACAGAAATCAACCATTCTCTTGGATCCAAAAGCAGTAGCATTGTCAGTGATTATTTTTCTTGGACAGCCAAACCGAGATAGGATGAAGTCTTCTAGGAACCTAATGATGACAAAATCAGTGGCATTCCTAGTGGGTATAGCCTCTATCCATTTGGTGAAGTAGTCTGTGGCTGTTAGGATCCATTTGTGTTGTCCAAAAGAAGCAGGGTGTATTTCTCCAATAAATTCTAGGCCCCATTGCATGAAGGGACCTTCTACAGTGATGGGTTTTAAAGGGAGGGTGAGGAGCTTTCTTCTACCTTCAAAGATTTGGCATTTATGACAGGCAGTTACCATTTTATGGACATCATTGAAGAGAGTGGGCCAATAATAGCCAGCCCTGAGTATCTTGTTAGCAGTGGCTTTCCAACTCAAGTGGCCTCCACACTCCCCAGCATGGAATTCTTGTTTAATTCTTTCAGCTTCAGGTTCAGGCAAACATTTCAGCAATAGGCCGTTCGGGTTTTTCCAATATAAGTTTTCATTCAAAATGCAGTAGTTTCTAGCTTTCAGTTTTATGAATCTGGCCTTAGTTTTGGACAGTTCTGGAGGGGCATTGAGATTGGTGAGCACATAAAGGATATCGGAATACCAAGGAGAGTTCTGAAGCTTCTCCTCAACAGTTGGGTGGGGCAATCCTTCCTACTCATCTAAGGCATTTACCATGTTAATGTCAAGGGCCTGCAGGTTAGATTCAGCCATTAATTGGGCCAGGCCTTGACCTTTGATCAGTTTGGTGGGCTTTATCTCAAGGTCATATTCTAAGATAGTAGCAATCCATTTGCCCCTTTTCCCATCAGGGTCTTGGGACAAGATATCTTTGACCACTATATTTGGCACATAAGCAATGGTGTGAGAATGCAGAATGTACACCCTAAAGTCTTTTAAGGCCTTTACCAGGGCATAGGCTTGCTTTTCCATAATGTTGTACTTCAAGGGTGCATCCCTTAAGGCCTTGCTGAAAAAGGCAATTGGCTGTTCATTACCTTCTGAATTTTTCTGCAGTAAGACTGCAGCCACGGTATGCTGGGAGGCGAATGAAAAGATCAAAAAATATTTTGAGAAATTTGGGCTGATTAGGACGGGGGCTTGTGTGAGTGCAAGTTTTACTAACTCAAAATATTTCTTGGCTTCAACAGTCCACTTAATTCCTGCACCTTTCTTTAGCATGTTAGTCATTTTCCTAAGGTGCTCAGCTAGGTTGGGAATGAATCTCCTAAGGAAATTGATCTTCCCAATGAAGGACTATAATTCTTTGATGTTTATCGGGTGTGTGATTTGAAGTATCCCCTCAAATCTTTGTGGGTCTATCCTAATCCCTTTCTCAGATATAATGTGACCAAGAAGTTTACCTTCTTGCAGCCCAAAAACAGTTTTCTTAGGATTTAAGGACAGACCGTACCTTCTACATTTTTCGAAAACTTTCCTCAGATGTTTGAGATGTTCTTCCTCAGTTTTGGAATATACTTTCAAGTCATCCAAGTAGATAACTATGAAGTGTCCTATCTCATCTGAGAACGCTATGTCCATTGCTCTTTGGAAGGTGGCTCCAGCATTCATCAATCCAAAAGGCATTTTCACATACATGAAGGTGCCCCATGGAGTGGTAAAAGCTGTTTTGAGTTGATCTTCTGGGAGTACAAACACTTGGTTATAACCCGAAAAGCCATCTAGCAGGGAGATTCTCTTTGAGCCCACTACCTTCTCTAGGATATGTTCCATTCTAGGCAAAGGATAATTGTCTTTTAGTGAGGCTCTGTTGAGATTTCGAAAATCTATACACAATCTGATCTCCCCTGTTTTCTTCCTCATAGCCACTAAGTTTTATACCCAATCAGAGAACCTTACAGGAACTATTATGCCTGCCTCATACATCTTTTTAATCTCCTTTTCAACTGCAGGAAATTGTTTTGGATTGATTCTGCGGAGTTTTTGTCTGAAAGGCTTCTGATTTTCCTTCAAGGGTATCTTGTGTTGTATGATGTTGGTGTCATATGCCTTTAAGTCTTCATAGCTCCATGCAAACACATCAATGAATTCCTTAAACAGGTCAATGTATTTCTTCTTCATGTCTGCAGGCACAGACTTAGCCAGTTTAATCATTTTGGGTTTATCTTCAGTGCCTATGTTGCATTCTTCCACATCGGAGTCTGCATGTTCTATAGTGGGCCTTTTTGCTACATCATCAAAGTCAAAAAGGTCCTCCAATGGTGCTAGGCCTCTGGGTATATTCTTGTCTTTGGCCTGCAGCACCTCTATCTCTTCGCTATCTGCATTTTCACATTTTTCGGTTGGATTTCCAGTTTCTTCATTCAGGGTGTTTATCTCTATGTTACAAGGTGTTGCTTGTTCATCTGGGGGATCCTCACTTGGGCAGCTGTCATCATATTTTGAGTCGGAATCAGAAAATTCAAACTCATTTCTGCCCACCAGAAAATCTTCAATCTGTTTGTCTCCTTGAAAGACCTGCCAATATTTTTCGTTGTCTGGCACTGCAGGTCTGAACTTGGTCTGAATGATGATTTTTTGGTCAGGGGGAGTCTTAGGATATGAACTAGCTAGGCAAGCTAATCCGTTAGAAATAACGTTTTGACTCCTGGGAACAAACACCAATTCATATTCCATGAAAGTTTTCAATATATCTTGTTGTTCCTTGAGAAACAATTCCTTGTTGTGTAAAGGAATCCGTGCTCAAGACATTAAAGATTATGTCACAAACAAGTGTATATCTGTCTCTGTTTATTAAACCTTCAAATATTAATAATATATTCTCCAAATATCAAATCTTTACAAGTTCTGCAATGCCATGTTCTCTTTATGTTGAAGTGAGCGAATGGAAGACGAGGAAAGAAAAGGATTTTAAATTGACATGCTGCTTAAAATAGAATCTACCATTATAAAATCCTGAAGAAGTGAGTAACAATAAAGCTAAAATAGAGGAGCGCCCATTAAGGATGTTTAACTCTTAGATACATAGATATCAAGAGACCTGCAGCTCAAATCAGTCTACTTTATTCATAGATATGGAAATGAAATGAAAACTGAGAAAACTATTCAACACAGATAGAATGATGGAAACTTGCAAAAATTTTCATTCATTCAATATTTTTCAGTACAAAATTAGCCTTCAAGGTCCAAAACTCGGAACCTTCTTTCTTCTTCCAATTGTCTTTAAATACAATATGATCAAAATGGTTTCCAGTAATGAAACCGATTCTAACTAATTCTAACTGTCTAACTGCTCACTGTAGTGGAGGTACATGCCTCAGAAAAGTTCTATTACATTTACATAACTTCAATTAAAACATGATAAATTTCTAATCTAAGTGAGCTGATGCTCCTGAAATAGTGGCTGTCTCAATGACTATTTGTGGCTGAACGACTACTTGTGGCTGAGTGGCTGGAGTTGTCTTTTCTGTGTCCATAGATAATCTTTTGCATTCTTTCCAGAGCTTATCCTGAGTTGTCGAAGCGTTCTTATAACGATGATATTCCAGTGTAAACGCAACAACCTGAATATGAGTAAGATTACCTGTGAATAATGTCTTCACCATCCATAGCAGAAGAAAATGCCTTTGTAAGAAATTAAATACCGTTTCTCCCTTCAAAACCTGTGTCTTCTCATGCCTGCCATCTGCTCTGCTTTTTGCAAATATCAATTGATCTTCATAGAATTTCCAGGACATAATCTCCCCTCTCTCCTTCCAGCATGAGGGCAAACCTGTTCTCGTCAACTTGTCAAATGATATATCAAATTTCTTAATTATCTCTTTAATTCCCTGTAACCGCTTCTTTGCGGCCTTTAGAAGGTCATTTTTTATTATCATTTTATTTACCTCTTCAACATAGAAGTACCTATCCTGTATCCCCATATCTCCTAAATCTTCATCTATCTTGGCATTAATAAATTTTATGAATTTTCTGGCCCAATTCGCTCTTTTAATAGCGACCTGCTTCTCAGATAAAAGCTCCTTTTCATGCTCTGAAACAATGCTTTTCTCTCTGGCAATTATATTCATGGAATCCCATTTTGACTGCATTTCTGAAATAATCTCATTCCAAATGATATCCTTAGCTTTAATAAGAGAAATATTTCCCTTTAATTTCTCCTTGAGCTCTTCGATTTCATCCTCAGCTTTCTGTAGCTTCTGCTCGTTCTCATGTGCTTTTTCTTCCCATCCTTGCATCATCTTGGTAACTGTGGCCAATTTTGACTGGGCTTGTTTACAATCTCTTTCCGCCATCTCTAATTCTGTGTTTAGCTGAATAACCTGGGCTTGAGGATCAGCTTCACCTACAGAAAAATCAAAAGTACAAGTATGGTTCTCGATCTGATTCTGTAAGGATATAACAGTCTGCTTTACCTTAGTGAGTTCTTCGTCCTTCTTCATCAACTGCTGTCGCAATTCCTCTTTCTCCTTTTCAACCTCAACTACTTCGGCCGCTAATGAGTGCTCTGTAGCTGGTAATTTCAACTTTTTCCTTAATGAAGATGTTTCCGCTTCTGCACTTTTCATAAGTTTTTGAATTGCGGTTTTATCATTTGGATCCACACCGATTTTCATAATGATCTTCTTCAGCTCTTCATTTTGAGTAGTTAATTCCCTTGCATTAGCTTTCTCCATTTTGCATTGTTTGATGACCTTTGCAAGCATGTTTTCAGTCTTGACTGCTGTAGCATTGGTCTTGCTCAAATCATTTACAATCAGCTGACCGGTCTGCATGTGAAGATTCATTTTGTCCCACAAGGGGATCTTTTTAACATCCATGACTATGTTTAACTCCTTAAAGCTGCCCGAAGGTCCAAGGGACATTCCTGTCGGATGTGACAAAGCCATCTTAAACTGATCTTTCTCCAAATCCATCACAGTCAATAATTTGGTTTGGTCAGCAGGTATATGATGCTCTGCTTGTGCTTCTATATTGGCTTTTATCCTCTGGTTCCTTTCCTCAATCTGTGTGAACACTTGCTTCATTGAAGGAGCTTTTTCCAAATGAAGTTCCTGCCTACTAGGAGATGAGGGGCAATCTTGTTCTTCATTGACCTGGAGAGTAAAACCAGGTGAATTGGAAGAATGGTCCTCTGCTAGTTTGGTCCTTTTTTCCTCTCGGGGCTCCTCATCATCGATTTCAATAACATCCTCTCTACCTCTTTTGCTCATTCTTTCCAAAATTGCAGGTGTTTGAATACTAGTCTTTGATGAACTTGACCCTCCTGGATTAGCTAGTTTCTCCAAATCAGGTTTACTTACATGATTAAATGCAGCATACCCATTCTCAACCCTTTTCTGAGAAATTATCCCATGTGGATCATAGGGCCATTTCTCTCCCAACAACAACTGCGTCCCTTCCAATATTTTTGATACTTCTTCAAAAGCTTGTCTTGTGTTGACAACAAAAGGGCCTACACTCATAGGCAACTTGTACATCAATCCTTTCTTCATGGGCAGAAAATGAACTTGATCTACATTAAGACTTTGCCTTATAAATTCCAAAGCAAAAAGTCTCATGGGAACAAAGGTTGGGAGCCTATAGGGCTCAATACTAACTCCATATAGCCTTATCTCAGAGTAATCTTCAAATATAAACCAATCTCCAAATTTACAATTGGGTCCTAACTGTAAGAACTCCTGGGCCTTTGGCAGAAAGCATGGAGGAAGAGTTCCATTCAGAATTTTATAAGCAGTAGACATGAAATGGTCAGCAAATTCAAACAGCCCGGCTTCGTTCTCTTCTTTTCTAACCATATCAGTCCAGAGTAAAACTGACTGCTTATTTTTATTACTATCCATTATATTTAAACCCACACTCATGAACTCTTCAACATTTTGATATAAAAATAAGTAAACTACCAATGATGGAAATCTGAAAAAACCTGTTAGAGGGAAGGCGATCAATTGGGAATTTACTACTTCTTGCCAAAAAGACGGGATGTCTAGCACCACCCCTGGTTTCATCATCAGAGTGAACATCCCCAAGACTGCTTTATCAATTTCGTGATCATCGTCTCTTCCCAAAATCTCCGTAATGCAGCTAAGAACTGGCCTATACTGAACACTGAACGCCTCCAAACTGAACTTTCCTGCTTCAAATTGAGTTTTCTCTGGACTTGGTATCAAAAGCGACATGCAACGATTAAAATCTTCATTTGAAAGATCCTCGAAATACTAAACCAGCGAATCTTCGGAGAACTGCAATGGAGACTCATCTTCTGGAAAACATAATGCTTGACACATTAATTGTGTTGAAACCTGCAGGATATTTTCCCCCTGAGAAGGCGTGTTACTAGACTACACCGGACCCTTGTTGGCCACAACCCTGTGAACCTGGGTCTTGCCCGCGAGACCTTATTTTTCGCCAACAGACAACACACCCAAACTTTTCATAACAGAGAACACAAGGGACTTGTCAGTGTTCAGGGTTACTTGGTAATGCAATAGGGGGTGGTTGACGGACGACGTGGTATCATGAACATCTTTCTCGCTATCCAGGAGGGGACTGAGACTTGATGAACCAGACAACGATGTTCGCTTGGCCATGGCTGACAGGAATTCGAAAGCAATTCGCGGGGCAACGGATAATGCAAAGGTGGCGGGACACGGTTAAAAAGGGCAAACAGTCACATATAAACCAAAACGGGACGGAAGAACCCCTTTTATAGGCTACAGGAATCCATAATAAATGCAGGAATGACGTGGAAAAACAGTTGAAAGTGGATGACAGCTGTTTTCCATCTCAGCTGATGACATCATTGCGGGGGGTCTGTGAGTACGGCGGAAGAGTTTGATCCATACCCCCCGTAATAAATCCCAGCTGTTGATCACGGCATTTCCAAGATCTGACCGGTCAACTGCGGGGGGTCGGGATTTGATAACCGACGGGCTAATTCACCCCCCGCAATAGCTTATCCGTAAGCTTCTTTTTTGTGATCATCACTTCCGCTCGGGAAGCTGCTCGAGACTTAACCTTCAAATCATACATATAGAAATAAAGAAATACATTGCATTTTTTTTATATACTAAAGTATAAATAACTTCATACTGTAGCATATTTTCGCATTTATATTATTTTTTTTTAATCTTTTTCTCTTTTAAATTGCGAAAAATAAAATATAAAAGGATATGCAGATAATGATCCACAACATCTGGCTCCACCTGGGGATAGTGTTTTTACCACGAAACACTAAGAACCTACAGATTAGTGCCTTCACCTCGGGCATGGAGTCACATATTTCTTGATGAAACTGTACAATGATCACACCGGATATACACAATGATGAACAAATAGCTGCTTAATGCTGAAAATAATGCTTGAGATATTGCCCGTTCACAGGCATATCTAGCACTTCTCCTTCAAGATCTTCCAACATGAAAGTATTATTTCCTCTGACTTCATTAATTTTAAATGGGCCATACCACAAGGGATCAAATTTACCATGTTTCCCTTTGTCTTCCCTTCGTGTATCCCATCTCAATACTAAGTCTCCCTTCTGAAACATGACTTCTTTTGTTTTTCTATCAAATACTGCCTTCATCTTCTGCTGATAAGTGAGCAAGTTGTCCCGAACTTGATTTCTGGTTTCACTTAGTTCCATCACATTGTTCATTCTTCTGATCATGGCATTTGGTTCTACTTGAGCATCTTGAAGAAAATAAATCACAGGTTTTACCAACTGTGTGGGGAACAATGCTTGAGTGCCATATACGAGCTCATAAGGAGACTTGTCAGTAGACCTTCTGGTGGTCATCCTTGTTTCCCACAGAGAAAAAACTAACTTTGTATCCCAATTCTTCTGGTTTTCACTGATTGTCTTCTTCAGAATTCTTACCAATGTTTTGTTGGAGGATTCTGCCAATCCATTTCCCTGTGGATGGTAAGCTGTAGAATGAGACAATATCACATTATAAGTTTTACAAAAATTAATAAACCTGAGTGAACTGAAAACCTGGGCATTATCTGTCACAATCTTTACTGGACATCCAAACCTGCTAAATATATTCTCCTCCAGAAACTTCATAACAACCAAATCATTTGCCCTCCTGGTGGGGATTGCCTCCACCCACTTTGTAAAATAATCTGTAGCAGTAAGGATCCACTTAAACTACCCACTGGATGGTGGATTTATTTCTCCAATGAAATCCAATCTCCATTGTCTAAAAGGTTCTTCAATAAAAACAGGGAGAAGAGGTAATGGAGCTAGCTTTTTCTTTTCTGAAAATAATTGGCATTTCTGACAGCCTTTGACTGTTTTGTAAACATCAGCAAATACAGACGGCCAATAGAAACCTGATTTGAATATTTTATGAGAAGTCACCTTCCATCTGTAATGCCCTCCACACAAGCTTTCATGATACTCTTTGATTACTTTTGAAATTTCTTCTTCTGTCAGACATAACAACAGCACACCAGCCGGATCCTTCCAATATAATTTCGCTTCAATTATAACATAAGGCTGGGCTTTAAGTTTCAAAGCCCTGTATTTAGCTCTATTTATTGAAGGGGGACATGAAAGAAAGCATAAATAATGTACAATATCCTTATACCATTCTGAGCAGAGAAATTTATACTTAATTGTTGTCTTTGATTGATTATCACGCGTTCCTCCATCGAATTCTTCTACAGGGGCCAACAAATTGATTCCCAATGCTTGGAAGTTGGACTCTGTCAATAATTTGGCCAAGCCCAATCCTTTAACCAGCTTGGTTGGTTTTACATCCAAATCATACTCTTGAATTTTAGCAATCCATTTTCCCCTTTTACCTTCCACATCGCTTTGTACTAGCACATCTTTTACAGCTGAATTGGGAACGTACGCTAAGATCTGAGAATGAAGGATATAAGTTCTGAAGGATTTCAGTGCTTTTACCAGAGCGTACACCTGTTTTTCCAATATATTATAATTCAATTCTGCATCCCGGATAACTTTACTAAAATATGCTACTGGTTGTTCCTGCTTTTCTTCGTTTCTCTGCAATAACACGGCTGCAATAGTTGAGGAAGAAGCAAATGAAAAGATTTGATATGGTATCAAATACTCTGGACTGATTAGAACAGGTGCTTCCTTTAAAGCCTCTTTAATTCTCTGAAAAGATTCCCTCGCTTCTTTGTCCCACTTCACCTCAGCGTTCTTTTTTAACATGTCTGTTATATTTTTAACGATCTCTGCATAATTTGGGACAAACCACCTTAGAAAATTAATTTTTCCGAGAAATTGTTGAATATCTTTCTTACTTCGCGGCAGTGGAATTGACTGAATTTCTTCAACCCTCGCTGGATCAATCTTCACTCCTTCCTTAGAAACGATGTGGCCTAGTAATTTACCCTCCTCCAGGGAAAACAAAGACTTTTTAGGATTCAATGATAATCCAAACTTTCCGCACTTCATGAAAGCTTTCTGCAAATGCTGTAAATGCTCCTCATCAGATTTCGAAAAAATTGTAACATCATCTAAATAAACAACCACAAACTCGTCTCCCACAAACACGACATCCATCGCCCTCTGGAATGTGGCCCCTGCATTCATTAGGCCAAATGGCATCCTGGCGTACATGAATGTTCCCCAAGGCGTAGTGAATGCGGTTTTCTTCTGATCTTCCTTCTCCACAGCTACCTGGTTATACCCTGAAAACCCGTCCACCATAGACAATCTATAAGCACTGGTCACTTTCTGTAAGACAAAATCCATTTTCGGCAAAGGATAATTATCTTTCAATGAAGCCCTGTTCAAATTCTTGAAATCTACGCATAGCCTTATCTCTCCGTTTTTCTTTCGGAAGGGTACAAGATTGGAAACCCAATCTGAATATCTGAGTGGAACGATTATCTTGGCTTGCAACAATTTTTTTATTTCCTTTTCAATCAGAGCCAACAACAATGGATTAATCTGCCTAAGCTTCTGTTTATGTGACTTGACTCCATCCTTGAGTGGAATTTTGTGCTGTATGATGCTCTTATCATATGTTTTCAAATCATCATACGACCAAGCAAAAACATCTTTAAATTGTTTGAACAAATCTACATACCTTTCTTTATAGTTCTTCGGGATCCCTTTAAACAATTTGACCATTTTAGGCTCCTGTTGAGTACCCAAGTTGCAATCTTCCACCTGCTCGTCTTGGTTCATTTTCTTTTGATTCACGGCAACGTCATTAGCCCCAAACAGTCTTTCGAGAGGTACTAAGCCTCTTGGCAAGACATTGTCTTTCAACTGAATAATTTCCTGACCACCAATCTTCTTTTTAAAAGTCTCACCGGCCAATTCGTCTTCATCACTTTCCAAATCAATCTGATGATCTTCAAAATCTTCAGTCATCAACAGAAACTGCTTAATCTGTTCATCATCTTCGAAGACCTGCCAATGTTTAATATTTTCAGGAATCGAAGGTCAATGTCTCATCTCAATTTCATACCTTAATTTCAAGCTGATAGGGGGCTTGAATGTACTTGCTGCAACAGCCAAAGAATCAGCCCGTCTATTTTGTTCCCTTGGAACAAACTATAAGTTGAAGGCTTCGAAATAATTTTCGATCAGATCCCATACTTCATTCCGATATGCTCGTAACCTGGGATGTTTAGTTTGACATAAATTCTTGATCTGTCTTATAATTAATTCTGAATCTCCAAACACAGTCATGGATTTAATTCCCATCTGCTTAGCTGTCTGCAAACTAATAATTAATGCCTCATATTCTGCGACATTATTAGTGGATTCGAACTCCAATTTGAAAGAAAAAGGTACCAGATTACCTTCCGGAGAAACAAAAATGAAACCAGCTCCCGTGCCTTCTTTGGAAAACGCGCCATCAAAATAACACTTCCACAGCTTATCTGAATGTAGTTCCTTATGTACAATTGCTGAATCGATCTTCCCTTGAGATTCTTCAGCAAATTTTGCATCCTCATGCAGCATGAAACAAGACAGGTCTTCCTTCTCTTGGCCATAAATTGGTGAATTATTTGCATCTTTCTTGGTAGCAGTTTTTTGAAATCTAGTCTCTCTATACAACCTTCTTTCTTCACCATTGGAAACGGGAATAATAACATATGTAAAGTCCAGTTTCAAAACTCCTCCAAGCTTTGCCCCCCATGATCTAGATAATAACATACCAAACCTGGCTGGAATATCTGCCACTACAACATCCATCATAATGCTTTTGGCTGGGATTTGAGCCAATGAAACAACCATATCTTTAATAAGACCCACACACTTAACCCTCTTTGAGTCAAAAGAGTAAAGATCTCTGTATGGCATGGTGATTTGTAAATTTAACTCCTTCATCACACTTAATGGCATCAGATTGTGTGATGCGCCAGAATCTAGCATACAATTGTGCAAAACGAAATCATGCAAGAGAAGAGATATATAAAAAGGAGGAACAGACGAATCTACCTCTTCAACATGAGGTCCAAATGTCACCACTGGCTTTTCTTCCTGCAGATTTACTGTATCACTCACTTCGTCAGGTTGAGACAGATTGATAAATTCAGCAATCTCTTTCTTGTAACCCGGTGTTTTTATTAGTTCAAGAAGAGGTACTTGTATTTTCACTTTTTCTAACTCTTTCGACAGACTGAAAGTTTGATTTGATTTTGTCAACTTTTCATGTTCTTCTTGATCTTTTTTGGAACTTAGATTTTTATTAGAAACCGTAACCACTTTCTCCAAAATGTTAGAATCTCTAACTTTCTTCTGGGAAGTTTCAGCTTGCTGCTTTCCTTTCTGTAATGGAGTCGCCATTGGAGTAGGTGCTACTTCTGATTCTTTTTCTTCATTATCTTGCGTCCTTAACCTCTTTTTTGATCTCAAATCATACTTTTTATGCAACTCAGATTGCATAAAGTCTGTGAATTGTCTACAGTAATCATCCATCTCCTCTTGATCGAATGAGAGATCAGCTTCTTCCTCTTCCTTCACCCCTTATTCATCGATTTCTTCTTCTGTTTCATCATCTTCCATATACACAGCAGAGATCTGAGCATCATCTTCTCTCTCGTCATCTTCATCTTCTGAACGGGACGGGGCTGCTTCTATATACAAAGGTGCTTGCACCTGATCTTGATATTTTCTTTCTCTTTGTAGAATTTGCAGGGGCTGTTTTTTAAATTGGGGATTAAAAACCCCTCTATTCTGTCTTGCAGGCTTACTATCTATTTCCAACTATACCAATTTATTTGAAAGATTTTTTATGACCTTAGTCATGTCTTCAATTCTCTGATCTTGAGCTGAGGCTTCTTCTTTAGCCTTTCCTTTATCTGAAACTTTACCAGCAGTGGACATATTAGCTTCAATCTCCAAAGCATCAGTTTGAATCTGTTCCAACGTAGGAGACCTTCTTTCCCTCAATGTGAAACTGAATTCTGGTTCAAAAGCACCAGCAAAAACAACCCTTGCTCCAATAGGAGGGGGTTTCATTTCAACAGGCAAACTATTATACAATTTGTTAAATCTCTTAACAAAATCATTCATATTTTCATCAGATTTCTTCTTGATTGCATTAAATTCTATCAAAGAATAGCCATGGTCCCTCTTTTCGCCCCACCTTTCAATGAAACGTCTTTCTAGGGCATCCCAATCATTAATGGAACCATTAGGTAATCCTTTGAACCATTTCCTTGCCTCTCCACTTAGAGACTGAACAAAGAGTCTCATAACAACATCCAAATGTTCAACGTTTAAATTCTCTGCAAAAGTGCAAAACAGGGGCAAGTGCTGTTTTGCGGTTATTTCATCTTCACCAGTAAATCTAGGGAGTAACTTGAGATACTCCTGAGGCATATCATGCAATGGTTGTGGTAGATTTAATGGTGCATATCTGTTCATCAAGAAAGCAGGGGCTGCAGGAACTGCCATGTTTACGCCCGGGTTAACTGCGCCTTGAGCGGGGGTAAAATGAATACCAGTTGTAGGAAAAGATGAATGAGGTGAAACAACTGATATAGGAATTGGACTATGAACGATCGCAGAAGAGTTGGCAGCTGTATGGGGCTGAGTTTCTATAAAAGGAAAAGACACAAACTCCAAAGATTTCTCTTCTAATGTGGGTTCTTGAAAATGAACGGGTGATGGTGATGATTCTTCTTCCGAGAAAATGAGTTTCTTGGAAGCTTTCTTGGATGAGAAAATATGTAAACTGCTGCCAGGTGCGAGCAGTGTAGTTTCAGGTGTATCTAATATTTTTGGTTTCTTGGGAGCCAGAGCTATTTTCAAACAATCACAGCGTACTATTTCCTCCTCTCTGAACAACCAAAGGAAATGTAAAACAAAACACAGGGAAAATCTTCGACTCTTCGTTCCCCGGCAACAGCGCCAATTAATGTTGTTCCTTGAGAAACAATTCCTTACTGTGTAAAGGAATCTGTGCTCAAGACATTAAAGATTATGTCACAAACAAGCGTATATCTGTCTCTGTTTATTAAACCTTCAAATATTAATAATATATTCTCCAAATATCAAATCTTTACAAGTTCTGCAATGCCATGTTCTCTTTATGTTGAAGTGAGCGAATGGAAGACGAAGAAAGAAAAAGATTTTAAATTGACATGCTGTTTAAAAACAGAATCTACCATTATAAAATCCTGAAGAAGTGAGTAACAATAAAGCTAAAGTAGAGGAGCGCCCATTAAGGATATTTAACTCTTAGATACACAAATATCAAGAGACCTACAGCTCAAATCACTCTACTTTATTCAAAGATATGGAATTGAAATGAAAACTAAGAAAACTCTTCAACACAGATGGAATGATGGAAACTTGCAAAACTTTTCATTCATTCAATATTTTTTAGTACAAAATTAGCCTTCAAGGTCCAAAACTCGGAACCTTCTTCCTTCTTTCTATTGTCTTTAAATACAATATGATCAAAATGGTTTCCAGTAATGAAACCGATTCTAACTAATTCTAACTGCTTAACTGCTCACTGTAGTGAAGCTACATGCCTCGTAAAGTTCTATTACATTTACATGACTTCATTTAACATAATAAAATGTGATAACCCCTAATCTAAGGGAGCTGATGCTCCTGAAATAGTGGCGGTATCAATGACTATTTGTGGCTGAACGGCTACTTGTGGCTGAGTGGCTGGAGTTCCCTTTTCTGTGTCCATAGAAAATATTTTGCATTCTTTCCAGAGCTTATCCTGAGTAGTCGGAGCGTTCTTATAACGATGATATTCAAGTGTAAACGCAACAACTTGACTGTGAGTAAGATTACCTGTGAATAATTTCTTCACCATCCATAGCAGAAGGAAATGCCTTTGTAAGAAATTAAATACTGTTTCTCCCTTTAAAACCTGTGTCTTCTCATGCCTGCCATCTGCTCTGCTTTTTGCAAATATCAATTGATCTTCATAAAATTTCCAGGACATAATCTCCCCTCTCTCCTTCTAGCATGAGGGCAAACCAGTTCTCGTCAACTTGTCAAATGATATATCAAATTTCTTAATTATCTCTTTAATTCCCTGTAACCGCTTCTCTGCGGCCTTTAGAAGGTCGTTTTTTATTATCATTTTATTTACCTCTTCAGCATAGAAGTACCTATCCTGTATCCCCATATCTCCTAACTCTTCATCTGTCTTGGCATTAATAAAGTTTATGAATTTTCTGGCCCAATTCGCTCTTTTAATAGCGGCCTGCTTCTTAGATAAAAGTTCCTTTTCATGCTCTGAAACAATGCTTTTCTCTCTGGCAATTATATTCATGGAATCCCATTTTGACTGCATTTATGAAATAATCTCATTCCAGATGATATCCTTAGCTTTAATAAGAGAAATATTTCCATTTAATTTCTCCTTGAGCTCTTTGATTTCATCCTCAGCTTCCTGTAGCTTCTGCTCGTTCTCATGTGCTTTTCCTTCCCATCCCTGCATCATCTTGGTAACTGTGGCCAATTCTGACTGGGCTTGTTTACAATCTCTTTCCGCCATCTTTAATTCTATGTTTAGCTAAATAACCTGGGCTTGAGGGTCAGCTTCACCTGCAGAAAAATCAAAAGTACAAGTATGGTTCTCGATTTGATTATGTAAGGTTATAGCAGTCTGCTTTACCTTAGTGAGTTCTTCGTCCTTCTTCATCAACTGCTGTCGCAATTCCTCTTTCTCCTTTTCAACCTCAGCTACTTCGGCTGCCAATGAGTGCTCTGTAGCTGGTAATTTCAAATTTTTCCTTAATGAAGATATTTCCGCTTCTGCACTTTTCATAAGTTTTTGAATTCCGGCTTTATCATTTGGATCCACACCGATTTTCATAATGATCTTCTTCAGCTCTTCATTTTGAGTTGTTAATGCCCTTGCATTAGCTTTCTCCATTTTGCATTGTTTGATGACCTTTGCAAGCATGTTTTCAGTCTTGACTACTGTAGCATTGGTCTTGCTCAAATCGTTTACAATCAGCTGACCGGTCTGCATGTGAAGATTCATTTTGTCCCACAAGGGGATCTTTTTAACATCCATGACTAAGTTTAACTCCTTAAAGCTGCCCGAAGGTCCAAGGGACATTCCTATCGGATGTGACAGAGCCATCTTAAACTGATCTTTCTCCAGATCCATCACAGTCAATAATCTGGTTTGGTCAGCAGGTATATGGTGCTCTGCTTGTGCTTCTATATTGGCTTTTATCCTCTGGTTCCTTTCCTCAATCTGTGTGAACACTTTCCTCATTGAAGGAGCTTTTTCCAAATGAAGTTCCTGCCTACTAGGAGATGAGGGGCAATCTTGTTCTTCATTGACCTGGAGAGTAAAACCAGGTGAATTGGAAGAATGGTCCTCTGCTAGTTTGGTCCTTTTTTCCTCTCGGGGCTCCTCATCATCGATTTCAACAACATCCTCTCTACCTCTTTTGCTTATTCTTTCCAAAATTGCAGGTGTTTGAATACTGGTCTTTGATGAACCTGACCCTCCTGGATTAGCCAGTTTCTCTAAATCAGGTTTACTTACATGATAAAATGCAGCATACCCATTCTCAACCCTTTTCTGAGAAATTATTCCATGTGGGTCATAGGGCCATTTCTCTCCCAACAACAACTACGTCCCTTCCAATATTTTTGATACTTCTTCAAAAGCTTGTCTTGTGTTGACAACAAAAGGGCCTACACTCATAGGAAACTTGTACATCAATCCTTTCTTCATGGGCAGAAAATGAACTTGATCTACATTAAGACTTTGCCTTATAAATTCCAGGGCAAAAAGTCTCATGGGAAGGAACTCCTAGGCCTTTGGCAGAAAGCATGGAGGAAGAGTTCCATTCAGAATTTTATAAGCAGTAGACATGAAATGGTCAGCAAATTCAAACAGCCCTGCTTCGTTCTCTTCTTTTCTAACCATATCAGTCCAGAGTAAAACTGACTGCTTATTTTTATTACTATCCATTATATTTAAACCCACACTCATGAACTCTTCAACATTTTGATATAAAAATAAGTAAACTACCAATGATGGAAATCTGAAAAAACCTGTTAGAGGGAAGGCGATCAATTGGGAATTTACTACTTCCTGCAAAAAAGACGGGATGTCTAGCACCACCCCTGGTTTCATCATCAGAGCGAACATCCCCAAGACTACTTTATCAATTTCGTGATCATCGTCTCTTCCCAAAATCTCCGTAATGCAGCTAAGAACTGGCCTATACTGAACACTGAACGCCTCCAAACTGAACTTTCCTACTTCAAATTGAGTTTTCTCTGGACTTGGTATCAAAAGCGACATGCAACGATTAAACTCTTCATTTGAAATATCCTCGAAATACTAAACCAACGAATCTTCGGAGAACTGCAATGGAGACTCATCTTCTAGAAAACATAATGCTTGACGCATTAATTGTGTTGAAACCTGCAGGATATTTCCCCCCTGAGAATTCATAACGAAACACTTGCCAGGGTACATAGACGAAACTAACCAAGAAATGAATTCGGGGAAGAAGTGAGTTTTCGGAACACAAGCGGACAACACACCCGAAATTTTCATAGCAGAGAACACAGGGGACTTGTCAGTGTTCAGGGTTACTTGGTAATGTAATAGGGGTGGTTAACGGACGATGCGGTATCATGAACATCTTTCTCGCTATCTAGGAGGGGACTGAGACTTGATGAACCAGACAACGATGTTCGCTTGGCCATGGCTGACAGGAATTTGAAAGCAATTCACGAGGCAATGGATAATGCAAAGGTGGCGGGACGCAGTTAAATAGGGCAAACAGTCACATATAAATCAAAATGGGACGGAAGAACCCCTTTTAATAGTTGCGTGTGAATCCATAATAAAATACAAGAATGACAGTGCCAGCTGAAAGTGGATGACAATATTTTTCCACCACCCGATGACGTCACTGGCGGGGTCTCGTGAGACGGCGAAGAGTTTGATCCATACCTCGTAACCGCGCCCGCTGATCACCGCCGTATTTCCAAGATCTAATCGGTCAATCGTTAGGCCTGACGGATAACCGACGGCTAATTCATCCTCGCAATAGCTTATCCGTAAGCTTCTTCTCTCCGTGATCATCACTTCTTCTCGGGAAGTCGCTCAGACTTAACCTTCAACCGACATACTTAAAATAAAGAAACACATTGAATTTTTTTTATACTAAAGTACAAATAAGTCCTCCATATTGTAGCATATTTTCGTATTTATATTATTTTTTTTATTTTTCTTTTAAATTACGAAAACAAAATATAAAAAAAGGATATGCGAATAATGATCCACAACAATATCCATGGCATCATTCCTATATGCCCCCGCCCAAGTTGCTTCGCTGCGTATTCACCATTCACTTGTTTGATAACCAACTCGTAGTCTCCTAGCACAAATATCTTCACTAAGTTCCCAAATTTTTCAACATTTAAGCCAGGATAAGAGCCTCATACTCATTATTTCGTGTACTTGAAGTGCGTACTGACAAAGCCGTGCTCGCATACCTACCCCTACGCGCACGTAACGACACACCCCCGCTCCGAAGTTTTCTCAGGCACAGGATCCATCAAATCATTTCCCCACGGTGGTTCGCCATTATATTGCGTCGTGGGGTCCGTGCTAGGCCGTGAATCGTCTTGTTCTTCGTACGTGGTGGGTAGGTTTGAGTGAGTGACCGATAGGTTGAATGCATTTTGTTTCTGCCTACTTTCGAGTTTCGTTTTTGTGTACTCGCTCATGGTTTTCTTCTATCGTATTCCTCTAGAGTAGCCATTATGCTTGTCATGGGCTCTGCATACGGTCTTCGCGCTTCCGTGCTTCCCATTCGTTTCTCCCATGGATTGGTCATTTTACAAGATGCATCGACCCAGATCTCAGATGGCCGCAGTATAAAGGGGAGTTTTCGTGACTTTGGCCACCGACTAGAATTTCATTTGGGACCCCTATATAGTCTTCAAGTTGGCCAACATAGGGACAAAGGCATATGAGCCATCCATTCGCATTGTCCTCAGCTTGCTCCCCATGATCTGATAGTAACATGCCATATTTAGGTGGCAATATCCTCGCCACCACCACGTCCATGACCATACACTTAGCAGAACTGGGTGAGCTCTTACACACAAGTCTTTGATTAGACCTAGGCATTTTACTCTCACAGAGTCAAACGAATACAAATATTTTAAAAGTGGTTATCTCTAGGCTCAATCTTTTCCATCACCACCCAGTATTAAATTGTGTGATGCTCCAAAATCATGCATGGCATTGTGGGAGTATTTTGTCATGAATGTTGATACTTATATAAAAGGTGGAACTACCTCTTTCCGAATCTTTTCTCAATCTTTTTGACCAAACAGGGAGGGTTATGTTGGATCATCACTCAAATTCACGCGTCGTTTTTTTCTCAGATTCAATGCCGTGGGTAATCACTACATATATCCAGGCGCCCGTATAATGGTACAGATTTTTTATTTTTGCAATCTCACTCTCTAAATTGAAAGTGGACTGAGTCTTTGGAGTGCTTAACTCTATTTTATTTGCTACTACCTTAGTAGCTGAATCAGTTTGTGATTTCTCACTATGTACAGGGTCAGGAATCGTTTTATCAGGAGCACTAACTGTAGTGCTAGTGCTGCTGGTTGGTTGGATTTGTTTTTCAGTGTCTTGGTTGTCTTTTTCCTTGTTTTTTCCAGAACTTTCATCTGTTGTTTTATTACTCTCAGCAATTGCTTTAGAAGATTTCTCAGGTCTTTTCTTATTGGTAATCTCAGGATTTTTTGGTTTGGAAGTGTCTAGATTCTTTTTTCTCCTAAGTTCATATTGTTCTCTGACCTACATGATGGCGTTTTCAAATCCAAGTTTGTAATCCTCACACTCTGACCACTCCTCATCCCAATATGTGGATAAGGGCTGATCTTCCTCTGTGGGATAGCCATGGAATGAATTTTATGTTTCAAACATGTTTATTTCATTCCCTCTATACTCTTCTATGATTCCCTCATCTTCATCAAGAAAGTTTTGGAATGGGGGAACAACTTGTTGGTCTGACTCTCTTTGTCTGTTGGGAGTGGTATTGTTTCTCCTAAAGTTTTGGTTCTGATTTTGGTTTCTGTTTTGATTGCCGACTGTGACAACCATTTTTTCCATCATTTGTTGCAGCTTCTCCACGTTCTTAGATAATCTATCATAATTGGGATCAGATGTGGAGGCTACATTGTCATCTCTATATGTTACTCTCTTTTCAGCTCTCAATCTTGCCCTCTTTTCCATCAAGTTTGCTTCTATAGTTATGGCTCCTTTCTGCATGTCTTCCAATGTGGTGTACTCCTTATCCCTTAGCTCATAGGCCATATCGGCGTCAAAGCCTTCAGGATACTTTGCTAGGGACATACCTTGTGGAGGTTTCATGTGTGAGGGGAGAGCGTTGTAAATGCTATTAAATCTTGTTGAGTAATCATGGACACTCTCTCCTACATTTCTTTTAAGGCTCATGTATTCTGATAGGAGTTGGCGAGGATTAGCCCTAACTTCGCATTTGTTTATGAAGGTCTGGTATAAGGCAGGGAGATCTGGGATACTGCCAGGGGGTAAGCTTTTGAACCATTTCTTTACATCGCCTCCCAAACTCTGGGCAAAGATTCTCATTTTGACCGAATCATCATCTATTTCCATATAGTCAAAAGAATCTTCCATTTTATCTACATGTTTTTGGGCTTTGATGGACTCTTTGGCAGTGAAATGTGGGATCTTTGATTGATAATCATTTGGCAGAGGCACTAGAGGCTAAGGTAACATCAAGGGTGCATAACAGGCTGCCATGCTGACGTTATGATGAGGTAGAGGGTTAACTTGAGCAGCTGGTATATGAATGACAGGGATATTAAGACCAACAAAAATCTGTTGAGTAGACCTGGGATGACAGAGCCCCAAGTTTTGGATGAAGTGAGTGTCTGGGGGTGTAGATGGAGGGGTCCCTATGTCTTTAACGTGCTTACCACTATGAGATGGTGAACCAGGGAACCTAAGGTTTGGCTGGTCTAAAACACTAGATGAACTAGTTCTAGGTAATTTGTTTTGAAGGTCTAGGTCAGGGTGAAAATGTGTTAGAGCTGTAAGGTCTCCTGGTGCAGAGTTAGCTCTATAGATGTGGCTAGAAATAGTTGATCTCTTGAGGATGCCTTTAGGGTTATCAACTATTTCAGGTGGGTTTGGGTTAGGATATGCTCTTGTATAGACGTTTCTTGAAGCCAGAATGTTGCCTTTCAACCAAGAGCTAACCCTACTTGATTTTCCTATTGTGGTTGATGTTGTTTAAAAGGCTGGTCTCCCAGTGGAGTCTTATGTGAAACCAAGATAATCAACAGGCCTATTGATCACCAGCAGAGTCTTTATCTTTGAAAGTTATGGAGTCGCCAAGTGGAAGGTTTAGGGTGTTCTAGGGGGTACACTTTCCACCACAGTGCTTAAGTAATGTCACCTTTCAAGAATAACCTCAAAACACAACAAACTCCAACTAGAGATTGACTAGGAGGGCATTTACCAGATATGTCACCTCCGAACGAGTGTGAGATCTGGAGGCTACCTGGCCCTTTCCAGACTATGTCTAGGAGTGCAAGAGAACACAACAAATTGTATAGAGGCTATTCGAGAACAGAACTGACTTACTGCCAACCTAACCAGAGATTATAGGCTTTTTGATGTTAATGATGTAGTGAGTAGGGAAAATATTCAGAAATCCCCAACGGAGTCGCCATTATGTTGGGGTTCCCATGTTTTGGCCAGGTTGGTAAGAACAAAAGATGAGACAACATCAGAACCACTTTCAGACCTTAGGATCTAGCCCTCCTAGGTCCAGAGAGGGATCTCTCTATGGGAGTCAAAGGTATATGTCTTTGAAGCTCAAAATTTCAAGATGTTAGGCTAGTTATATGCACGGTGTTTGTTTGTTTGATTATGAGCTTGGTTTTTGGGAATCAGGAAGGGAGGGTTCAGCATGAGACAGGCTGGGCAAAGGGGAATTTAGGCAAAGGAGAAACAATCCAGCGAATACCAAATCCATTGGGTAATGGAGTCAAGAAAGGATTTAATTGCTAATCAACATGCAAGCTTTCAGTTGGGATAGTCATCTAAAGCCTTGGATCCTAAAGTGAGAGGGTGGTATGGGACATTAAGGGTTGAAGGTGAGAGAAGGGGAACCATCCAATTCTGTCTATAGATCAGGTCAGAGGTCATTTAACTCCAGACCAGCTTGGACACAATCAGAGGCAGCACAAGGGAACTTGGATAGGCTTAATCGGAATGGAAAGATCCTAGTGAGGTAGAGGCAGATTTATAAACCTCCCAGTGTTCTTAACACATTTAATTAAATCCTAACAAGTACTTCTAAGAACAGATTTCATCAATCCATACATTAGCTAGCAGGAAATATTATCCACTACACTGGTTAAATTAACTGAAATCAACTCTTAGATAAACACTTTAAGCAGAAAACATAAATGGCTAGGAGAGCAGCAACATAAGGCACCTAACAAGGGTGAATCTTATGCCAAATTTCTGATGTGAGCCAGAAGAAATGAAATGTAATGGAAATAAACACAGAGATAGAAAAACATCACCGCAGCTTTAGATCAGGATCCAATGAAATGTGCTTATCATATTAAACATCAACACCAATCAGGTACAACATAGCCAATAGCTTGGTCATTCATTCTGAATACAACTTCCTCGGCCTATCTTACAACTATACACAGAGAACCTATCTCAAGAGAAACTCCTTGCACTTCTCTGATATCTCATCAACAACCTTTACAACAATTTTCTCATAGTTTTTATAACTGAAAAAGAGCAGAGGAAGTAGGTAGAACACTAAATATAACATTAAACTCAGAAAAGAAGGAGAGGGCCGAAGCCCATTCTGTTTTAAACTTTCAGCATTAATTTTTGGCACTCTTTGGAGAAAAGAATGGTCTTTGTCAGGCTTCATTAATTCCAGGTATGTCTCTGATGCATTCTGGTTTGCTGTACTTTGTAGTACCTTTGGTGAATAAACAAAATGGCAATAAAAAACGGAATGATCCACCATACTTGAGCAACAATTGCTCTGATATCCTTGAACTGCATTCTGAGCGGAGATCTCCTCTGGAGCACGGTATGGAATAAAAACCGTATGGACAACCCGTCCTTTCTAGGAGGAAAACATTCTGCTGATGTAGAGAAACCTGTCATATATTAATTTCCACGCCTCTATCAGTAAATACCTTGCTGTTGTATCCATACTGCATATTTTTGGAGGCGTGTCCGCCTTCTGTACCCTGCAAAACACACAATTGGACTGAGAAGAAAAATGCAATGGAAGGGTGGATGAAATGGTAGCACGGCGGCAGAATGGTGGTTTTTCACTAAAAATTGGTGACAAAATGCAATGAAACGGAGGAAACTATGAATAATAGGGTTTGGTGGTGGAATGCAATGCCGACCGTTAGATCATGGTCAGGGGACAAAGATTGACAGTAGAGATCGAGCGGCGGAGTGATATATGAAATTGGGCGGAACAACAGTGAAATATAAGACTTTAATGTAAATTCTTGAACCTTGGATTTCAAAAAAAATACAAAGGAAAGCGAAGGAAACATAATGAAATGCGTGGACGTAGACGTACGAGGTGGGACCCAGCTGGAGGCGGAGAGCGATTCACTTTGAACCGTTAGATCTTAAACCCAACGGTCGGTCAAGATTTAGTCAGAGAATCGCTATCGCAATGGACGAGAGGGACGCACACTTATAACTTCCGATTGCGATCGAGGAAGGAGAAGCGAATTGGAAGTGCGATGAAGGTTGGATTCGCATGGGAATCGATGGTGGAGATGCGGATCAGGGGATCGCAATCTGCGAGGACACGAAGGAATGGCACTAAAAAACTTCCGATTACGATGAGCGGGGGCAAGCGATAGCCGTTGGATTAGACAAGGGGATCAACGGCTAGGATGATATCGGGAGATGGCGTGATCAGGGATCGGAAGACAGGACTTGCGATTGATCACATCGCAAACACTTGCGACGAACCGATCGGGGAACCAAACTTGAGTGCTGTGATTGCAAAGATTTCGATATTGTGCGGGCCGTCCGATCTATATGGTAGATCAATGGTGGATACCAAATTGCGGGACTTGTTAACAAAACAATCGCATCAGAGTTTTCATGATGTTACAAAGGATTTTAACGCTCCGTTTGGTCTTTTCCGATGTGATTAGCACTTAAAGCTTAAGCGCTTGGCGTTTGGGTGATGGGCATATGTGAGGAAGTGGTTAGGGTTGACGGGAAAAGGGGATAAGCCCTATTATAAGGTTTAAAGTGGGTTTTGAGCCCATTTCAATGGATTTTAAAGCCATAAGAGGGTAACGATAGGGAGATAGATGGGAAATTTGAGGAAACCAAGGGAAAAGGTGGGATTTCATGGGGATTTTGGGAAAAAGGGAAAAAAGATAAAGTGGGGGAATTCTGCAAAGATACAAGGGGAAAAATAAGGCCTTTTGAGAAAAAATTTATCGTTCGGCGAGGCTTATTAACCTCATGACAGCAGGGGGAAATAGACAAAGGCAGGGAATTATGAAACAGGCTTCAAGAATGATGTGTTTCCAAAGGAAATGCATTCCTTGAAGGCTCAAGAACATTTAGCCCCCTGTTTGCTTGTCAAAAATTTATAGGGGGGCTAACATATACCAGATCGAGATATTGGGCATGCGCAATGGCATGTTCTTCAATCACACATGCCCCCATAGAAATATCTTGCGCGATTTTGTTAACGAAGAATGTGGTGAACCAATGAGTTAGCAGTTGATCAGGTATATCAAACTTGATCAACCTATGATGACGTCGCCACTCATGAATATGATCGGATATGTGGGTGGCTTTATCCTACTTCAGTGAAGTCAGGAGATGCATCCCAGCTTCATAGCGAACCGGTAACTGGAAGTGAGTCAGAAAGGCCATTGCTAAAGTATTGAAATCTTGAAAGATGCCACGGGGTAATTCAATATACCACTTAGCGGCAGCACCGGTAAGAGTGCGCTAGAAGAGACGTAGACGAATTGAATCATCGACCTAAGAATTGGATGAACACCAAAGATGGTAAGTCATTACATGAGGTTGGGGGTCTTCTCCAGCTTTACCTTCAAACTTTCGGCAATCGCCGGGCACCTTGGTCGTAACCGGAGGCCAATAAGGATTATGAAGAATTGGATCATTGGTTAATTTAGAAACATCCGGTAATTCCAAGGTAGCCAAGAACGAAAATTGCGGATTGAATGGCATGCCAGGCCCTCGATAAGGACCGGTACCTGTACTCCATGCTGGTTGAGAATATCCTTGCCCCCATGGGTTCTGTCCAGCAGGATTCTGACGGTAGGGGGTATAGGGTGTATAACCAGTCTGATTCGGTTGCTGGTAACTAGTGTATAGGGCTTGATAACCAGAGTATGGACCCTGATTGTAAGTCGGACCCGTTTGAGCAGTCTGTGTTTTTGGCTGTTGAGTATAGGTGTAGCCGGGTTGTTGAGTGTAATAATGGGAACCTTGGGGTAGATTATAAGTCAGTCATGATTGACCGTGAGGGTATTATCCACCTTGGGGTTGAGCGGGCTGCTGATAGGTGGGACCCTGTTGAGCCTAATAATTAGGATGCACTGGTTGATTTGGTTGCGGCATCGAGTAAATCGGCTGTTGGGCAGGGTTGACAGAGTGTGTAGGCTGGCCTGGTTGGACAGGCTGACCTGGCTGAACGGGCTGCCCTGGTTGAACAGGTTGACCCGGGTAAACAGGTTGTGCCGGTTGCACAGGCTGACCTGGCTGTTGTGGAGCACCAGGTTGTACCGGATGGGCCGATTGGCCTGGTGGTGGAACACCGAATTGTGCTGGATGGACTGGTTGGCCTAGTGGAGGAATGGAGCCAGGTGGTGGCTGGTAACCGGTTTGACCTGGAACAGGACCATAAGATGGTCCTGGCTGATGTGGAACATTGGGAGCATTAGGATACTGCGATTACATGAGTTGGGAAGGTTGGAATTGCCCCCTAGGACCGTATACCGGCCCAAGTTGGTACCCCGGTTGACCTGTGAGTCCTTGAGGTTGCCCCGGTTGGACTCCAGGAAGAGGCTGCACAATTTGACCTGAAGGGTTGTAATACTATCCTTGCGGACCGTATAATGGCCCTTGGTGGCCCACAGGGTAACCTTGTGGGTCATAAGGATAGCCGGGTTGGCCCACAGGTTGTCCTTCCGGGTTATAAGGCTGCCCAGCCTGGTTATACGGTAAAACCTGAGCATGAAGTTGAGCCTCAGGAGCAGGTAGACGCAAAGGGTTCCCGTGCTCATCGTACTGATATGGAAAAATGTACACGGGTGTACCATCTTGTGCATAGTGCGAAAAATACGAGCGGTTGGGATCTTAAGAGGAATGTCAGACCTCAGAGTTCGATTGTTGTAGAGACAATCGATACTCCTCAGGAGAAAGCTTTTTCAGCATAGCAAAAGCTATATAGACGTCTTCGGGAAGTGATGTGGTCCTTACGGACTGAGTAGTAATAGCAGGTGTAGATGCAACCACACAAACAGTGGGCCTAACGGGTACAGAAGTGACCTAAGGGGACGACGTGATGGGTGTCCTAGGAGACATCCCCAATGAAGGAACAGTCGACCTTGTAGAAGGAGCTGATACCCCCATAGAGGCAGCGGCAACGATAATCTGACCTAAGGATCTATACCCTGCTGGTAGTGAGGGACCAGGCGAAGACATAACAGATGATTCGGTGTTGTCTTCTGGGAATAACTTCCGAGTTACTTCTGGGAATAACTGGTAATCTTCACCAGACGTGGGGATTTCCTCGCTAGCAGAGTTACTGGATTCACTCATCTTTGAACCTGCTGCTAGATCTCATAACAGACGGCGAGGACTAGGAGGAACAACAGCAGCTAAAAAAGGTGAACCCGATGTAAGAGGAGGGAAATGTTCCCCTACTCCAAATCTAGACCAAGGGTCGGATAAGGGCCAATTGAACTCAACTGGTCCTCCAAAGGGAAGCTCAGATAGAACCAGTCCCCCGTCGGGAAACTCAGAAACAATAGGCTGCTGCGGTTCAGCAGAGGATTGCGAGACCTCTGATGAATCGTCTATATATGGACTACCAGTAGACGAAACTGAAGGTTCCGCCACTGTGACAACGATGAAAAAAGGAAAATATCAAACACACACACGGGCTGAAGAAGAACCAAGGCACACAATCAAATGGCCAACAAGCAAAATCTAACAGGGAGTGTGATCGCAGGTGATTTATTTTACGACATTGAAACTTAGAAACTTCACCATTCCATGTTTTAAGAGTCGAGAAACAGATGAAAGATGACTCTATCTCTTTCAGTTTTGAAGCAAGCGTGAAAGGAGAAGCGCTTGGTGATATTTTCAAATTTAAAGAGTCAGATAAGATCAAAATGACTACTCAGGAATACTAGGCAGAGGGTGTACCAAATAACCGTGAACTAAAATATACACCTTGGTTTCAAAATGAAAGATAAATCAACCAAGGACTTAACGTACGTGCAGGAAATCTCCCCGAATGCTGTGTCCGGTGTATCACGGGTATAGGGTGGCAGACTCGGCTTCCTATGGATAAAGGATAGAAACCTAGTGGGGTCTCCCTTTATATACGCGACGGTACGGGGAGCACAAGTCCGTACTAGTGCTGTCTAAAGCCAAGAGGCGAACGACAGCTACTAGGTTTAAAGACGCTGGAACACGTCTCTAGGCTAGACCTCTAAATATTTTGTTAATGTTTCAATGCTGCCTTAGTGTAAATTGAATGAATTTTAACGTTTATCTTCAATTATGTTTCAATTCCCAGGCCCTAGCGAATGTGATGTCTCAAAATCACCTAAATGCATACTACATGCCACAGTATATCATTTCGTTCGATGAAAGCTAATTACAAGAGATTTAAGAGCTTTTCACAAAACAACAAAATGACCAGAAAACAACCAATGATATCTCTAATGCAGCTAATGGAAACTACAGGCTTTTCGTTCAAAGTTACTAATCACTAATAACATCGAAAATATCTAATTCACACTAACCAATCCAAAGCAAAAGATATTTTTTTTATTTCCAATGTTTAAGAGCAAAAAAACTAAACAAAATGAAAACTAATGAGACAAGAAATTCGAGAAGTGATAGCAAAAGAGAAAAACAATCAAATTCCACTCAATGCAAACACACAATGAGATCTCAAATCGATAAAAAGTCCCTCAAATAAAAAAAACACCCCAAAGACTCAAATGAACCATGTAATCTAGGCTCAATGTGAAACAAAGAGAAATTCGAATGAGGAGGAAGCCAATCACTTAAATAACGTAATGAAACAATAAACAAACACCAAACGAGTGCAGGGAAGCAATCACAAAGCTGACCGAACAGACAAAAACCAAGAACTGCCAAGGGAGGCTCGACGCACAATAGCACCTAGATGCCCTAGGGCTACAATGTAAAATTGATAGAAATGGGCAAACAACTAAAGGAAGAAGGTCACAGTCAGTCAAACAAGGCTCCAAAACACTCAAGCAGTCAAAAAAACAAGACCAAACACCCAGGTCAGTCTCAGAAGGCTCAAAACACAGTAAACCCTATTACCTTACAGGATTGGCGCAACTGTAAGGCTGAAACTAGCGCCAGAATGGGATTGGCGCGAGTAATACATTGACAACATGCTCCAGTGGGCATGACTGTCACACTGAAAAGCGCGCCAATCGAGTTTACTAAGGAAAAATAAAAAATAAGCAATCCAAGAAGCAGACCAGTGATGGTAAAGCTTAAACCAAAAGCCAAACTCACAAAAAGAGCCAGCCAAAAGAGATGATCAAGCAAGAAAAGTCAAGAATCGACTGAAAGACAAGACAATATCCCAAGTGTTCAGTTTACAAACTAAACTAGAGATTGACTAAAGCAGCATTGATCTACTTCGCTAATGCAGAGCAAGAGCGTTTCGAAGTCTATCTGGCTAACTTCAGGCTCCATCTGTAGTTTGTAAATCAAACAACAAGCTAAGTCCCCAACGGAGTCGCCAATTTGTTAAAGAGGTAAATCCCCTCTGCAGACAGAGGCGATCCCTACTAGCCCAGATCGGGTCTAGCAACAATTAAACCACGCTACAATGCAAGCTCCTAATTGCAATAACCAAGGCACGATACGAGGCTTACCTTGTGTCCAATGCTATTTCCATTGCAGAGAGGATGATGCTCCTGATCCCTTGCTATGGTAGGTCACAATTCTCCCACTTGGCGCAATCAAACACCTACACACAAGAAAGACGGCAAACATACAAGCGTAAAACCAAATATTTTCAATTGTGTGTCAGTCAGAGAGGACACAACTCATAATCGTAAAAAATGAACAATACAAGTCGAACTATAATCGTAGTCGCTTATCATTAATGAAACAAAGGATGATACAACCTGGATCTGATGCTGAAGTCTTCCTTTGGCAGGTTGTCATCGAAATACGTCTCGCAAAGCTTGTCGGGAATGGGGACAAGACTCTCTCTTCGATCATCAATCTCCTTGCTATGGATTTGGCACTATGAGGACTATCAAAGCTCTTGCAGCATTATTTTGGCTATGAAGGCTCTTGGAGATTAGCTTGCAAAGGGAAATGGCAAGCTTATATAGATGGTGGAAGGGGAGTTGGGATCCCTACAATTATGGGATTGGCCCTATCCTCAAGGAAGCTTCCATGAGAGGTGGAAAACTACTTCCTCTACATGGAGATTCGAAGCCAACCTCCCAACTCAATTTAGAGACCAGTTTATGAATTGGTTGGGGTCAATATTCCGCCATTTATTTTTTTTAAACACTCCTTATTAAGCCTGGCATGGGTGTGGCTCTAAGACAGAGCGCCAATTGGCACGCCCTCTTTGGAGGATTTGCCCCCTTGGCGCGAGGGCTGAGCTGTGTACCCGTGACAATGCAAAAAAGGCTATTTTTAGGGTTTTTCACAAGGAGTTGTCTTCAAGGCACTGAAATTACATGTTCAGGGGAATGCCATGAAAGTATTTTCAAGTTATGTCACTGCTCATAGGTCACGAAAAGAGCCCTCCAATGTGTGGGATGGTGAATTGCAGGGACGGTGACAAATTGTTGTGTAACAGAAATGAACATAAGGATCATGAAAAGATACCTGGCTATGAATATCTGGCAGACCGGCTTCAACCAGGATCTATTCTTCTTCCACTGGATGGAGAAGAAGACTTTCTTGGAGTAGAGTGTCTCCTTCATCATCTGAACTGGAGGAATCATCATATATTGCAGCTGAGTCTTCTTGGAGCTCCAGTATGCTCTGTTCTGATGTGCTGAGCTCCGTGAAAATATCTATGTATTATTGAGCAGTGGTTTGTTCCATTGCTTCCTCTTTTTCAAGAGAAGGCTCGTTATTTTCATCTTGCTCAAGAATCTCTTCTTTGCTTTCCTCCTCATCCTTTAAAAGGAAATATTGCTGTCCTCCATTATCATGACACTCATCACTGATGCTTTCATAACTTTCCCCATCAGTTTCATAGATAGGTTGACTGGGTTCACTGCTTCTCTAGAGTTGTTGGCCCTGGCTTTCCTCCCATGAAAATACTGATGATGGCTCTACGAACTCAGCTTTTCTCTGGAAACAATCATCATCAAATAGATCATAACTAGGAAAGTCATAATCATAAGCAATGTCACCAATCAAACCTGTCGGATTCTCAACAGGTCTTTCTTTGTTATGATTCTCAGAGGAGCTTTCTGGATCAATACAATCAAACTTAGGATATGAATGAGAAGGAGTGTGTGTTCTATAAAATATTTCTGAGGTGGACTGCTAGTTTAATATCTGATCAATCTCTTCTTCTGTCAAAAGAGGGGTTTCCCTTTCATCATGGACAGAAGAACAACAATCCTCTTTCTCTTGTATTAGCTGATTTGAAGGCAAGATGTTTTCTTGAGCCTCTTCTTCCACATCAGATTCTACCTCTTCCACGTGTTCTCTTGTTTCCTCAGAGCAGCGTTCCCTATTAGCTTTTGCTATTAGGTCCTGATATTCTCTAGTCAGCGTAACACAAGACATAGGTAAGCAATCAGGCAGTTCCTGATCACTTTCCTCTTCGTCTTCTATAGATTCTTGAGCATCATATATGTCTTGCTCATCTTCTTGGTCTTGAGTTTGTTCTTGTTCTGGAAGAGGCATGGGCTGTTCTAAATAATCATCATTTGCATTTATATTAGCCATATACATCTCCAGCACTTTACCAAACATTTTTGCTATTCCATTGAGTTGGTCATACAAAGCATCAAGATTCGTATCCCTGTCCATGTCTGGATTCATGTTTTTGCAAAGAAGGCTACTGCATCTTCTCAACCAGTTCAGAGCCCTTCACCAGTGGAGTCATTAGGTCTTTGGATTACAGGGAGTGTGGAGTCACCAGGTGGATGAATTTGGACATTAGAAACAGACTGTTTTCCACCATCAGCAATTAAAACCAATATAAAGGCAAAGTGTTCTCTTCCCCAGTGGAGTCGCCATTATGTGGGGGTTCCCATGTTTTGGTAGATTTGGCAATACCAAAAGATAAGACAACATCAAACCACTTTGGGACCTCAGGATCTAGCCCTCCTGGATCCGGAGAGGGGTCTCTCCATAAAACAAAGAATGATATATATCTTTGAAGCTCAAAATGAGATATTAGGCTAGTTATGAAGCACAAGGGGTTTTAAATGATTTGGTTGGTTGGTTGCTGGGTTGGTCATGAGATCATAGACTGAGAAGGTAATGGGAGGAAAGGAGCAAAGCAGTAGGACGTTTCGGTAAAAGAGGATAGGTCAAGAAAGTGCCATCCATTGGGCTATGGAGTCATGAAAGGGAATTTCTTGCAAACCACTAGCCAAGGCTTTCAGAGGGAAAGTTATCTATACTAAAGGATCTTTTATATAGATGGTGGAATGGAAAATTAAGGATTGAAAGTGAAAGAAGGAAAACAACCCAATTTCTATCTATAGATCAGGTCAGAGGTCATTTAATTCAAGGCCTGCTTGGACATGCTCAAAGGCAGCTCTCAATGAAGTCACAAGGGGGCAGCTTATAGATCGGACCAGAGGTCATTTAACTCCAGTTCTGCTTTAGCATGCTCCAAGGGAAAACAAAGATAATTTTAATAGAGCCAGGGTCTATAGATCAGAGAAGGACTTTGAACCTTCAATGCTTTGCCACCAGCAAGAGATCTTAGAAAAGCCAGCTGGTCGCATAAGGATCCTAGTGGACAGGGCTAACTCTAATCCCCAGTATTCCAAATCTTCCAGCTTAAACCCAACAAGAACAACTAAAGACATATTTCATTAATTCATACATCAGCTAGCAGCATATGGAACTACTACGTTGGTTAAATTAGTTTGAAATCAATCCTTAGATAACACATACAACAAAAAACATTGAAGGCAAGGAGAGCAGAAGCATAGGGTACCTAACAAGGGTAAATCCTATGCCATATTTCTGATGCGAGCCAGAAGAAATGAAAAGTATGAAAAATGTAATAAACAATGTGATAAGAAAACATCACCCGTAGTAATAGACTAGGATCCAAAGAAATTTTCTTGATTAATTGATGCAAAACCAGTCACATACACTGAGCTCAATAGTTGTTACAGTCCAGACTTTCTCCTCCCAGCCTACTACATTACAAAATACTCTACTACTCCCTCCGAAGACTATTCTAACAGTCAAACTGAATCCCTCTAACAACAATCGGCAACAACCGAACAACAACCTTTTACAATATGTTCTTGGGGATTCTTATAGGAGAATGAAAATAACAGGAGTCGATGATATTCATTAAATGGATCTCATTAAGACAGAGTGGAGAAAGAGTTCATGCCCACTCTGCTTAATGGCATTCCACATCGTTGTAAGTACTTTTTGGTATGGTCTGGGAGACTCTGTCAGGCCAATATTAACCTCGGATGTTTCATGAAGTCCTTCTGGCTGTAAGGCCCTCTGTTCTGTCTTCTAAAGCAAGTAAGGTGACTGAAAGATCTTCAGGTCTCCATGCTTCTAACTGCGGTCCTGATAGTCTTTAAGAAGTTTCTGCCAGTGTAATTAACCATTTCTGGGCTCGAGGAGACATGGAGAACGCTGAAAGGCAGTCTCTCTGGAGAAATTAATCTGCTGACATTAAACACAGATAAAGCTTTATTTCATGTGCTTAGTCTTCTAACTACGCCTTATCTTCTGAAATAAGGATTACAACACTTGATCTTCAATTATGGGCTCTAACACGTTAAATCTATCTCTGTTGTTTCACTTGGCCGCTATAATGGCCTCTCTGTGTTTCCAACTCACAATGGTTGTGATTGTGAGAATGGAGTGAATTACCGCTTTGTAAAACCCTGCAACAATAAAATAAACCAATTATAAAAAACAGGGGGTGGCGGAAGGAATTTTGTGGAGGCCCGGAGGAACGGTGGTGGCAACTGTGGAAATGGTGGATGCAACGGATAGTGGTGGAGAAATAACACTTTAGTGCTAAAGCACCAAAGCTTAAACCTTGGGCAAATACAATGGAAAACATATAAAATGAAAGAAGTGGGGCTTATGATGTGGGACCCGTCATGGGTGGAGGGCGATTAACTACGGACTGTTAGATCATAAGAAGATCAACGACGGAGATCGCGTCGGAGGATCGCAATCACAAAGGGCGGAGGGTGGCACCATTTGAAAATTACGATTGCGATTGGAGCGGCGATGCGATTATGTGACCGCCATCTGATCTGGAGACAGATCGACAACTCTTATGAAATCGGCGGGGCAAAAGGGAAAAAGCGATGAGCACGATGCGATTAGCGTCGGGCCGTCGGATCGGCGAAGGATCAACGACTCAGATTTGATCGGAGGGAAACGACAGAGGGTGAATGGGCGGGTGCGATTGAACGACCGTCGTCGATTTGGAGACAGATCGATGGCTCACACATAATCAGAGGAGTGGATGGATAGGAGAAATGGGCGCACTACAATTAGCGCTAGGCCATCGGATCTCAAGAGATCGACGGCTCGATCGCAGCAAGCCATTATAAAAATATTTCAATCGCATCAGAAGTTTTTGACTTTGCAAAGAACTGCACTCCACTCTGCCTTTCCAATTGCAATTAGCACCCGGGCACTAGCGCTTGGTCTTAGCGTTGGGATTTATGGAGGGGAAGTGGTTAAGGGGCTGGCCGGAAGGGGCTAAGCCTGCATATGTAAAACGGATGGTTTTTGGCCCATTTTCAATTCATTTTAAGGCCAAAAAAGGGGTAACGGTAGAGAGGAAAAGGGGTTATTAAGCCAAACAAGGGGTGTTTGCAAGCTTTAAAGGGGAATTTGGGATGATTTTGAGGGTAAGTGGGGAATTAGAAGGGGAGAAAAGGTGATGAAATAGAGGCTAAGTGGGGATGAAATAAGAGGGAAAAAGGCCTTTCGGGAAATTTCTTCACAAACAGAGAGGATTTTAAACTGGGAACAACAGTGAGGATTTATCAAATGACAAAGGCACAAGGAGGCTTCAAGGATGATGTTTTATCAAAGGAAATGCATTCCTTGAAGGCTCGAAAACATTTTAGCCCCCTATTTTCTTGTCAAAAAATTCATAGGGGGCTAACACTATGCATTAGAGAGGAAAATAGTTATTTTGGAGGACAAATTTGTTGCTCTAATGCTCCACTATTGAGGCTAGTGGTTTTTGTTGTCTTGTTGTATTATGTAATTTTTGCTTAATTCATAAAATTTTTGAGCCAACACACTTTCATGCATATTTTGTAAATATTGTAAGACTGTTATTTTAATTTTTTTGATGTATGTTTTTCCATATGTACTAAGGAAATTGAACTATTTCGGTGGCTTTGGTACTTATCTTATTGAAGGTGTTTTGTATGTGCTTTAACAATCATTGTTTCTATGTGAACTATTTCACTATTTTACCAATGATTTATTCATATGTATATTCTCATGTGTTTTTCTATATTAGTACTATTACTTATCTTTAACAGACTCACTTTTATCTCCTTTTCGGTGGAGAAACCTAGATACATTCCATAGTTGAACAATCCACAATGCATATTCACTTGCTAATCCGAAAGCATCTGCACATTGCTCCCTTATGCTGAAAATTCTAGCCAAGGAAATTATATAAGAATACATGGAAGTCAGGCCTTCATTCCAAAAGGGCTACCACACCAAACGGTGTGAAATATAATCGATATATTTCATCAGGGAGGCCGCCTTTGTTGACGAAATTCTAGCACCATCAACAAATGATGCTAAAAGGAGGGCCAGAAGACAAGTTGTGCCCATTTAGTATATTTTGAATCTCTTATCTGAAATGGCTCAACCCTAAATCATAATATCGGATTGTTTCTCCAACTTATCCCCTAGTAAATTTTTCATCTCTGTGGAACAATTTGATGAATTGTCACAATTTAATTTTTATAGTGAGGGTGATTCATCCTCTACCGAGCATGCATCTATTTTTCTTAAGCTTTGTGAATACTTTGAAATTGACTGTGAAAATGTGGCTTATATTCTTTTCTCCCTCACACATGAAGGTTGAATTAACCAATGGTGCCATACTCTACCAACCACCTCCGTTCATTATTTTTAACACCTCATAAAGGAGCTTAATTTATCATTTGATAGGTATGATTACCAATATGTTCTTAAAATAATCATTCAAATAATAATGAAATCTAATGAATCATTTGAGGAGTTTTCTAATTGATTCCTTCACATTTGTTGTGAATTTTCTGAAGAATATATGGATTGGGATTTCTTGAAACAAAATTTTGAACATTTTGTTCATATATATTTTCATGGTGAATCTAAATCTCATGATGTTTCTTCTTCCAAAACTCTCATAAATCATGAGACACCTCTAATGTTAGAGGAGGAATCTACTATTTTTTTTTCCTTGTCCTTCTCCTTTTTCAATTCCAATGTGGGTGCCTCCTTGTGATAATGCCAAAGTTGGAAACTCTAAAAATTAGATTTTTGATTCATCTCTTCAATCTTCATACATTTCTTATGATCTAGATATGATGGAGGGCACCTTAGAATGGTTTTTGGAGCCTAAGGTGAATACTAAATCCTTTGTTTCACAAGATGGTATTACTGCTGTAACTTAAGTCTTGAATATGATTTGGATTCTTATCATCCTCTACCATATCTTTCCCATGACCCCTTGTCCCTTAATATTCCTAATCAATCTCTTCCAAATCCAAGAATTGAATAGGTTCAAGGTAGTCACATTGCGCAGGTAGAGGAGTAGGAAGGTGAAGTTTCTTTCAACTTTTCTTCTCTTTTTCAAAGTACTCTGTGTGAATATGGCGTTTCCTCATTTTTGGTTGATATTGAAACTGGTAATATTAGTAGTCAATCAAACATGATCAGTTTTCCTAATTAATCTAAAGTCTTGGGAAATAATCATTCTGATGAGGATAAATCCTTTGATATATATGATGATGAATACCCAAGTGAACTAACTAATCTTTCAATTTCTCAAGAAGGTTTTGTTTCTAAAGATTTAGATATTAAGCCTATTTCGGTCAAAGATTATTTTATTATGAACATTTCTACCTCTTCACCTCCCTATCCCTTGTGCTCTACCATTTGTAATGCATCAAATATCGATGGAGATTATTCATCCTCATCCAATTTTCTATCTCATGAGTTGAATCTTGAAATGAAATAGGATAGTGAGATTCTCCATGATGAAGAAGAAAACAATGAAATTATAGAACATTCATTCCATCCCTTATCATCTCTTGTATTGTTTGGGGGAAACTCTTTGAATCAGTGTGATCATGAGATTTTTATGATTCATACATTCTTAGACTTGTGATCAGAATAATATTATGACTTGAGTAATCTATTTGTTCAAGTTGGAAAATCTGATCAAACCAATGATGTAGATAACTTCCATCCAAATAATGGCGATCTCATTAAATTAACCAATAGTAGATGTCCACATGAAATTTGTGATCTGACTCAGTTTACAAAATGTTGTTACGTTTATTTTCAAAGTTCCAAAACTTATCAAGAAGTCGAGGCACTTCAACTATCGTTGATGGTTATGTCAGGTTATCGTGATCCTGGTGAATTTCCTGAACAATCTCAGATATGGATTTTCTCGCAAAATTATTTTATTTTTATTGCTTAACTGGATTCAAACTCATTCTTGATGGATTCAACAATTTCTCATTAATATTTTCCTATTTCTTTAAATCATGTTTTTGATCATACTACTGTAGTGAATTCATCCTCATGAAAATATCTTGTGTTGAATTCGGGTTTGGAGTCTATAGCTTTCGTGAATGTGAAAAATTGCAAAGCTTATCGATTTGAAGATTACCTTTGGCCGAATAATTCATATATATTGAGTGCTATGGTGGATAATAAGCTCCTGGTCTCTCTTGTCAATGTATTGATGACACTAGAAATCCCCTTGAGTGTTAGAAAGTGATTAACTTAAGTTCCTCTTTTTCATCCTAACTGATTCCATAAATTTGCTATACTAACATTATTTTTCAATGATTTTGATGATTAATATGCATTTACAGTTTATCACCAATTATAGGAAAATGATTTGTCACATTCGGTAGGCAAGGAAGTTGGTTCTATTGTTTAGAGTGTTCGTGGAGCTGTTAAAATTTATTTATCTTTGTTAACTATTAGCTGGGAATTTGATGATTTAATCATTCCATCTGATCATGATTATGGCTATGATGACTATCATTCAACTTACCATTTTCCCATCAACACATATGATGACAATTATTTTAGATACTTTGATATTTATGGTTTAACATCTCACTATTTAGGAACTTGTTAAGTAGTTGAGGCACTTCAGCCTTCACGGATGGTTATGTCAGGTCCTTATTATCTTTACATGCCCTTTTAATTTGATCAGATTCATTGTCCCTCGCAATATTCTCATCTTGATCCCATGCCTTTATTTGAAAATTCATATTTTTAATGATTTCAAGGTTTTAAAGAGGATTGTTTCAAATTTCATGATCCAATCATTGAATGGTTGGAGAAGTCTTACTTGGAAATCTCCATCATAAGTAACAAGTTTTGTTCTTTCCTCATGCTTGCTAAAAAGTACAATGCAAATAAAGATATGTTTGCAAGAATATTTTGAGGTTTGTTTAATTATGGTTTCCATAAAAGAGGTAAGAATGCGAGATGGTTAGAAGTAGTGGCTATGAGATATCTTTATATTGACATGGAAGACCTTCAATTTGTTATGAAATTTATTCAAGATTTTACATTTTCCATTTCACATTGTTTTATATATGTTTTAATTTCTCGTATATTTATGTATGCAGGTTAGGATAAGTTGTGGTGGCTTCATTGGGAATTTCATTACACTTGACCTTGACCTTCGAGCTTGTTAGGTTAAGAGTAGGTCTAGCTTCATTCCAATTTCCCCTCTCTTGCACTCATCCTGGATTTTATCTACTTAGTCTTTATTTTTTATTCTAACTTTTCTCTTGTATTTTATTTTCGATTTAGTCTCTAATTTCTTTGTCCTTTTGATTTTTTTTCTTTGTTTTATCTTGTCTTTCCTTTTCTGTTTTATTTAATAATACTTTTCATGAAGTATTATCTATCTGCTCAAAATAAAATGTGCCAATACTTGAAAAGGAAAATTGTGATAACGAATAATGCTTGGCTTATCTGTTTTCCTCTTCTCTATCTTGGGTTATATATTTTAGTTAATGATATTTCAATGGAAAATATGATCCTTGCGTAAGGAAATATTTTTTTTGAACCATCATATCCATGTCTATTCTAGAAAGCACATTCTTACACTTGGTTCTTTATGTTTTAGTGTTTTCCACGTTATCTAATCTAGTAGAGAAGGACAAGGGGAAAATATAAACGAGCAAACCAGTATTAGAAGTTTTACACATGATTCTCTAAAGGAAAAACCTCTTCTACTCTTAATAGGGTGGGATCCCTCTTCTTCCCATGAAATGAATAAGTTCCAATGCACAATCTTATATAAAATAAATAAATAAAGGATGAAAGGAGAGAAAGGTTTTTTGTGCAGGGAGGTGAGGCAAGAAACTCTGTTAGGGTACTGTTTAGGATCACTAAAAGTAAAGTGATGTTTGTGTTTCTAAAGTGACTTCATCAAGGTACTTTCCAGGCCTACTGGAAGTGGAGCAACACTAGAGATGAAAAAGTATACTATGAAAATCTAAAGCTTCCGAATAAAATTACCCTTCTCTTGATTCGAAGCAATGTGATATCGTTGGTCTTATGTTTTTGTTCAACCAAGAAAGGATGAAGGGGACTATGTTTTACACATGGGGTAAGTGGGGAAGCTAGATTAATATGAATGATGAATCAATACTTCTTGTGAAACTAGACCATGTGCATAAGGTTAAACAAAGGAAGAGACTGAAGTTCTTCCAGTGTGTCACCAAGTGTTGTCGTTGCGACAAGAACCTCCAAAATTTTGCCTACACTTAAATTTTGTAGCCTACTGTGGATCTTGCGATTGATCGTCCCATAGTCACTTCTTGGTTAGTTGATGATTTTTTAAGTCTTTGAGCTCTCTCCTTGAATTGTAAGTGTCTAAGTCACTTTCTCACACATGCTTAGTTTGTAACAAGTTCATGAGTGCATTATTTTACACAAGATTTACCACACATAACATAGTCCATCAAGACAGTTCCTATGCCATGATCAACCTACATTGACAGTTAGTGTGCACTTTCATTAACAATATCTCACTTTTGGCTTTGATTATACTTCCATTTCGGTGAGTTTTTAAAACTATCTCTTTTGCACACTTTTGATATCACGAGTGTCACTTTCATGTTTTTGACTACCACTTTCATTTTACTTAACCTTAATTAGTGTTTTTTTCATTTTATATTTTCTCTAGCATGTGTCACTTTCACCTTCGTTTTCATATCGCAAGTGTCATTCACAATTTCATTTCATATAGGAAATGTCAAATTTTGTCATGGGAAGTGTCCCTTATCATGTAAAGTGGAGTTTTGGCTTGTTTCAAAGGGTAAATTTGGTGTTAATGGGTCCTTCTAGTCATGTAAACATGTTTTACACTCATTCCCAAGGATTTATGCACTGTCGCATAAGTGTCATCACCTTTGCCGCAAAAGTGTACCTTTTGTGTCGCACTTGGAGAGGTATGTTATATCACTGTCGTATTGAGGACATCATCTTGTTCTTATTTTATGAGTGATCAATATTTTTGGCATTGAATTTTTTGAGTGTGTTATCATGATATAGTTTTTTCTTTGTTCACCTGAGCCTCACTGACCCCACACTTAGCCTTATATGGAAAATTTCACTCCTGGAAAAATTGACTTCACTCAGCCTCCCTGAACTGTGAATTGTACAATCTCAACCCTCGAGATTTGGCCTTGCCTCTTGGAACTATGAATTTCATAGTCACAATTCCCAAACTTGAACCTTTATCTCCATAACTGCTCAATTTATTCCTCCTAGTCAGACACAACAGCACATTTCTTAGTGTAAAGCCTCAAACTTCCATCCTGACACCTTGAGTTTCACAACTGTGCAATCCATGACATTGTTCTCCCTCCAAAACTATGCATTGGGAAAATTCAAGCCTCGAGGCTCAAGCCTGAGCCATTCAACACCTCAACATCGAAATCTCCCAACTTGTTCTCCTACCAGAAATTAACATTAGGAAACTCCAGGACTCAAGCCTCAACCTTGAGCTATTGAGGCCCTCAATTGTGTTGTCACCTAACATTGCCTCATAGAACTGCACATTGGTAAAATTCAAGGCTCAAGCCTAAAGATTCACCTCCTAAGTCCATCAACTATGCAGTCCCTTAAGTTTGTCGTTCCAGACCTGCGCATTGGGAAACCTCATGCCTAAATACCCAACCTTGAGCTCTTGAACCCCTCAATTGTGCAATAATTTGACCCTGACCATCATGAACTGTGCATTTTCCAGTCTCAATCCTCAATCCCAAAACTTGTCCTTTTGAATTGCGCAATCCTTGATTCAATCACTCAATTAATGATTTCATGAAACATATTAGATTAGGAGTTTTCAAAATGATTTTTGCTTCTCATGAGTGGTTTTCAATTTCATGTAATCTATATTATCATGAAAGGATGATGATCAAGGAAAAGGAGAAGGATACCACACTATAATATGCTTATGGGGCTAAAGAAATAATATGTCAAAGGGTGACAAGATAAAGGAACACCAAATTACAATAGAAGAGTAAAGATTAGGTCCACATGAACCATGTTGATTCACAAACCTTTGGATGGTCGATATGAAGAAAAAATAATATCTCTTATTTAAGACAAAGCAACAAGAGGAACATATTGGCACTACCGCCTTATGATGAAGTCCATATTATCACTGTCAATTTGTGACTTATGAAAATGTCACCACAATGTCATGTGTCTCCATGTGTCTTACCACTTATTTTGTAGATGTAATGATGTAAATATCAAAAACATAAGTCACAATTTAATTTAAAGTGGAAGTCCAAGAGTCATCCATAGAATGTGAAAAGTTCAGAAGGATTCAAAGATTCATAGAGAAGTCAGAAAATAATGAGGGTAATCCAAGAGTCATGTTGGGTTCAGGGGTCCTAACCCAGGTTCGGAGTTATGGTTTTCCAACAAACCCCTATACTACTGGCCAATGACCTACTTTCACAGGCCAAGGTCTCACTCGAAGTAGTATGGGTGGGTGCTGGAACTAGGTTTCTGCACCCTAGGAGAGAGTAGGTATTTAAGGCAGATCTCGTCAAGTTCTACTGGGTTCACATAGAAAAAAACCTATTATCAAGCCCTTTACATGTAACCATAAACAAAGCTACTATTATAAATAGATCTAATCAACACATTTGCATCCACGTGCGCATCAACAATTATCGCCACAGATTGTTACAATCACAGTTACTTCATATATCGCAGACACAATCACAACTTATTCAAATAACACAGAGGTACTTTAGTAATACACACAACCAATTTAGATAGCATAATGATACTTCAATAGATTTCACATTCATTTATATCCAAAAACCCAATTACAAACCCAAGTCACAGCCCGTGCACATGGCCAGCAAATTCCACACACAACAGGACTGAGGATCTCCATGCACACAGCCAGCAGGAGTCCTTACCCCAAAACTACCCAAAACAGATCTCAATAGTTCGTACGTAGCATCAATCTTACTTACTTCCTAGACCCAACTATCGATCCATTTATATCATCATAGCCTTTGCTATCCTATGGTCTGCAAACCATGGTTTGCAGACTCTAGGTCTACCCTTTGACCCATTACAAAAAATTTGGGGCTTTGACCCACCCCAAATCCCCCACGCAAGACCAATTAATACAAAAATATATAAAAAATGCAGCTTTGGAACATATGAAAACACAGCTAGGGGACCCTGTTCCAACAGGCCCCAACATAATCTTGTGACTCATCCCAAGTCACAGTGGCCGTGGGGTTTGCATCCTAGCCTAGAGCTGCTTAATGGCATTAACCAGAGGGGGCAACACTCCTTCTCTCTACATGACAGCATTCTGTGCAATATCCACCAACTTCTGCAAAGTTGGGCCTTCAGTAGCCACAATGACACTTTCCAGGGTCTGATTCAGTTGTTTGAATACAACATCCATGTCCTGAGATAGCTTGAGGGCTTCATCAGCCCACGGATTGAGGTGGTCTCTCAGAACATTTTTCTTGTGGTGAAGCTCTTCCAGGTAATCTCTGAGCACATGGCTAGCTCGCAGATATGCCAAGCATTGAGAGGGGATCAGAGTCAGCATAGTAGCTTTCAGTTGCTCAAATTATTCTTCCTTCTGGCATAGTTCTTGAGTAAATTCATGCAAGAGAGGGTCGCGCTACACCTTAGACCATAGCTACATAGCTGTTTCAATAAATCCTACGTCCTGAGTGATCTGAGCTGTGATGGTATTCATGGCTTCTGTGACTAGTGTAGCTCTCTAGGCTCATACCTCAGGTGGAGATTCCGGCTGCAATTTGGCCTGCAATGCAACAATCTGCTACTCCATCTCAGTCTTGACATTCTGGATCTCGGTCCTAGAAGCCTTCATGGCTGTGACAAGTCCCTTAATCTTGGCCTGGGGGTGGCAGAGGCCAGGATTTCTTTTGTCACATCTGCGCATAGTCTGCTGATCAAATGATCCAACTCAATCTGCTTCACTTTAGCAAGGACGCACGCAGCCTGTGCCTGGGATGCCTCAGTGGTTTTTTCAACTATTGTCTACTCAACTATACTGAGTTTCTACTACACCTGGTGATCTCTGTGCTAGATTTCCTCAAAGAGGGTGTTAGGGTCCCGTGATTTGGCCGATTGGTGAGCCAAATGACGATGTAACATCAAACCAAGCTTTGGAGCCCAAGGACCTAGACTTCCTGGACTCAGAGAGGGCTCTCTCTATTATATGTAAAAGATATCGGTGTGTTTGCTTGTGATGTTTTGATATTAGGCTAGTTATGAAGTATGTTTTTGGTTTTTTGTTTTTAAGTTTGTGAAGGATAAAACTGATCAAAGATATAACAATGGATAACAAGAAGTTAAATCAACTGGGCTATGGGGTCAAACAGGTCAAGGAAAGCTATCAGATGATGATGTAAGGCTGTTGTAGGGCCGATTTGATTCAAGGTAGAAAGGATCTTTGGGAAAAATGGAGTAAATGAATATCAAGTTTGTGAAAGACGAGGGATTTCAAGTGTAACTAGTTGATAGTAGACATAAACATGTTATAGCAAGCCATTAATTATGCTAGATGTAACTATGAGCTAATTAATACATAGAAATCAAACATTCCAGATATACATAGAAGTATAAGACCCTCTAACTTTGGGAAATGGCTATCAGACTTTGGGGAAAACGCATAAGAAGGACTAACAACTCAAAATACTATGCCGGAACGCCTAAACACAGTCTCTGAGTCATTGGGCACTTTGACAAACAAGCTTTCATAGTTTTAGGCAAAGGGCTAGATCGAGACTAGGCCTCCTTGGTTCAACAAGATGATAGGCTAATCAGTCAAAGAAATAGTTTTATGGACAGAACTATGGACAATCATAGGTAAGCAGGGCACACCATACATCCTACTCAACATACATAGAACTTGTAAATAAAAATAGCAACAATACCCTAAGTTACTAAAGAGCAGTTAAGAATTCTTTAGTATAACTAAGGAAGAAGAAAACATAAAGCTATGAAGATTCAGGAATTTTGAGGTGCCTCCATGGGCATATCTCAAAATTAATCTCTACTGATCTATAGCAGCAAGAAGCATGTATCATGAATGAAAACTAGAAGACAACAGCAAAGCAAGAAACACTATACCATTCTACCATGTCATGGAATCCATCACCAATCCTTCATCATTCATCAAAAGCATCCAAGAGGCAGTCCAAAAATCATAACACAAGTATGTTCTTCAAAGCTCATATGACCAATATATTGATTCTTCTCTCAAGTTCAGCCTTGTTTTACAATGAAGCCTTGTGGAATAAATAGGCTCAAGTGAGGAAAACCTCATGGTGCAACTAGCTATCCCATTGGCCAAATCAAAATATCTAAACTTGTCCTTGAGGCTTTGCAAAGCCCAAGGCACAAAATATCCATAAAATATCTAAAAAAATTCTAAAAATGGGAATTATATTGACTTTACATCATTTTCCAAGTGTAAAAATAGCTAAACGCACATTTGGAAAAACCAGATTTTTGAGGTTCAAAAATTGCAAAAATACTTCAAATTTATATCAGAAAAAGGTCCCCTGACTTGCTGGAGACAATTGGCAGCCTTCCCAGTGTCGAAACGAGGCTTATGATAGCTCGTTGGAAATACGTGTCTAATTCCATTATAACTAAATGCCTCAATCGCTGCTGAAGTTCTCAAAAACTTTACCTATGTTTTAAAAAGCCGAAATAGCGACTACTGATATGGCGGGTAGAATGTGCAAAAAGTGAGCATTTTCACCAATTTGAGGGCGAATGATCTCCAAATGCTCTGAAAATCGCTGGGGACCTGCGATGGGAATATGGCATCAAATGGTATCATCCTCCTCACTTGAAAAATCCTCGAAACTGAAATGGCGAAATTATGAGTTTTTGACCCAAAAACCCCAAAATGCCAAAAAACAAAAAGTTGTCGAAATGGGCCCAAAATTGGTATGCATGACCCTCAAGGGTCCATAGCAACATGCTCCGAAGCTGAGGCCAAAATATCAAGTGATGATATGCCTTTCTCCTCTTTCCGTGCCGGGCGCTTCTTGAAACTGCTGTTTATCACTACTGAGTTACTGCTGTTCAGCACTCTTCCCCTCTTTTTCCTGTTGCTGCTCATATTTATCACTGTCATGCTGCTCCTGTTGTCTTGCCTTGGAGGCATTTTGAATATTCTTTGGAAGAAACAAAGCTGCCTCGCGTATGTAAAACTACCCTTTGTTGGAGTCGCTGTGTCAATGCTTGCTTTGTGACTAAAGCATGATGTGATTTGGATGGTTTGCAGCAAGTTTCTTATAATACCTGACCTCTCGCTCTCTTAAAGGTAGCCTTCTACCTTGAATGTACCTCAGGCAGGCAGATTTCTCAATAGGATACCATATAGTAAAAAGGAGACAGACTGCTGGGTAAATTTCCTGTGCACAGTGTTAAGAAATCACTTTTTCTTGTGAATTTTTAAGAGATCAATCAACACATCTATATCTGTGTCTCCAAGGTAAAATTTCCAATCAATAAAAACCTGCTCTTCAGAAAGTGGCCTTCCACCTTGAAAATATCTCAGTCAACAACTTCTTAGTAAGAAATAATACAGTGAAATGAAGGGCAAACTGCTAGGAGGAGTTTGCTGTGAGAAGTGCTTTGCCCATGGTAGACCTTGCAATCATTTAAAACCTGCCTTTCTTTATGTGCCAACATTTAACAAACTTGCATATGGTGCAATCAACCATAGTATGATTAGACAGTCAATATCACAGTCCTGAGCAAAGATGATAGAGTTTAAAAGACTTCAAAAGTTTTAGGCGGAGATAACATGTGAACTCCTTTTAAACGATAATGGAATCTTATAAATGTAACCTAGCCTTTGTAGAAAATCCTTTGCTCTACTGATCATCCACTTATCAGGCTCAAGCTGGAAAAACAAAGGAAATCAAGTGGCAAACACAGTGAACACTGTCCTTTTATGAGGAGCAGGAGCAGCTTTACCCTGTGGTCTTTCAACTTATAAACTGCTCTTTTGACAAATTTATTTTTCTGATTATACTTCACTGTCTTCTGTTTGTGTGTTACTTCATTTAAACAGAGTCATATATATACAGAGTTAACCCCCAGTGTGAACACAAGCAGACTTACTGATATGGAACAAGGTGACAGAATTTTGAAGAGTGTTATGCAAGTTTCAACCAAGCCTGTAGGAGTCTTATCCCTTCCCCTCAATCAAAACTCTCGTTTTAATATGGAAACCCCTTTTCTCTGTAGAAAAAACCTCTGCCCTATCTGAATATCAACTTGTCAAAGTAAGCTTTGAAAAACAAAACAGTCAAGTGGAAAAACTCAGGAATAAACTGCCCTTTCTGTAGTTTATAGGTTTAAACTCTGCCCTTTGATGCTTTGAAAGTATAGAATCCCTAGTCTTTTGATTAATGAAGGTGAAACAAATGGCTTTTAGTTTCGACACCAACTCTTTCATGTAGGTGCCTTAAATAATACATCCAACATCTTATCATAGTTTAACATCTCAGATTACCACACAGAAAACACTATTTTTTCAGCTATGGTGACAAGGTTCGAAAGTTTTGAATGCGGTGTGGTGAAAATTTGTAGGTTTAACAATGAATAGCTTTCCTTGGATCAAAACATCAACCCCCTCGTATGCAGCTCACCAATATGTGTATATCAGTCAATTTGAAATTTGCCTTTAATTGTCTTAAAATAGGGTTCTGACCAAAACACCCCCAACTGGATAACACTGCTTCTTTGCTAAAAACTGACTGCTTTGAGGATAAATACTAAGTTTTGAAACAGAAAGAAGGAGTGGCATGTTTGGATAAGCCTTCTGTTGGTGAATATGAGCTATCCCAAACTCAGAAAAACTCTATTCCTTTTTTAACGTAAACACTCAACTTAACTTGTTTCAAACCTTATTTTTTGGCTCCAAACATCATCAAGCAGTCACAAAATTTAGGGAAAATTTGTGCAAGTACCTCAAGACATGAAGAAAAACTCTTGTGGAGTGTCGGAGATAGCTTTGGAGGTCTTTAGGCCTGCGCGGCACTCTTCAGAAAAAGAACGGTGCGCACAAAACAACCCGGGCGGCCTGTCGGGTCGGGGTCGGGCGCCGTGTACAGGCGCGTCGCGCAATTGTACAGGCGCGTCACGCATACACTGACTGCCTGTGCAAAATCGCTTCCAGGCGCATCGCGCAAAATCCTAGGCGCATCACGTGGTGTTTAAACGATGCAAACTTCTACAATTTGACCTGAACTTCCCATT